>VBSM01002608.1:60871869-60884708 GCA_008086735.1 Cheirogaleus medius
AAAGTGCCAAAATGCTCTGAAAACACTGGTTACCTATGTGGAATTTACTGGAGATTTTGTAGGGCAGGTAACAAAACCAACCTCCTTCAAAGGCAATTTTGCTACCTTCTGTTTCTAGAGGTGCTCCGTGTGTGTCTTACCTGCTTGTTCAGGAGACTTATATTCTTCCCTCCAACAACATACAGTGCTTTCTCTGAAAGGGGTTGGGAAAGTAATGCCACACTGGTTCTTGTGTGCCAAGGTCAGGGCAAGGGCCTGCTGGAGCTTCTGATAATAAGGTTGTCACATTCTGGGTCCTTCTCCTGACTCCATTTTGATGTCAAAATGGAGCAGTGACTCTTTCTCTTTACATTTCTGCTGTAGTAATCCTAATCTTCTCCCTGATTATGGATGCTTCTGCCTCAACAGGTAGTTACATCAAATATGAAAGAGAAGAGATAAGAACTATTATCATCATCATGCTGGGATATGAGTATTCTCACTTTGTAGGTGGTTCAGGTGCCCATCCTGGCATATTAGAAGTAAGGATCAGGCCACAGTTCAAGCAGACTTGTGTTTCAGCTTGAGCTGAATTCCACCTGTGGTCTGATTCTCACTGGGGCAGGCATTTAATCTTTTTGAGCCCAGTCTTACAAAGGTTTTCTTTGCCTATTAAAAGGATTTATTGGCAAAGTGACGTGAATGGGAATATGGGGAGCAGATAGAATGGTTAGGAAAGGCTTGCAAAAATCTGGGCTATAGATACCATGGGGCCAGCAAGGAGAGTGGAAGTAACACTGTGAGAAAGGAGCCAGAAACAAGAAAGAGATCAAAATCTACAGCCTTCAACAAAAGCTAGATGTAGGAAAGGGGTATAAAGGGAAAGAAAGAGTAAAAAATTATTCCTAAGTTTTGAACTTGGCTACTTATGAGAACATCAGTGGAGACTGGAAAATTACATCAAACAGGATTGCAGGAAGTGCAGTATTTTTGGTTTAGGCATGTTGAGTTTGATGTGTCAGTGGGTTATCAAATACCTGTAGTCTATAAATTAAAAACACATTTATATTTAAATTTTAGCTTTTTGCATTAGGACATTCCACCATTTCATGCTAGAAATGTTCTGATTTTTATTTCCTTTTGTGCTTTTTTCTGTGCTTATCAGGTTTTCTTGCCAAAATGAGGCATCTGCAGCTTACGGATACATGTTGCTCATCCAGAGTGATGTCAGATTTAGGAATGCATGATTTCCAGAACTGGAGTACTAACATCACCCAGATGTTTTTAAGCTGTGGTGGTAAATCCACCCAGATGTCTGATTGCATCTAGTTTGTCTTAAGTTCTTTGCTCATCTTGTGTGTTCTCTTTATTTAATCTGCTATAAATCAGGATAGCTTTGAATTTTTTAAAAGGAAGTTTGAGGAGATCCAGTGATATGAATGCGGTGAAAGTAGACTTTATAAAGCTATTCTTAGATCTCATAATAAAATAAATTGGTGAATATCAGAGAATCATAGAACTCTGGGACTAAGAGGATACTTAGGGATAATCTAGTTCAGTTCTTTCATTTTATATATTTGAGGATTTGGGAGACTTCATGAAGACACAGAACAAGATAGTGGCAGAGCTGGAATTAGAAACCAGCAATATTTGGTTTAATATACATAAGTGAATTTTGAAAGGCAGGCTTATTTTTTTGGTATTTTAATGAAAACAAAATGTATGGAAAATAGAATGACTATCTCTCTTCTTTCTTATGCATCATCCATTTTTCCCTTCTATGGGGTCATATCCATCATCTTACAGATATATTCTTATTTCCTCCATTTGAAAAAAAATAAAACCTTCATTTTATTCTACATCCCCTTCTAGCTACAGTACTTTTTTCTTTATAACAAATCTCATAGAACAATTGTCTGTATTCACTCCAACTTCTCTCTACTCATTCTCTTATTTTTATTAAAGTGAAATTCATATAAATTAACTATTTTAAAGTGAACAACTTAGTGGCATTTAGTGCATTCACAGTGATGTGTGATGTCTATGGCTGTACTGCCCTGGACATGTCTGTTTTCAGAAGCTAAGCAGGGTTGAGCCTGGTGAGTATTTAGATGGGAGGATGTTGTGTAACCATCACCTCTATCTAGTATAAACACCATTTTTATCAGCTCCCAAATGAGGCTGGCTTCTAAATGAGGTGGCTCCCCGTAACCTTCTTCCCCAGCCCCTGGCAGCCACCAACCTGTGTTCTATCTCTATGTATTTATCTATTCAGGATCTTTCATATAAATGGAACCATGTAATATGTGGCTTTTTTGTGTACAATTTATTTCACTTCCCATGTTTTCAAGTTTTATCCATGTGCAGCGTGTATTAACACTTCATTCCTTTTCGTGGCTGAACAATATCCCATTGTTCTATTGTTCTCTTAAAGCTACTTTAAATGCTCTTTATTTCCCCATTTTAAAAAATGATCTTGACAAGATCATCAGTGACCATTAAGTTGCTAAATACAATGGTGAAATTTCAGTTTTCATTTAACTAGATTTATCAGCAAAATTTTACATAACTGATCACTTGACTCTAGGAACTACATTCTTTGCTTGGGTTCCAGAAGAACACACTCTCTTGATTTTCTTCCTGGTTCAGTAGGCGTTTCTATGACTTCTTTGCTGATTGCTTCTTATCTCTTGAATACAGAGCTCTTAAGAGTCATTCCTTGAACCATCTCTCTTCTTGATTTACTCTGTTGGTTATCTCATTTAATACTACTGTTAAAATTTAATTTTCAGAAAGGTAAAATCATGACTTTTATGCAAATATATAATGAGTACACATCTAATATTTTTTACACTCGTTAATGAGGGAACCAGTAAGATGTTAAAACTAGTTTAATGAACATTTGAAGAGCTATATATTTATAGGATATTTAATAAAGGAATATGCTGCTTAATAAATAATTTGTTTGGTCTTTGTCCCTGGTTCCTGATAGGGAGTTTTTAAAACCCTTGGAATCTCTCTAGTGGCAAGAGAGTCTTTGTTTTTCCTGGTGAGCTTCTAGGACCACACCTGAATTTATGTTAATGAAGTGACTCAAGGTAGACCCTAGATAATTTCAGGATGAGGCTAGCAGTTCTGGAAAGACCAACCATATGATTAGAAGCTTAGGGCTTTGAGCCAGATACTTTCAGCCTGACTTCTAGGGAATGGGAGTGAGCTACACATTGAGTTCATGGTCAATGACTCAGTCAATCATGCCTATGTAATAAAACCCCAATAAAAACTCTGAACACCAAAACTTAGTCAGCTTCCCTGGTTGGTAATACACATTTTTGTGCCAGGATACATCCTGAAGACACAAAAGTTTTGCATTTGGGACACCCTATGTCTTTCTTCATTTGGCTGATCCAGATTTGTATCCTTTATAATAAACTCTAATTATAAGTATGGTGCTTTTCTGAGTCTGTGAGTCATTCTAGTGAATTATCCAACCCAAGGAGGTAGTAGAACCCTCCAAATTTGTAGCTAGTTGGTCCTAAGTGAGGGTGTCCTGGGAATCTTGTGGCATGCAGATGGTGTCTGAAGCGAGGGGAGTCTGGTGGTGGACTGTGCCCAACTCCAGACAGTGTCTGAATTTAAGAATTCTGCAGAATGTTAAGACAAAAGTTCAGAGTAAGACACAAAACAGGTTAATGTCTTACAGGATAATAAACCAAACTTTTGTATTATTATCAGACAAAATTCTATAAGTTAGCTGGTAACTTCACTAAGTCAGAGACTTTAAATCAAAATCTTAACACGCTATAGAATCACGGCTCCCAAAATTTACTTTTAGCTTGTACCTCAGTCCTGATTTTCAGACTAGTACTACCTGATTATCTAACAAGCATGCAAATAATACATCCAGAATTAAACATATTTTGCTGGGTTCTTCCTTCTGATTTCATCTTGAGTTTGACCAGTTCTCATCACCTTCCCTGCTAACATGTTGGTCCACTGCACTGCCATCTCTTTCCTGGATTGTCTCGTGAGCCTTCCTGTTGGTCTCCCTGCTTCTGCCGTTCACATCCTTTAGTCTATTTTTAATACAGTAGCCCTAATGATGCTATTAAAACACAAATTAGATCACATCAGCTCCTACAAAAGTTTTCCATCTCACCAGAGTAAAATTAAAAATCCTTACAATGCTCTGCAAGGACTTCCATGGCGAGACCCTCTGTTAGCTCTCTACCCTGCCCTCTTGACACTAGCCACTGGCCTTTCTGATGCCCTAAATATGGCACATGTTCACTTTTACTGATCTTTTCCTAAAACACCTTTCCTTCATGGTTTTTATCTTCCTCTCTTTTATGTCTTTGTTCAAATGTCACCTTGGTGAGACATCCTATGACCACCCTATTTAGAATTTCTTCACCTGTTCCCACTCTTCCAACCTTGCTCCTTGCTCTGAATTATTTTTTTATAGCACTTATCAACATGCAACATGATATATAGTTTACTTATTTTGTTCACTGTTATTGCCATCTATGACAATGTAAGCTCCATGAGGTCAAGCATTTTGTTTGGCTGGTTGATTGTTTTATTTATCAAAGTATTCCTAGTGCCTAGAACAGTTGCTGGCACATAGGCATTCAACAAACATTCATTGAATAATGAAATGTGACATATTGAAACTACTGAAAAGTAAGGAAACATATCACTAGCAATTTTATATACCAATAAAAGCTGTTGATCATAGTAGGTTTGGGTAGCTATATAATTATTTCCATGGTTTGGAATTGATTTAAGAGGCAGCTTGCAAGTCAGTAATGATGTCAGTTTAATTACTGTAGCGTTACAGCTCGTTTTAGACCCCGGTCTGAATTACCCATCTTGAACACCATCTTATTCATCAGATTTGGCTCTGGTAATGACGTGGTGGAAACTGTCATTAGTTATTTTCAATAATCTTTTTCCTTAGTCAGTAACTTTTCATTTGCCAGTAACAGATATATACTTAAGCTATCAGGGTGATGAGGCTTGTTGATATATTAATTCATACTGTTTTCTTTGTATTTTTCTCTTGCCCATTCTAAAAAAAAAAAAAAAGGTAGTTGCATTTTGCCTTCCCTTCCTTAGCTTGGTTGAGTTGCAGGGTCAAAGTAGAAATAGCCTGAAGTCAATTCTGTTCCTGGTTTTTTGGTTTACAAAGCCTCAACCCTTGAGGGGTTTATGCTCTGGTGAGCTGATACAGGATGTGAGAGGTTGGTGCTGCTGAGACAGTGAAGACAGAATAGATAAATAAGAGAGGGGCAGAGATTTTTTCCTGCAGACTAATAAAGTGTGCTTGGGAGTTCCCTGAGCGAATAACTATGGCTGTTGTGTTGTCCCCCAAAACAGTGACGGAAACTTGGAAGACAATGGCTCTATGTTGGTTCCAGGGCTAGTCCTCAGAGAAGAGGTGTATACTGCCAGGTGTCTCACTGAAGCCAACAGAAATAAACTAAGTTGAGCCTCATGAGGGACTAGGATTGCGAAGCCTAAAATCTGTCAGGAACTAAAGAAAATGGCAACACCATCTGTCTTAGCTCATTTTGTGCTGCGACAACCGAACATAGTGGCCCTTACCTGCAGTTTTAGTAACTCATGGCCAACCATGGTCTGGAAATATTAAATGAAAAATTCCAGAATTACTCAATTTATAAGTTTTAAATTGCGTGCCATTCTTTGTAATGAGATGAAATCTTGTGCTGTCCTGCTTTGTCCCTCCTGGGACGTGAATCCTCTCCTCCTGTCAGTCATTTAGCCTATGAATGCTACCTGCCTATTAGTCATTTAGCAGCCATCTCGGTTATCAGATGCACTGTTGTGATATTGCATGCCAAAGAGAAGTCATATGGTGCTTCCTTTAAGTGAAAAGGTGAAAGTTCCTGCCTTAATATGCTGAGGTTGCTAAGATCTGCAGTAAGAATGAATCTTCTATCTATGCAATTGTTATACCATTATAATTGCTCTAGTTTATCATTGTTTATTATTGTTAATCTTTTACTGTGCCTAATTTATAAATTAAACTTTAACATAGGTATGTATATGCAAAACAAACAAATAAACAAACAACCAAAAACACTATATCTAGGGTTTGGTATTCTCTGTGGTTTCAGGCATCCACTGAGGATCTTGGAACATATCCCCTGTGGATAATAGGGGAACTACTGTACCCGAGATTGGGTAATTTATAAAGAACAGAAATTTATTTCTTGCAGTTCCAGAGCCTGGAAGTCCAAGATCAAGGCAGAGCATTTGGTGTCTGGCGCAGCTGCATCCTCTGGAGGGGAGGAATGCGGTGTCTTCACACGGCAGAAATGCGGAGGAGCAAGGTTTGTGAATGCTGCACTGTGTGAAGCCTCTTTTAAAAGGGTTTGAATCCCATTGAAGAGGGAGCAGCCCTCGTGGCCAAATCATTTCTTAAAGGCCCTAGCTCTTGATACTATCACATTGACAATACCAAAATTTTAGAGTACTCAAAAACATTTAAATCATAGCATTCTCTCTCTCTCCCCCTCGCCCCCCAAAGCTGACTCTAATTTCCCTCTTTCTTTCCCTAGCTTTGCCTACTGCAAAAATGGCTTCTCTCAAACTGGACTTATATCACTCCTTATTCCAAGAAGGACTCTGGCAAGAGTCAATCAAGGTTTTTTCCAGCATCCAAGCTTTTGAAATTGTGGTTTTCCTCTCTAGGAGAGTTGTGAGCAGGAGCTAAGAAAGAAGTTCGGAAAGTTAGTGAATTTATTAGTGAGTCACTATACTTTGGAAGTCCAGTGCTCATAGCCCTGTCATGATTATTTTCTGGTTTCTGGGGCAGAAGCAGTTTGCCATTCTAGATAAAATTCTTGTCCATGAAAGCCCCTTGGGTGAGAAAGCAAAGGCTTCTGGACTGATTTGGGAGATGAGGTTGGTTCTTCATTTCCAAAACATAATCGTCTATTCATGAGACTCTTTAAAGAAATGAGTCAAATTCACTTGTGGATCATTAATGGGTAGATGTGGGGCCAATTCACCATTACATGTGAGGGGCTAGATTGCATGATCAGAGCAATAGAGACCTAAGCATAATATCTTTATGTACTTAAAACCAAGATATTGTCTCAGCATCCTAAATACAGACTCTTGCAAGTTGGTGAAAAAAGAAAGAAAGACTAGACCACTTCTTTCTTTCTTATTTCTACGGTCCTAAGTCTTTCAATTACATTAAAATTTAATTATATTATTCAATTATATTAATATATAATTTTGGAAAAGGTTGGGCTGTCTCCATGGCCATAGTAAATACTTTGATTATATAAAAATGAATTGCAAATGAAAGCAGAACATATGCTAGAAATATAAGAAATGGCCAGTATACATTTTCAAATTATGTAGTAGGTAGAGTTTTATAGATAACTGATAAATTATTAAATACAATGAATAAATAAAATAACATGTATAGTTTTATATTCTGATTGTAAGGAATATGTTGGTAAACTTATAGAAATTTATTCTGAAATTTCATATTTGGATATGAGTTCTAGAATACCTTATGTAACTGAAAATGAAATACTTATCTTAGGAATCAAATGGCCAAAGTTTATCATAGACTGTTAAGAAGGTAAAGAGCTAAAATGAAGCAAATATACAAATTTGCTCAAGTAATACTTAGTGGGGAAATATAGTAATGTTTTCTAAAATATTTAGACTCTTTAATTAATTTTCATGTTAGTAATAGCATGCATATTTTCATTTATATCTGAAAGAAAAAGAATAAAATAAATGATATACTCTAGTTTGAGGATCAGGTTTTTTGTTCTGTTGCTGTTCTTGCTTGTCATTCATTTACAAGGCTCTCATTTTCAAAGTATGAAGACATTTTGTTTTTAAATGGTATGATTTGTTTTTCATGAGCTTTCCTAATGCCTGAAAGCAGGAAACCTGACCCACCTATCTGCTTCTATCTTGGTCTTTGTTGTACCCAGGAAGATCTAAGGGCCATATGTTAACTCTTCCTGAATTGAGGAACTAAATCCAGTTCGTTTGCTTAGGTTTAATAAATAGAATGCATGAGCACAAATGATTTCTCTGAGTGGCTTTACTAATTAAACAGCTTAAAACAGTTGCTTGGGACAATGGCTATAGCCAGAAGCCCTGGGAGTATTGAGGGTACTTCTGAGAAAGGGGATGGAGCATCTCTGTCAAAGGCTCTGGAAAGTTCAAGCACGCTTTTTGTTTTACACTTTAGATGTTGGGCACCTCAATGAATGAGCAGGGAGTGACATACTGAGTGGTGGGCACATACTCACATACCAAAAGACATTAATGCCACAGGAATGTTGGACAATTTTTTCTTCTGTTAATTATATACATTATTTTTTCTCCCTCAGTTGTACCTACAGCAAGAAGGAAATTGTAATAATAATGTGAGAAGAAGATGATTTTGTGTGATTTTTGTGAATCCACATTGTGACTATTTGAGATTGTAAGGAGTCCTCAATATCCTTGGTGTGCAGTGCACTGTGGAAATGAAATTACCCCTGTTTTCTCTTCCAGAGTTTGCAGCTTAGCACAGGAAAGGGGAAGACACTCAAGGATTCAAAAATCAAAAGTGGCTGAAAGATGAAATAAAATATCTCTAAATACTAGGTTGGGAGGTTTAATATAGCAGAAAGCTCAAGTACACGTGAGAAAGTGTTCACTTAAGCTTGGCAATGGTATTAGAGATGTGTAAGTTTTGAAAGATTTAAAAGGCATCACTCTTACTGCCTTGACAAGACTAAGATCTATGACAGTTTCTTGACAAAAACCACCTACCACTGAATGCAAGATTTTCTGAAAGTTAATGGGTGGATATATATTTTCAATGAATATAATTTAATCAATGATAATGTTATTACAGTAGTATCTAAGGAAAGGAAACAAAGTTTATCAGTTGGATTACTTAATTCTCAGCTTCATTATTTCCCAAAATTATATGAGTGACTTAGAAAAATATAAACATCTTAGGAATGAAATATGGGCTTTGCATAAATACAGCCATGCACAAGCATACACGTGTGTCATAAAAATAGATTTAAAACATCAAATCCAATCTCCCCCAATCATATTGCTTAAACAGTCAAAGATGTACCATAGACTAGTGTAATATTTTCCCTCTTTAATTCTTTCCCATTATCCTTAAAAATGTTTTAACTATCATGCTCTGTAGATAACAAAAAGGTGATAATGTGTGTAAGTCTCAAATAAGAAGGCTATCACTCCATTTCATGAATAAATACCAGATCAGGAGCAAGCTTATAAAATTTTGAGTCTATGACTATTACTCTTTGCTTGCCACCTGAATGACACAAAGGATCGACTTATTTGTGCAACTATTAATAGAGCTTGTATATTTTCCTATTTGTATACAGGCACACCTCATTTTATCATTCTTTGCTTTATTGCACTTCTCAGATATTGTGTTTCTTTACAAACTGAAGCTTTGTGGCAATCTTGTGTCAGGCAAGTCTGTTGGCACCATTTTTCCAACAGCATGTGCTTACTTCATGTCTCTGTGTCACATTTTGGTAATTCTTGCAATTTTTCAAACTTCTTCATTGTTATATCTGTTATAGAGATCTGTGATCAGTGATTGTTGATGGTACCATTGTATTTGTTTGGGGTGCCACAAACCAGGCCTATATGGTGGCAAACTGAATCTGTAAGAGTTGTGTGTGTTCTAACTGCTCCACTGACAGACTGTTACAGCACCCACTCCACACCCATTGGTTCATGAAGTAGAGGGAGAGAGCTCCCTCTACTTGGGCCTCCTTATTCCCTGAGGCACAACAATATTGAAATCAGATTAAATAATAATCCTACAATGGCCTCTAAGTGTTCAAGTGAAAGGAAGAGTCACACATCTCTCATTCTAAATCAAAAGCTAGAAATTATTAAGCTTAGTGACGAAGAAATGTCAAAAACTGAGATAGGCTGAAACTAGGCTTCTTGTGCCAAATAGTTAGCTAACTTGTGAATGCAAAGAAAAGTTCTTAAAGGAAATTAAAAGTGGTACTGTAATGAACCAATGAATGGTAAGAACATGAAACAGTCTTATTGCCGATATGGAGAAAGTTTGAGTGGTCTGGATAGAAGGTCAAACCAGCTACAATATTCCTTTCATCCAAAGCCTAATTTAGAGCAAGCCTG
This sequence comes from Cheirogaleus medius, assembly GCA_008086735.1. Lineage (NCBI taxonomy): Eukaryota > Metazoa > Chordata > Mammalia > Primates > Cheirogaleidae > Cheirogaleus > Cheirogaleus medius. Next base: position 60,882,043 of record VBSM01002608.1, read on the forward strand.
TGAAGGCTGAGAGAGCTGAGGAAGCTGAAGAAAAGTTTGAAGCTAGGAATGCTTGGTTCGTGAGGTTTAAAGAAGTGGTCTCCATAACATAAAAGTGCAAGGTGAGGTAGCAAGTGCTGATGTAGAAGCTGCACCAAGTTATCCAGAAGATCTTGCTAAAATCACCGATGAAGGTGGTTATACTAAACAACAGATTTTTAATGAATATGAAACAGATTTATATTGGAAGAAGATGCCATCTAGGACTTTTATAGCTAGAGAGGAGAAGTCAATTTCTATCTTCAAAGCTTCAAAGTATGGGCTGACTCTCTTATTAGGGCTAAAGTACTTGGTGACTTTAAGTTGAAGCCAATGCTCATTGACCATTCTAAAAATCCTAGGACTCATAAGAATTATGCTAAATCTGCTCTGCTTATGCTCTGTTAATGGAGCAAGAAAGCGTGGTGACAGTGCATCTAATGACAGCGTGGTTTACTAAGTATTTTAAGCCTACTATTGAGACCTACTGCTCAGAAAAAAAGATTCCTTTTGAAATATTACTGTTTATATAGAGTGCTCCTAGTCATCCAGGAGCCCTGGTGGAGATGTACAGGGAGACGGGTGCTGTTTTCATGCCTGCTCACACAGCATTCATTCTGTAGCCCATGGATCAAGGGGTCATTTTGACTTTCAAGTCTTATTATCGAAGTAATACATTTCTTAAGGCTATAGCTGCCATAGATAGTGATTTCTCTGATGTATCTGGGCAAAGTAAATTGAAAAACTTCCAGAAAGGATTCACCATTCTAGACCCCATTAAGAATATTTATGGGAAAAGTTCGAATTATCAACATTAATAAGAGTTTAGAAGAAGTTGATTTCAACCCTCATGGATGACATCGAGAGGTTGAACTCTTCAGTGGAGGAAGTCACTGCAGATGTGGTAAAAATAGCAAGAGAACCAGAATTAGAAGTGGAGCCTGAAGAAGTGACTGAATTGTGGCAATTTCATGATCAAACTCGAACGAATCAGAAATTGCTTCTTATGGACGAGCAAAGAAAGTGGTTTCTGGAGATGGAACCTACTCCTGGCGAAGATGCTGTGCACATTATTGTAGTGACAACAAAGGATTTAGAAGATTGTGTGAACTTAGCGGCAGGGTTTGAGAGAATTGACTCCAATTTTGAAAGAAGTTCTACTGTGGATAAAGCTCTATCAAACAGCATCACATGCTACAGAGCAATCTTTCCCGAAAGGGAAAGTCAATTGATATGGCAAACTTCATTGCTGTTTTATTTTAAGAAATTGCCACAGCCACCTCAACTCTCTGCAGCCAGCGCCCTGATCACTCAGCAGCCATCAGCACTGAGGCACAACCGTCTATCAGCAAAAAGGTGATGACTTGGACTTGCTGAAGGCAAGTATTTTTAAATTAAGATATATACATTGGTATTTTTTAAAAGACATGATGCTATTGCACATTTAGTAGAGTGCAGTGCAGTGCAAACATGACTTCCGCACGCACTGGGAAACCAAGAAGTTCCCGTGGCTCGTTTTGTCGCAGTGTTTGCTGTATTGTGGAGGTCTGGAACCGAACCTTGCAATAGCTCCTAAGTGCGCCTGCATATATCAAGTTCCTTACCAGGCTTTAGATTCTGCAGTGGTATTCCTTATCTTTAGCTCGCCTTTGTATCTCTTGAAAACAGAGCCACACATATGTGGTCGCGAAGGGAATTGAATTAGGAGCAATTCTCAGCGGCACAAGGTAAAAGGAACAAGTCCCTTCTTGTTCAGAAAGTTTTTTTCTTAAATTGAAGCAAGGTATTCAATTAAAGGTATAGCTTTTGAAGTAAATTTCCTTATTTTCGCTTCAAATTTAGAGACAAGTGTTCCAAAAAGAGCTGATGAAGAGTGCTCGGGCCCCTCCGGTCACGTGTGTAAGCAGGTAGGCAGTGAAGGAGTCCTTTGAATGGGCATATGGGGAAGCCGGGCCAGAGGGCTCCCACGCACAGAGGAGGCACTGAAGTCAGGCTTAATGTCATTCTTTCCTTGCTCAAAACTATGTCTGGTTTACTGAAGTGATGGGATATTTAATGTATTTAATATCTTCACATTTTGTGGCTGATTTCTGTTTTCTGCTGTTCTTGCTCACTTTTGCTCTTGGTAATTCCACCTATTGCAATACATTTCTTTAAAAAATTTTTAGTCACTTAACTTCAGCTTTTGTCAGCTCATTGCTGGTGTTTTAGGGTGAAATCTAAGGTTTACAGCCAACCTGATAATTTTCTTTAAAATTATTGTAGGGGTGAGGGGAAACTTGTCCTTTCCCCCAAAAGTTTACTAAGCGGCCAACTCACAATTAAGGCAGATTAATAAGAGAAGGTTTATTTACCAATACCATGTGCATGGGGAGAATCACATAGTGATAACCCAATTTCCCAGTGAAGTTCAGATATTTTTATACCTGTCTTTTTGGAGGGGAGGGGAAATGCAGAGTACAGGTAATTCTGTTTAGGGGTGACAAATGGAACTAGGGAGGACAAGTGGATGGGGGAGACAGAGTGACTTGTAAATCATTCTCTTTGCAAATTAAATTAACCTGAGAGACAGGCACTGTGTTTAAAATAATGTGGGCTGAAGGAAACTATCAGTAGAGCAAATAGACATCCCACAGAGTGGGAGAAAA
>VBSM01002608.1:60888781-60930524 GCA_008086735.1 Cheirogaleus medius
CCTCACTTCAGATAATGGGCTCAAGCTCTATCCAGGAAAATATAAGAGGTGCTATATCACTGTCATTACTTTTTTCTTTCTAAGACAACTTGTAGCATACTGTATACACTGTTCTGTATCTTCCATTTTTTACTTAATGCGTATTTATGGGCACATGTCACTATCCACAGCTGGCTCATTCTTTCTGATGGCTGTGCAGTATTCACATATAAGGGGATAACATAATTTATTTAACCAGACTCCCACTGGTTGTTTCTAGCATTTTTTCTTACAAACAATGCTGTAATGACTATCCTTCAATATGTGTTATTTTGAATATGTGTAGGTTAATCTGTAGAATAAATTCCTGGAAGTAAAATTGCTGGTTCAAATATATTTTTTATTATAATAGATATGGCTAAATTCTTTACAATAGCATTATTCTGACTTACAGTCTTATCAACATAAATAGGAATGTCTGTTTCCCTTTGTTTTTATCAACAGATTGTAATTTCTTCATCTTTGACAGTGACAGGCAAAAAATGGTATTTCAGTTTTAATTGGCATCTATTTTATTATCAGTGAGGTTGAATGTTGTGTAAGTTAAGAGGCTTTTAAAATTTCATTTGTTCTAATCCTTTTTCTATTTTTTCATCAATTTTTTAGTGTTAGTGTAACAGAAGGAATGGTCTGAAAATAAAAGGCAAAAATATTTTATATCTCTTTAAAACATCCCCCATTCCTTTTGGAGAACTAGGACCTGCATCCCCGCCTCAGGCCAGTGGCTCAGGCCAGGGGAATGTCTTTTGTTCTTTGTGCTACAGGAGATGGCTCAGTGGAACTGCCAGGCCTGCCCAGACCTGGTGGACGGAGGTCCTGGGTGGAGGTCACAGGATTGTCTTAGGTGGAGATGGGACAATCAGAGTCATCAGTTGTATTAATAGTCGAACAGCAATTGCCTGAAGCTGAGAACCTGCCCTTTAAAAGCTCTGTATTTCTGCTTATTATGAGGATGATGGCATTTTTAGACATGAATATCCATCTTCCTCATTTGCTGGCAAATTAATAAACTCCTTTTTCCTTCTCCTCAAACCATTTGTCCTTGTTCTGATGTGGCCTTGGGGACAAGTGCTGAGCTTACAGTAATAGATGTGGTGTCCCTGGGTGGGCCTGTTGGCATGCCAGTGGAATGGTACCCTGGGACTGGTGGAGGAAGCAGGGAGCAGCACCCCCAGGGCAAGCCATGGGTCTTCACGGGAAGGAGCAGCTTCTTTTCGAGGCCAGATAGTACAGGATAGGCCCAGCAGCTGCTGGAGTGTGTTTTACCTCTGGGAAACTCCCATTTCTTTCTCCCTAAATTAGATCAGCTCCTCACAACCTGAACTGAGTTGAAGAGAAGGAAACAGATTTGGGAAGCATTGCGACATCCGTAGCCATTTGTAAGTAAAGTTCCCTGGGCTGCCCCGGAGACCCTGTTTCCACCTCTGGATCTGCTGCTGGGCTCCAGCCTGGACAGAGCACCGCAGGGACCGCAGCTGTGGCAGGAAGGGGAATTGACAAGCACAGCCTGCCACCCTGCGGAGGGGGAAGGGCAAGGAGGGAGTGCCTGCCACCTGACTGCCCCACCCCCAGGCACACCCGTGACAGGGCAGGGACACACTGGGGCCAGAGGCCAGCAGCCAGCTGGGAAGCAGTGCCTTCCCCTGCCAGTGTGGATTCTGGCCCAGGGCAACTGTGTATTGTGTTCTACACAATTATTATTTGGCTTGAGTTTTCCTTAATCTGATTTCCTCTTATCAAAGATGAACCCTGAAAAATGCCTGCTTTTGGCATTTGTCTAGAGCAGGAACAGGGTACTTAAGATGTGTTAGGGACATCTTCTTACTTATTTGCATGCTGCCCATGTTGAGAGGGGTGGGGGAGGCTATGACGAACTCTTCAGTACCACGCCCACTAAATTGTAACTTGGGGTTTGGAATGGTCTGTCCCTGCAGGAAGCTCAGTTTGGGTAGAGGACACCCATAGCCAGAGGACAATTTATGTACAGTCATTGTGCTTTTTGTAAAACAGGAAGGACACTGGACAGAACACTGCCAGGACTCCAGGTAGCAAGAAGCCCCCAGGAGAGCAAATTTTTTTTGAGATGGTGAAAGACAGGGCCTGGAGCCCCCGGCCTCCAAATAGCCCCACAGGATTCCAGGGAAAAACTGACAGTGGGGATTCAATTGGTGCCAACCTGCATGGACAGAAGCAGTCAGGGGGGCTCCTCCCCTGGCCCCAGCCCCGATCCTGGCACCAGCCATGCCTGGTGCTCTGTGAGCCAGGCAGGCAGTGGTGGGGAGGGGCCAGGCCGCAGGGAGGCAGCCACAGGCATGTATGGCTGAGGAACTTCAGTGGTACTCAGTTACATTTGAATGGCAGGGTCCTAGAACCGGAGTGGCCTTGCTGGACTGTATTGCCTCATGGGTTTAAAAGGGCTCTCCTGCCCGCTGGATAGAAGTCTATCAGGAACTTGTGTAACCTGCAATCAGACAGATTTGTAAACAACAGGGTACTTATCTGGGGTTCCTAGAACTGGTGTCTATATCCCAGAGTTTGGGCTGATGGTAAAGCCCTTCTAGGGGGAAGAATAAGGAATGAGTCTCGGAGTCTTAGCACAGATGCTGGGAGACATCCCATGACCAGTGGCATGTCAAAGCCACCAAGCTTTGGGTAACATTAGTGATTTTTAGGAAGTCTTTATGAATTAAGAATATGGGTGTTTAATTTGGGATATGCCATTTTACTTTTTTTCTTAGTTTATCATTTGTCTTTTAGCTTATTAATGGTGTATTTTGATATGCAGAAAATTCTTATGTAGTCTGATTAATGAGTTTTTTATTTTGTTGTTTCTTAGTTTGGTGGCATATTAGAATAGACTATTCCACTCTGAGAGTATAAAGATAATCCTCCCAAGCTTTTAGTACTTCAATGGTATCAATTTTTTATGTTTAAATATTTGATCCATCTGGGATTTATATTGGTATCAGGTGAAAGATAGAGATTAAATTTTTTCTAGATGGTTACCTGCTTGTATTACCTCCTTTTTTTACATAATCTATCCTTTAACTTATTTGAAATGTAAATTTTATTATATAATATATATTGTGATATAATATAGTAAATATTATATTATATTATATAGTGTTTATTTCTGCAGTTTCTAGTCATTTTATTGATCAATTTATATATTCATTTACCACTATGATATAACTTTAAATCTTCTAGTAATTTATTGAAGAAAGCATAAAGTTGATTTTTTATTTGTGATATTGCTTTTTGAATTTAAGTGATTAAAACACTTACTTAACTAGAATTAGTCATACTTCACCCAGAAAGAAAAGTTATAAATGACAGCAATATCCTTGAAGACAAAATTATACCACAGAAACAACTTAGAAATTAGTCTCATACATATATGTCATTGTCAAACACTGAGCATGGCCCATGTCAAAAGTTTTCAGAGAAGTCAGATAAATATCAACGTCTAAAGTGACATTTAAGAGACCAACAGCTTGGCAATTGAAATCCTATTTTAACAGCCATAATCTTTCCACTTGGAAATGCATTCCTGATGTTGATTTTCTTACCTGAGTAATGTGACGTAAGCTAGTTGCTTTTAATTAGGTAAAATCAGGGACCAAGTAGCCAGAAGAATTTAGCACAGACATTAATCCATGCTGGAGAATACCGGCCTGAGCCTGATGATAGTTTTTAGAAAACAGGGTCAAATTCAGTACAAGATATTACCACTACTAAGGTAAGAAAATGAAGATTTTACTGTTTGGCAAAAACAATATTACCGCTATAGGCCATACTGTGATCAACTGCTTTTTTCATCAGTTGGAGTGTTTATAAATTTTTCTAGGTAAAAAATAATATACACTCATACAAATTTACACAGTACAAATGTGTATTTACAGTAAAATGTGAAAGCTCTCTCCTCCAAAGAGAGTACTGTGAGAACATTTTGATGATCACTGTTTCAGAATTCACCTGTGAAAGATTTTTTATTTTGTTTTGTTTTATTTATTTTGTTTTGCATCTTGATGTTGTTATTTAGTTTGTGGTGGGTTTCTTCCCATGTCAATACATAGCTAAACTCATTCATTTTTTCATTTGTATTAAATTTTGCATTAACACTTTTCTTTTTATACAGTTTATTATCAGGATTATTATTATTTTAAATTACAAAAACTCAGTCAAACAAAAGTGAGAATAAAGGAATAGAAAATAACTCTGAAAAACGAATAAGTATTTTCATTCATCAAATGTGCAAAAATAAGTATGGAGAAATAGGCATTCCTATACATTTCTTCATTCCTTTTGGAAAGTAATGTAGTTATACCTTTTATAACATAAAGACATCCATGTTATTTGGCCGAGCTATCCCATTTCTGAGCATCTATACTGCATAGATCAGGGCCCCAGAATGCGAGGGCATATGTGCAAGGATTTATATAATAAAACTGTTCAGTGTGGCAAAAAACTGGAAAGGATCTTAAGGTTCACCTGTTATGCAATGATTGAACATATCACAGGCAACGATGATGTAAAATATTAACCTGTGATTTGATAAAGGTGTCTCTACCAGAACAAAGGAAACAGGGCTGGAGTGGAGCACCATATAGGTTCATTTACACTTCCAGTGTTTCAGCCGCAGGAAAACACGAATGAGCAGTATCTTGATATTTACTTTATCAGATTAGCACTCTCACCTTTCAGAAGATGAGTTTCTTGCCTCTTATGCCCACTCATCAATGAGTAAAAAAAAGAAGGAAGAAGAAAGGACTTCTATTCCTTAGATGATTCTGATTAAACACTAAACAAAAAAAGGATATAGTACATTAAAAATCTAAAGCCACAATTGGAAAGAGATGGAAATTATCTTCAACAACTTTTTCAAACTTTGGGGGTTCCTGATAATAAAAGCCATACTTTTTTCCAGGCACTTCTAGGTTTCTCAAACCATCTGTGCTTCGAGGAGAATTCAGTTCATATGTTTTTAGTTAATTTACACTTAACTCATCAAAATGTTGACTTGTTATTCCAGCTATTTGATGTCTCAGAAATCATACACACATTTTAATGTATGTTCAAAAGTCTTTTCCCCTTTTGGATAAGGAAGTCATCATTAGTTAGCAGTAAACAGAACCTGGAAGGGCTTAAGTCTGATTCCAAATGAAAAACCAAGGAAATTCCAAGGGGTTTGAAACTTGGAAAACTACTTTTCACACATATGGTTACAAGCTCTTTAAATAATAAACATGACCAAAAGACATTAGAATCACCACCAGCATAAATGGAGTTTCTAGAATGTGAAGATGTTAGTGAGGGACTTAAAATATATACCATGTTAACTCCACGGTCAGCACAAACAGCCCAGACCACAGTGGTTCATCTGTACCAAACATTGTGCAGAAGCCAGTAGGCTAAGTTTTTCATGAGAAAGGACAAATTATATTCTTCAGAAATTTTGATGATCCAAGGATCTTCTTTCCTTTTATGTAAAGTATATGAAACATATATGTATTAAAAAGTTTATATATGTTTATATATGCAGTCTGGAAGTAATTCCATGCCTCTCCCTCATTGGATATATCGTTAGTCCATAATACTTGGGCAAATCTATCACAGATTAATGTATGACTGTCTAGTTTTACACCTAGTTTAAAGCTTAAAGCTTCAGTTAAATCGGAACCAATGCTCATGACATATACACACAGACTTTTAGAGCTCTTTGATCCAGGAACCAGGTGTTTCGTGACTGAAAACAGGAAGGAGTTCAGAAACTGTAAACCACAGAAGGTGTTCTGGGGCCAAATCCCATGCTAGGACCAAAGGAACCAATTCATGTTCAGGAATGGACTGAAGAACGAAGCAGAAGATTCAAGATTCAGAGAAATGGATCAATAGGAACATCAAATAGAAATGAATCAATAGGCACATGAAATAGAAGTGGATCAATAGGAACATGAAGCTGGAGGAATCGGAGCAGCCAAGAGGTTAAGAGAATATTCTGGGGTCCTGTGGGGAGCGGAGAGGGCAGAGACGGAACTACAAGTCAAAGGCAGGCCGGTTTGGGGCAATTTTCACTATCACCAAACTGCTTCAGTGGTTTGACTTATTATTCAGGCATAAATCCATAAAGTAATAGAAGTGTCAGGGATAGAAGATAGAAGGAAACACAGTAATCATCTCAGCCAAGTTTGTAAATTCTTTTTTTTTTTTGTTTTTTTGAGACAGAGTCTCAACTCTGTTGGCCTGGCTAGAGTGCCTTGGTGTCAGCCTAGCTCACAGCAACCTCAAACTCCTGGGCTCAAGCAATTCTTCTGCCTAAGCCTCCCAAGTAGCTGGAACTATAGGCATGTGTCACCATGCCCAGCTAATTTTTTCTATATATATTTTTAGTTGGCCAATCAATTTCTGTCTATTGCTTTAGTAGAAACTGGGTCTTGGTCTTGATCAGGCTGGTTTTGAACTCCTGACCTTGAGCGATCCGCCCGCCTCAGCCTCCCAGAGTGCTAGGATTACAGGCGTGAGCCACTGCGCCCAGCCAAAGTTTGTAAATTCTGACCCTTTCATTTCAATAAATGTGAAATTCGTGGCCCAGACTAGAGGGGTAGCATTTTTACCTAGTTATACCGTATCTAGTGTCAGAGCTGTGACACCCAGCCACAGAGTCTCTCTGTACTTCCAGCCCAGCTTTCTTTCTACTGTACTACCGTGTTTCCCCAAAAATAAGACCTACCCATAAAATAAGCCCTAGCAGGATTTCTAAGCATTTGCACAATATAAGCCCTACCCCGAAAATAAGACCTAGTGATGGGCGTGGCTACGCAGCGCATCTGCACAACCCATGCTTTTCATTGCGGATCGGTAAAGAAGACGAGCAGCCCGTCTCATCTGTCCCATGAGAGCTCTATTGCTTAACACGAGAGATTAGGGCCAATGGTTCTAAAGGAAATAGAGTCACAAGAAATTCAAGATGGAATTCGGGGTTTGGAGAGTGATGATGTTCCAGAAGAAGACGACTTAACTATATTTGAATAAATGTAGATTGTTGTACCTTACTTAACAAAAATAACACATCCCCTGAAAATAAGCCCTAGAGTGTTTTCCTGAGAAAAAATAAATGTAAGACCCTGTCTTATTTTCAAGGAAACACGGTAGATCCCAAGCTAATTAATCATTTCCTCTCTTTTCCTTCCTCCCTCTCCCCTCCCCCAGCTCCTTCTCTTCCTCCTCATAGTCTTTTCTTTCTTTCTTCTTTCCTTTTTTTTTGCTTTCATATGCATCACTCACTCCCACTCTAACTCAAGATCGACGTAGAAGTGACAAAATGTCACACCAAAGCTCAACTAGAATTATTTTCACAGGAGGCCACAGCAAAGCATGTTTGTTTTGTGAAGTTCAAGCTTATCCTCAGCATAGGAATTCAAAGCTGTGAACCAACCTTGAACCTTGAGAGTTGTGAGTCGACAAGATGGGACAATATGTCAAAGGATAAAGGTTCGGAAGACTTGGATGTCGGTTCTCTTTTTAAAAAGAACATTTTGGTGAGTTAAGTGTGAATGAGTCAGAAACACACGGATTTTATTTCCCTTGCCATATGCATGGGTTTAAAAATTAATGGAAAAAAGTTCTTGGCACAACATGTTTTGAATTTTGTCTTTTTCTCTTATGATCTCTGGAAGATGGAAGCTGAGGAATGATGAAGACAATGGAATCAAAAGCAGTTGTGAGTTTCAAATGTTTATATAATACACGACACTCTGTTAGACCGAACAGAAAGGACATCCAGTCTGAGAGCTTCATTCTGAAAGCCTTGTTATATTTTTAGTGTTTGACCTAATTACATGACTAAAAGAAATTTCCGAACAGGTATTTATCTGAATTTACTGTGTGGGATTCAGGGCTGTGCGGAACCTATTTTGTTATAGGGAGTGTGATGCTTGAGTTAAGATGTGTAATTCGGCAATTAGAATGAAAGAGATCGTGAATTACTTTAAATTTTAAGGCTTTCCAAAAATAAAAAAATCTAGTAAATGGTCTTTCATATATGGCATTTTATCTGTCTCAGACATTTTACTTCTATAGTATAACTAGGAACTTTGTGTAGAATTTTGATTATTTCTATCAAGAAAAATAAAGAAATACTTCAAGATTCTCATAGTCCTTTTTATTTGTTGTTCTTTTTGGCCAACATGATGGGGGAACATTTGACAATTATTTTGTTGATGTTATGGAGCACTTAAATTCTCCTGTTTTGTTATAGGAAACTTGTAATTAGCGCAATAAATCTCAAATCTTTTCTACAGGCAGCTTCTACAAATTCATCCTTTTTCATACTTGTCTTTGTTCTCTGATTTGCCCAGGAACTTTTAAGAGAACATGCAAGTTTAAATAAACTGTCTCTGGTTAGCTTGTGGCTTGGCTTTTAAAAACCCTAGAATGATTTAAATCAAACCATTTCAGTCACTAGAATTGGATGAAATCACAACAAAGCTATGCTTGTAATTTTATTAAAATGATAGGTTGGTCAGGACAAAAATGCTCCACTCCGCTGCGTGCCGAGATGGAGTGTGCTCAGAGTAACCTGCCCGTACTGATGGGCTACGTCCCGCCCCACAGCGCGAGCGCTCCACGGCGGCACATCTGCTCGTAACTATGTGACTCTTTTGCATGTTGTTCCATGTATTTTAAATAGAAGAAAAACCGGGCTACATTTCAAATTTTAAATGTGGTACATGAAAAGGCTTTGTTCACATTTAATTAAATTACCATTTATGTGCCATATGTTTAATCAGACACTGCTTCTATCCCAGATGGAAGTAATGGGTAGGAATAAGGTTTAAAGTGTATTTTCCTTCTTCTAAAAGTACAAGGTACAAATTGAGATGATTTTCTAAGAAATGCCATCACAATGACAAACTCATATGCCCACTGCTGTGACACAAGCCCTTAAATGATCACTTCACGGCTCATTAACTCTCAGAACTGTAAAGATGGGTAGGACCTTCAGCTTCAGAAGACAATACTTAAATTATTTTCAAGTGCAACTTTCTTGGGGCATACTGCTGCCCTGCCTTGCCAAAGTGTTTTGTTTGGTATTCCAAATCAGGTTTATTTTTTAAATTATTAATAAAAAAAAAGAGATTCTCATTGTTAATTTATACATGTAAACTTAAATCATAAAAGTGTAAATTCAATAACGTCTAATGCAATTTGAACTGGAATTAAGTAGACACCTTTCAGGATCTCTCTCTGTTCACGGGACATATTAACAGAATTCACCTTGCTCATTTGCCGAGTGCATGTGCATTCAGTAGAGGAAGGGAAGAGCCATTTTTACCATATGAAGTGAGCATGTGTTTTTCTTACTTTGCTGCTCTGCTGTTTTTGCCATGTTTTTTGAGTTCAAGTCTCTAATCAGTTGGTGGGAGTGTAGATTTAATGACATTTATTTTGGAAAACATGTTCTGCTAACATTTTGTAGTAATGTAAGCCATTTAATTCTAAAATTGGCAGCTGAAGCAGACACTATGTTCACATAGGCAACTACTCAAATGTTTCAGTCAAAAGCATTTTGGAACACCAAAGGCCAGGATGTTATTTCTGGGTTTGCACACTTCCGAAAGTGAAAGAGTTTCAGTCAGGGCCTTACCCTCCAATGCCATGAAAAATGCTAGTGTGCTTCTCCTGTTTGTGGTATGTCTCATGTATACTAAAAGTACTGCTTTTGCTTCTAAGGAAAATAAGAGGAAATAAAAAACATATTAAGGATGAGATTCTTGGCTTTAGCAGCTGTCTTGGTGTGGTGCGCGTGCATGTGTGTGTGCACGTGCATGTGTGTGTGCGTGCACGTGTGTGTGCATGTGTGTGCGCGTGCGCGTGCATGTGTGTGTGCGCGTGCGCGTGCATGCGTGAGATGGGCTCTGCAGAGGGGACAGGCCAAGCAGTAGGACAGAGAGGTAGAGAGACTTCCCTGTAAAAGAGACATGCTGAATAGGCTCAAGTTAGAATAGGACCCTCCTTTAATTTGCCCCAAAAGGTTGGACAAGAGAGTTACATTCACCATCTGGTTTGCCAAATGAGAGGGTATCAGGATAGGGGCAAGAAGACTCTGAAACTATAGTGAAGTAGCCATTTATTTATTTATTTTTTTATTTCAAACTATTATGGGGATGGATACAAATATTTTTGGTTACATGGACCACTTTCATAATGCTTGAGTTATGGTTATAAGTGTGCCTATCACCCTGATAGTGTTCACTGTACCCATTAAGTAGGTTATCACCCATCCTCTCCTTCCCCCCTTCTCCTGCTTGATATCTGTTAAGTTTTACTTCCCTCTATGCACATGTGTGCTGATCAGTTAGTTCCAATTTAATAGTGAATACGTGTGGTGTTTGTCGTACCATTTTTTAGACACTTCACTTAGGATAATGGCCTCCAGTTCCATCCAAATTGTTGCAAAAAGCATTAAGTCATCCTTCTCTATGGCTAGGTAGTACTCCACAGTATACATATACCACATTTGTTGATCCACTTATGAACTGATGGGCATTTGGGTTGATTCCATATCTTTGCAATTGTGAACTGTGCTGCTATAAACATTCAAGTGCAGGTGTCTTTTTTTTATAAAATGACTTCTTTTCCTTTGGTTAAATACCCAGTAGTGGTGGCCATTTTTTTAGCATCTTGCTTCATGGTCTTTGCACATGTGTTTCAGTCTGGCTGGAATGCTCTCCCCCAAACCCCTCTCCTTCAGATAGCTCTACATTCCTCTCCCTTCAGTCAACGTGCCACCTTTCTATGCATCCTCCCTTATAACCCTGCTCTTCCCTTTTAACACATGTAACCATGGAGATGAAATTCCTGTTTGTCTACATTTTCCTTTAAGGTAAAGTCTATGACAGTGAAGGCCAGGTCTGCCTTATTCACTACTTTACATGCAGCACATAGCACAGTGTCTTTACTATGTTGGTGCCTAATAAATCCTGGTTGAATGACAAAATGGATGAATACTTTCTCTACACCTTCAATTAAGGCAGAGTGTGGGTCATCTCAGAACTCTGACAGTAGATTCAATGAGGGTAGCCACTATGTCTTTTTTCTTATTATCCTTAGTGGCTACCATGATTCCTGGTAGATCTTCAATAATGAATTTACTGAGTGTACAAACTATATATATATATGTGTGTGTGTGTGTGTGTGTACATATGTGTGTGTGTGTGTATATATATAAGCTATCTTAAGGAATTGGTTCACATGATATGGAGGCTGAGAAGTCCTAGGATATACTATCTACAAGCTGGAGACCCAGGGAAGCTGGTAGTATAATTTGAAGGCCTAAGAGTCAGAGAGTCAATGGTATAGATTCCGGCTGAGTTTGAAAGCCCAAGAACCAGGAGTGTTGGGGGCAGGAGAAGATTGATGCCCCAGTTCAAGCAGTCAGGCAGAGACTGGATTCAACCTTCCTCTGCCTTTTCATTCTATTCAGTTCCTCCATAGATTGGATGATGTCCAAACACACTGGGAAGGCCTTTCTGGTTTACTCAGCTCAGCACTTTAAATGAATCTTTCTTTTAGAGACACCCTCACAGGCACACCCAGAAATAATGTTTAACCAGGTCTCTGGGCATCCTGTGGCCTAACCAAGTTGACACATGATGTTAACCATCATACCACCTATAGCCAAATACGCATCTAATCCTATTGAATCCGAATACTGACTTTCACTGTACCTCAAAAATCTTTCAGGATTCTAGCAGCTGAGATTCTTGTCTACTGCAAATCTTGTAGATCATTTGTGAGGTTACAGTTGTTGGAAAGCTCATGGAGACAACTCAATGATTCCTATATGTGTCACCCATAAATTCCCCGTGACAACCTTTACATTGTGCAACTTAAAATTACTCAAAAGATGCTTAGAGGTATATAAAGCCTCAAAGATGCATATGTAGAGAGACTTGGTAGGTTTTGTAAAATGTAATAACATAATCCAATGACTTAAAAAAACTAGCTATGGGTAGAGTTAAGAAACTAAGATATAGTTTTTTTACCTGGCTATGAACTATTTATGTATGCATTTATTTGTTTATTTTTTGTGGTGAACTTTCAGAGCGAAAGCTGTGCTCAATTAGATTAGCTATGTACACATTCTAATTCTTCAATATCACATCAAAATGCCAGTGTGTATTTCAGAGATAGCAAATACGCTTAGCGATTAGCCTAAGCAATGGAAGTACTGTAGTTGAAAATGCTCTATAATAAAAGACAAATTACACTGGAAAGTGAATGATTGGTGTGAAAAAAAAAGAGTTATATATTAAATTCATGGGCCTCTTCTGTAAATTATTTGCCAAACAGTGCTTAGAAAGTTAAAGTATGATATTAGATGCTAGTGGTTGGCTATGTCAGCCCAAAGTTAGCATGCTCCTAAACAAGATTGTCAGTTTGTTCCTAAACAAGATTGACTTTGTTAAGTGCCCTTAATTTTCTGTACCTCAGTTTGCTCTTTTATGTGCTATTTGTGCATATTTCATGGGTCAGTTATACCCAGAACTCTACCATTTACTCTAGTTTAGCACAATGACAATTCGAAAGTAGTGTGACACACAAAAAATGAGTATCTCCTCACATAGTATTACACATGCAATATTACTACTATTATTTTAAGTGCAAATGAGAAAAAAAGAAAATACGCATACCATCTTCACCAAATCTATTACTTAATTAAAGTGAAAGAAAAAGAGGAAAAGATCAGTGTAGGAAAGAAAGGTACTATTTTAGTGGAGTCAATATGATGAATTAAAGGTATTGGCTACATTTTAAATGCTATAAATGAAATAAAAGCCACAAAACTTTCCTGATAGAATTACAACTATTGAATAACAGTGTTCTAGTTTTGGTTCTGGAGTATTGTTTGAGGTATACATAAGTTGCTGTTGATAATCATCAGTTATACAGTTTAAAATCTAAGGGCCAAGTAGTGACCATGTTAAACGCTGGAATTTTGATTTTTTTTCCATTATATTGTTTTATATTTGAAACCATTTCTATATTGTCTGTTTTATGTTAGCAGAAATTATATTTCTTCATGCAACCTTCGAGTTCATATATTAGCCACTTAATAGATTATAGAGGATCTGAGGTTAAAAAGCTACAGGTAGACTTTATAGATTCTACACATCGTATTTTTCACTTGTAAAACTCAGGACACTGGTTGACCTGACTTATTGCCACGTGGCACCAATTTCAGCTCTGTGACATCACTTGAACTGTGGTTTTAAATGATTACATAAGTGTTAACTTTCTACAGTTGTTGTATCCCCAGAAAGATCTAGCTGTTCTATTTCCTTGGAGTCCTCATGGTTTGTGGCATGTGCAAAACACACTCAGCAAAATTTAAATGAATCTGTTTAAAAAAATATAAATGAATCCATTTAGTGAGTACTAGTACTACCATTACATCCCTTGAGATTTTCAATTCTGACCTTTTTCCACTTAAAAACTAAAGATATGGAAATCTTAGTCATTGCCTTAGCCAGGCTTTGCATATTGCTGCTGATATAAACTCCATGCACATTTCATGGGCTAGTGATGCCCGGTGCTCTACCGTTTACTCTATCCTAGTACAATGACAACGCAAGAGAGATGATTCAGTATGAATAAATATTTGTACATTCTATCTGGGCTTAAAGATTAAGAAGTTTTTTTCTCCTGAGTCAAGTTCAAGTACAACTATTTTGTTTCTATTTTAGGATCAGGACCAGGTTTTGTACCTGACTTTCCGGCTAAAGAACCAGTAAACATGATATATCTCATGGTACATTTTTTGTGGCACAAATACTTGCTTGATTCTGTGCATTCTTGTTCCAGAGGTGAACCTTCCTTGTGGCAGATGCAGACTCTGGCTCCCATGTGCCTGTTTCACTTAGCTGCTATTCTCTGATCTGTGGCTGTGCTTTTCTTTTGCCATTATTTTCCTGGCTCTGACAAAATGACAACCACCCTTTTGGATTCCTCCACATGCTCAGCCAGCGTGTCCAAATTCTGCTGCTTCAACACTGCTGAGTGAGATGCCACGTCTGGAACTGTGTGCAGGCTAATGTCATTTTGCATTTGGAGACTTTGAGAAATTTCAGAGTCACTGATCTCTACTGCAAACAGGTCCCTAATTATTTCTTTGTGGCTTGCTCTAAAATTACATTTCACAGCCAATGCATGATCATGATTCAGAAAAGTTTCCATTGTCTCTTCCCAGCTTGGCTACATTGAAGAAATCTGGCCCCTTTGAAAGCATTTGGCAATCAAGTGTTCTGCAGATTTCCCATAATTATCAGGTTCCTTTTCTCTTTTAAAGGTGAAGGAACTTAATTTTATGCTGGCCTCAGGCTTGTTAACATAAACTAGATGACAGCATGGTCTTTCCGAGGTCTGTGATTGTTCTAAATGAAAGGGTTGCCTCTAGCTGGGCCAATAGTAACTGGAGAGAAACAGATGGGTGAGGACATAGAAGTGCATTATTAGCCCATGGAAAAGATGTCCACAAGGCATGGGCTCTTTTCCTATCTTCTCACAGCAAGATACTCTTTGTCCATTCTCTCTCTCTTTCCTCTCCCTCTTTTTCTTTCCACATTTCTTTAATTTTAATTTTTCTTTCCATTTTCTTTTCACATGTCTGGGAATGGACATCTGCCTCTGACGGAAGATGGCCCATCTCAGCATGTCGAGTTGCAGTCAGCCAGGTTTGGGCCTTCTCAACAATCAGAAATCCTGTCCTCGCAAAAGAGATACAGTTTTCCTTGAATTAGAACAAGTGAACTGACCCCGGGTTCAAAGTTTATGGATTATGTGACAACAAACTTCTAGTAGGCAAACAACATGGTTTTCATACGACAAAGGGGGACTTTTCCAGTTATCAAGCCATTTTGTTAAAAAGAGCTAAAAATGAAAACTCTGGTAGTTCACTGAGCATGAGATTAAAGACATTTTGCTAAAACTTTTTCCCCCCCTTGGGAAAAAAATATCTTATTTTGTGAAATTAAAATCCAAGGCATAGCCCTTCCATTTTTTGGTATGAATGCCTACTTATGCTCCATGTCCACGTGTGTAACCACATTTTAAAAGATTACAAATAGAATTCAAGTCTAAAAGTAATTACCGGAATGAGCACAGCAGGAATTCAAGTATTCTTGTTAACCCAAACATCTCTTATAATCTCAAATTTGTGTCTGTGTGTGTTTATCAGTTCCGGTTGTAAATCTCTTATAAAGGTTCTTGCCTATAGCTTTTATATCAGAAGATCCCAAATCATATTTGCACCCAAACCTTATTTTATTTCAATTATATTCTGAGAAAGATAATTATATGTTAATTTTTATAATTTTATTTTTTTGTAAAACATTTCTGTGCTATTTTAAAAATAAAAAAATACACATATTAACCTTCATGTGCTTGATGAATTAATCATAATCAGAAAAATTGAGCTATGGGGATATTCATGTATTCCATAGCCATTTCATACAACTCTTTTACAGAATTAAATGGTCTTATTTATGGTGTAAAGATATTGTAGTTGGCAGATCCACATATAGTTCTAATATGTGTGTAGCTCAGTAAGCGCCATATGTACAAGTGCTATAATACCAGTATCATTCGATAGCTACAGAGGTATTTTATGACATTTTCTCCAATGCTTTTCCACATTTTAGGATTAGGCAATCTATCATGAGGGATCAGTAATATTGTCTGGTATAGAAAGTTTGCCATCAGTATCTTATTTCTACCAGAAATAAGAATCGTCTACTATTATTGATTTACCACAATTATTTAGAAAGGGTCTTTTATCAAAAGACTAAATGCATTTTTCCTATAAATACTTAGGATAGCTTCTTGTATGTAGTAAATCCTCCATCTGTGTCAGTTTTTATTATTTTTATTTAAGTTAGTTGGTCTCTACTGACAGTAGATGATAAAAACTAAATCAAACTAGCTTAGAGAAAACAAGGCTTTTATTAGCTTATAAAATTGGAGAGCATTGGCTTCAGGCACAGCTGAATTCAGGTGGTCAATGATGTTGGGAATCTGTCTCTTTCCATCTCTCCACGCTTCCTTCCTCCGGGTGGACGTGTTCTGAGGCAGGCTTCCTCTGCTGAGATGTCTGCCGTGCTTCCAGGTAAACATCCAGCGATCTTCAAGAACAGTATGTGGAGAGTTTCTCTTTTCCTATACTTCTGACAAGAGCTTTAGATCGCGTCTCCTTGGTACTAGTTGCCCTGGCTTGTGCCACACAATCATCCATGAGTGGCGAGAGATCGTGGCTGACCAGGGGAGCCAGAATCTCTGGGAGCCAGGCCCGGGCCACATTTCTCAGCAGCACCCGAACCATAAGGAGAGAGAGCATGGGAATCAGAAAGGCGAATCCATGCCAGCCTGGCACAAAGAAAACAACAGATGTCCACAGCCCCACTTCACGCACCCTCCAAACATTCCGTTTCGCTGCATTCCCTGCGCTGACCGTGTGTGAACAAGAGCAGGAGAAAGAGTGTGACTGGGAGGGATGAACACAGCAGGAAGGGAGACATTCGAAAGGAAAAGACCCAACCTCTACCCCCAAAGGAGAGACATCTGTTGGCTCCAAAAACAGTCGGAGAAAAGGACTCTGGATGAACGTATTGAAAGAGGTGGTAGAAATTCAGAGCATAAGAAAACTGTGATTGGAGAACTGAGAGAAAGCCCTGGGAGCAGGGTCTTGGTTGATGGACCAAATGTGGGTGGGTAGAGAGGCAGGACCTTCCAAGAGGCTGGTGGAGTGTGAGGAGAGGACCACGCTTTGATGCATGGGACTGTGTTGGTGGCGGGGAGAGAGTCCGTCTGGTACCCCATGAGTTGTGCTGAGGAGGCCAGGCTGGGAGCGGAGGAGGGAGGGAAGCACTTCATGAGGCGCCTGATGCCAGATGGAGCTGCTTAGGCGGGAACTCATAAGGAGAGGCAATGTTGCGACAGGAGGATTCAAACATTTTAGGAAGCTGAATCTGGCAACAGGCTGCAGGATGTCTTAGAAAGAAGGCAGATGGCAGGTATCTAGAGTGGTGTGGAGGCCACTGCAGAATTGTGGAGTAATGTGACAGACTGAGATGGGCACGAGGAGGAGAAGAAATAATGATGCTGAGAAAAATGTCAAAGAGAGGACCAGGAGGACTTTGAAGAGCTAGTGCAAATGGAGCATGAAAGAGAAGGTGACTCTACACCATCAAACCCAGGGGCCAGGTAATGGAGGAATCATTAGAATGCAGTGACAGTTTGAAGTCTGGTAATGTGATGCCTCCAGATTTGTTCCTTTTGCATGATTGCTTTGGCTATTGGGCTCTTTTCTGGTTCCAAACAAAGCATAGAATTATTTTTTCTAGATCTGTGAAATATGACATTGGCATTTTGATGGGGATTGCACTGAATCTGTAAATCACTTTGGATAGTGTGGACATTTTAACAATATTGATTCTACCGATGCAAGAGCATGATGCATTTTCCATTTTTGTCACCAGTGATTTCTTTCCTCAGTGTTTCGTAGTTCTATTTGTAGAGATCTTTCACCTCCTTGGTTAAATATATTCCTAGGTATTTCATTTTTTTGTAGCTATTGTGAATGCTATTGAGTCTTTGATTTGAATCTCAGCTTGACTGTTATTGGTATATAGGAATGCTACTGATTTGTGTACATTGATATTGTTACCTGATACTTTGCTGAATTTATCTATCAATTCCAGGAGTCTCTTGGTGGTATCTTTTGGGTTTTCCAGATATATGATTATATTGTCAATAAAAGGCAATAGTTTGGCTTCCTCTTTCCAGATTTGGATACCCTTTATTTCTTTCTATTGCCTGATTGCTCTGGCTAGGGCTTCCAGCACTATGTTGAATAGAAGTGGTGACAGTGGCACCCTTGTCTTGTTTCAGCTAGAATGGCTTTTATTAAAAAATCCAAACCCAGTAGATGATGGCATGGATGCAGAGAGAAAGGAAAGCTTATACACTGTTGGTGGGACTGCAAATCAGTACAACCTCTATGGAAAACAGTATGGAGATTCCTCAAAGAACTAAAAGAAGACCTATCATTCAATCCAGACATCCCACTACTGGGTATTTACCCAAAGAAAAAGAAGTCATTTTATCAAAAAGACACCTGTGCTCAAATGTTTATTGCAGCACAATTCACAATTGCAGAGATATGGAATCAACCCATGTGCCCATTAATTCATGAGTAGATTAACAAAATGTGGTATATGTATACCATGGAATGTTACTCAGCCATAAAAAGGATGAATTAATGCATTTTACAACAATTTGGATGAAACCAGAGACCACTATTCTAAGTGAAGTATCTAAAGAATGGAAAAACAAACACCACATGTACTCACTATTAAACTGGAACTAACCAATGAACACATATGTGCACAGAAAGAAGTAAAACTCAGTGGAAATCAAACAAGGGGGAGGAGAGGATGAGTGAATACCTACCTAATGGGTACAGTGAACACTATCTGGGTGATGGGTACATTTATAACTCTGACTCAAGCATAACAAAAATGATCCATGTAACCAAAACCATTTTTACTCCTGTAATATTTTAAAATTTTTTAAAAAGAATGTAGTGACAGAAGTGATCATTTCATAGTATTTACAGGAATTTTCTCAACAACATTCTCTGTCCCTATACTGTAGCTCTTTACATACATGTCTTTTTTCAGGGACAATGTCTAATTCATTTTTGTCTCTTCAACAGCATGAAGTTTGGTGTTTTGCACGTGGATGAATCAACATATATTTGCTAAATGAATTTTATAGAAGGAGAAATTGATTCCTGGGCAGGTTAAAAACTTGCTCACCCAGCAAGTTAGCGATAGAATGGCAATGAGTGTCATCTTATCAATGCCTGCCTGGTACTTCATTCTCTGTAATCCTATACTGCCTTGGTTCTTCTTAGGGGAGAAGTGAATTTCTCCAATAGGAACTGCCTGGCAAAATAGCTGAAGTAGGCATCCATGTTCTGTCATATACAAGCTTACAGTGCATTTCTAGATTACACCATGTGTCCCAGATCTCTTTCAAATTTAGAGCATCAGAAGCAAGACTCCATCTAACCCCTTAAAACTTGTGGTGTTTTCCATGTAGTTTAGTAATTTACAAATTACTGCGACCATGGAGCTCTTCTGAGTTCCAAGATCCTGTTAGGTTTTGTTTTACATACAAAGTACGACACTAGAGTAGGGCTACAATAGATTGCAAAGAAGTACATGATGACATTTTCTACAGTGTTTCTCAAAGTGTGGTCCCCAGATCATCAGCATCACTCGGGAACTTAAAGATGTAAATTCTTGGGCAGCACCCCAGACCTACCAAATCAGATATGTGGAGCTGAGGCCCAGCAGTTGGCATCTTAACAAATCTTCCAGGTGATTTAAGTGCATTGAAGTTTGGGAGCCATTTGTCTATGGCAACATCCTCTCAATGACCTCTTTGATTCTTTGATTTATTTTTCAACTTGAGCTTCCATCAGAGTCACCTGGAGGTCTTGTTAAGGCACTGATTGTTGGGCCCACCCACAATTTCTGATTCAGGAGGTCTGTGGTCTGAGAATTTGCATTTTTAACAAGTTCCTAAGTGATGTTTATGCTGCTTATCTGGGAACCATGCTTTGAGAACCACAGTTTTGGGGTCAGATCGCTATAGGAAACCTTTTGTGAAGCTCATATCCCATTAACAAAGATCTTCCCTAAATGCTCTTGAGAGAGCTTTTGAAAGAGCTGTAAAATTTCTGTGGAAATGTGTGTGCAGGACACAAGACTTCATCTGATGAAATGTGTAGTCCCATGAAATACCAAGGCCATTTACTGGGTAGTCCCAGTAAAATTAACCAGAGAGGGTTCACACTCCTTCCCTACAAGCACCGAGTTGTGGTAAGTTGCAAAATGTAAGTTGAGGCAATACTGAAAAAATGAGGACTGAAAACTCCCTTCTGAATTTCAGAGATTCAGTTTAATAAAATGCTGCTGTGGCACAAAGCTATAATCTGTTTCCGAACACCAATTTGTGTATAGTGGGAGATCACATCAGTGGAGAAAGGCTGCATCTCCTTATCGGGAGAGACTAATTGGAAGCTACAATTAGCTGGGTAGTAAATGCCAGGAATTCTGAATCACAATTGCAAAGTAGCTTTCATTTGGCACCTATTGTGTGGGGACAGTGATGTCACTGAGCAAGAGATGGGAGTCTTTGCCTGTAGGAGTTGAGGCTCTTGAATGTACATGGGTAAATGTGGCGGATTTTCTTTGTCTTGACTCACACACACCCCACCTCGTATTGCTGAGGTGGAAGATGGGAAAGCAAAATCTGGCCATGTGGGAATGGCTCAGATGTTTGATGGGTGTGAAA
This sequence comes from Cheirogaleus medius, assembly GCA_008086735.1. Lineage (NCBI taxonomy): Eukaryota > Metazoa > Chordata > Mammalia > Primates > Cheirogaleidae > Cheirogaleus > Cheirogaleus medius. The sequence continues at coordinate 60,909,242 of VBSM01002608.1, forward strand.
CTTTGTGTTTGATTTTGCTTCTTTCGTCTTTGGGATGCAGGCTCAGTGTATGATTAGTGTATCTCCAGGGTCATTTGCATTTCCTAGAATGATTTTGTTAGCCAGCGTCCTCTCCTGACCTTCAATCCTAAACTGCCTTTGAAAGTTTATTTCTTTGGGGAAAGGCTGTGGTTCTTCAGGCATTCCATGAACATTCTTACACATGACTTTTTTACATCATTAGAAAGCTATTCATTTGTGTATTTGTTTATTCATTTGCTCACTCATTTATTCAGTAAATATTTATGAAGCATTCATTACACTTCTGGCATCATTCTGGGAAAATGAGAAATGGTTTCTGCCAGACCTCCCTATCTCACCATCATATGTAGTGGTTAGTTTTGATACCTCTATCTTTTTACCTAGACTTATTTTGCTGGATTTATTGATTTAAAAATATTTATTGAGCAACTTCTCTATGTCGAGCATTGGTATCCATTAGTGAACAAGACAGGATCCCTGCCCTTGTGGAGATCACATTTAGATGGAGGAGAGAGACATGATGAATAAGTTATGTGCCACGTGCGGCAGTGATATGAGCCCAGGGAAGAAGGACGTGCAGGTGGGGCCGGGAGCAGGGAGCTGTAGGGGATGGTGCAGATCTGAATACACAGCATATATCGCCACACTGTTCTTGAAGAAAATCTTTGAACTCATCCTCACCCTCAGAGCAGATAGTTATTAATTCCTTGAAATGTTATTTTTAGTATTGCAAAGTGAATATTTCTTCTGATTTAGAGATCATTTAAAAAATAAGTATTTAGACTGGACTCCCTTAAACTTGTTTGGCTTTAGGAGGTATGTGTGAGGCCCCAGCACTCCAGCAGGAAGCGTGACTACTCATCTCATTTAAAGGCAAGACTCTGAGGAGGCTTAGTAGAGTCCTGCCTGAACAGAGCAGCGACCCCGGTGTGGTTCATTCAGCATAGAAGATCCCAGAGCTTAGGGATATAGGACTATGGAGGCTTATCTCATCCTTTTGATCTAAGTAGGGATTAGCGTTCTCTCAGAAAGGACTAAAACTTCCCACCTTGGTTAGGACATGGGAGGGCCATTTTTCTTTCTGGGAAGCATATATTAGGGTCATACATTCTGAGAGTTGAGAATACCTTGTTTTGTATAGTGGTAATGTCTGAGCACAAATCTAGGTATAATAGGATAGTAGATTTTTTTGTTAACATGATAATCTATTTCTAACCAATAGCCAATACGATACTTAAATATGAAACACTTGAGGTAGCTCTTTAAGCTGGAGTGAAATAAGGCTGCTCATTTTCATCATTATTCCTTGTTCTTTTTCTGGAAGTTTTGACCTACACAATAAGACATGAAACAGAGATAAAAAGTATAACTACTACAAAAGAGAATTATTACCTAGAAATGTCAAAATAATTAGCTGGACGAACTTTATAATTTGTAAGACTCAGCTAAGTGCCTGAATACAAGGTAAGTATCTAGAGAATTACATTACACAAACATTATGCAGTTAGAAAATATGGGGAGAAAAAAGACATTCCATTGATAATAAAATAAAACCATAAATCTTCTGGGAAATCACCTAAGAAATATGTGGAACTCTTATGCAGAAAGTGATAAAACTTTTCTAAGAAATATAAAAGAACTAGATTGACAGGGAGCCAAACTACAGTGCTGGGTTGGGGGAAGTGGAGTTGCTAAATGATGTAAATATATTCATGTATCTTACATTAATATGTAGGTTTAATGCAATTACACTTGGGGGATTGCAGTATAAACCTTTTGTTACTTCTGTAGCACCCAGAACAGTGCAGGATGCAATGTGAGAGCTTAATTCAGTACAAATGAAGTATATTTCTATAAGGCAGGAGGCAGAAAAAAACAATGAAACAATGAATCAAATGCATGTTATATACATTTCTATATTTGTACCTCTGCTTCCATTGCTCTTCCACTTGGAATGTCATCCCTTATGCTCCTTGGCTACCTCATACTTACTTTCCACTAAAGACCCAGCTCAGCACATCTTCCCTGAACTACTAAGCCTATAGAACTTTGGAGCTTCTTGGTAAAATGATACTGAACTAATTGCTATTGTGGGTACCATTCATTTGATGCCTCTCATAATTGGATTCCTTGTCTTGTATTACTTATTCTCACAGTATTTGTAAAAGCATTGCATGAAATATAAGAAGCAGTAGAGTATGTATGATGATGATATAACCAACTTCAGGACAGTGCTCATGAATGGTGAGGGAGAAGAAGGATTTGAAGTAACTGGCAAAGTGTAAATCTGGATGCAAGTACATGGATGAATGTAAATATCCAATACATGGTTGATTATTTAAACTATCATTGGCAAGATCAGTGCTATGCATCATCATGTGTAGTTGGACAATCACTACTTTTAAACATAAAAAATTCTCTTCAAATGGACCAAAGAAAAACATAGACTTGATCGTCAAATAGTCTAAAAAATATATTGAAAATAAAGATTGACATAAAATATGTGTTAAGAAGAAGTCATAGCCAACAGATTAATCGCTTTCAAATGTCAGCTAATATTGAAAGGACAAAGGAAAAAACACCATTAAAAATTTTCTGGAAAATCAGACTTTGATGAAGCAAGCATAAGGGTCAAATAATTTTCCATAGAAGACTATTATTCCTATCTATCTTTCTCTTGAGAGTATGCATGGAAAGTAAGATTCTTTACATTTGCTGCACAAGATGAAAAACTGTAAGCAATATAACACTCAAGCTTCATCTTTTTAGTACCACAAGGCATGAGCTTCCAAACACGGAAGACATTAGGAAACTTCAATTTATTCAGGGTGATAATCTAGGAAGGAGTAAAGCCATGAAATAGAAGACAGACAATTTATTACAGTGAAATAGAATCCTAAAGTTAATGTATCATCCCTTCAAAACATCAGAGACTGACGTTTACTGAGCACCTTCTGTGTACCAGGCCCTGGGTAGGCTCTTTCTTCACTCTAGCACATTTACCTTTAATGATAATCCTGTAAGGCATTACAATTCCCATTTTACAGAAAAGGAGATTGTGGCTTGGAGAAGTTGAGTACAGCCCTAAACTCAGAGAGACCCACCAGATTGTAGAAATGTGTTTATGAGGGTTATTTCCCACAGTGAAGGCAAGTACATCTTTAGTCATGTAGATTTATTACCTGTTTCATAGTGAACAGAGGGTTTTTTGAATGGTAAATTTCCTTGATCCTGCAAGAATTCCATGCCAATCCAACACTGGTTGCATTCCATAAAATGACAGCAGCAAGTCAGGAAGAAAGACAGCTGTAATATTCAATTGTCTGTAACCAATGTGTTAGGAGTCACCGTCTTTCATCTAGATGGTACAGTTACATTTTTAAAATGACATATATTACCACATTAGAGGCAACCCATAATAGTCCCTTATAGAATGTTTGTCTCAATTGTGGTTATTTAATGTCATTATACCAAATTTCAAAGTGTTCTTACCATAAACAGACATAGTGAAATACCAGATGAATAAGAGCTCATTTTCAAGTTCTCAGAAGTCAGTGCTTCATTTTCTGTTTTTTTAAATTTATTTTTTTAAAGTCTCCAATTTCCTGAACTTATGAGTTACAGAGTTTCTTCTGTAAAGGAAAGGCTTTCTTAACTTCTATTATTAATGCTGGTAAAAATCAACTTCAGAACAAATTCTCCAATATTTTGACAAAGTTGTGTAATAATGAAGTTGTCATGTATATATATGGTCAATGAACTTATTATAAAAAGGGAAAAAGTATATACGATGCTCACAACCATGCAAAGTATGCTTACGTTCCCCAGGTTAAAACTCCGTGTCAAGTTCTGGCTCTGGACAGATTTAAAGAGCTGAGTTATAAACCCATGAATAATAGAGAGGTCAGACTGAAGATGCTGACAGACCCTTAACTCCAGAAGTACCAGTGGGCAGAACTCTTAAAATGGAACAAACCACGGAAGACAGTGACGTGGATCTTGGACCAGGTCCTAAGCAGTTAGAAAGAACTGGGGATTCTCTTATTCCAAGCAGTGGTTAAATTTGTGGTTTCTAACCATTTGTTAGCTCCATTTCTATAGGCACAAGGCACAGTTATATACAAACAAAATTAAAAATAATTAGCAATATCTTTTGTTGTTCTAATTTAACATTATTAAAACAACACAATACTGCTTTGGAAGAAAGTGGTAGAAGGCGAATACTCTTAAACAAAAATTAAGTACCAATATGCTGACATATTATCTACACAGCTTGGCTAGATTACTTTTTGTATCTCTGCCATGGGAAATCCATGTATTCAAGGATATAAAGAAATCTTGAAAGATGTCTGTCATTCCCAGAACTGCTTTGACACTTTTAAGAGGTGAAGATTGAAGAATTTTAAGTACATTGAGTCTTTCACAAAGCAGGCATTTCAACAATTGTTGCCAGGGATTCAAAGTAGGTGAACAAATAAAAAATATTGAAGTGCTTTCTTAGAGGAAGCATTCAGGAAAACACAGAACTAATTTTAAATATTGGCAAATATTGACTCCAGTTTCAGTGTCAAAAACCTGTCACCGAGTTCAGCAAAAAACCAAGAAGAAGATGGGCAGAGCAAGTGTAACAATATCTTGAATAATTATTGGATCTGGATGCTAGAACTGTGGGAGCTTATTGTACTATTATTTCTATCTGTGTATTTTTGAAATTTTTAATGATAAAAATTTATTTTAAAAAATCATCACCTCAAGAATGCATTGTTTGATGAGCTTTTCACTTCCTAAGTGTTTGGGTATGTATATCATGCCCAGTTCAAATAGAGCTACAAATACTTTCAACAAAATGTCCAAAATTTTTCATTGCACTTGAGTTTTATTGCATTGCATATTGCTTGAAGTAAGTGCTTGTCGGATTCTTTCTACAACCGCAGTATTTGTGTAGCACTAGGATTTGCCAAGTTTTCATTATGGCCTATGCAAGGAAAACTACTTTTGTAGCACTGCCATCCATAAGTGACCAACTGAGTCCTTTCTCAGAGTGGTGAACCCTTAAAGCTGTCAACACACTTTGAAAGCAGTCTTAGGGTACTGCAAACATTGAGTCACTTCAGATGTGAGCTAAGCAGAATAGTTAACAGACAGATTTGAAGGAAGCTGGAAGAGAGGAAGATTTGGAGATATCTTTGTAAACCCAGAAAAGCTATTGACCCCACCCCCCCAATTCCACCTGGCATAACCTCTTTCTAATCTTCTTAACTCAGAATAAATTATCTTCAAAATCTGTAGTTATCTTAAGGTTTTTTTTTTGTACTTGGCACAACCTATCTGGTCCACATCTAGCTCATGGAAATCAAATTTAAGGGCTTAGCAGTTTCTTTGCTCCTCTCCCGGACCAACGAGAAGGCAGCTGACCACATACCGAGAGCACTTTTCTTCAGTTGTTTTTCTGCCGCTCTGTAACTGAGGATGGGTGCCTACCCCTTCTGGATGCCGGCTTCTCTCGTTTCTATTTCTTACACGCACGGAGTCGCTGCGCTCTGTCTCACTGAATCTCTCAGATGGCCACCTTATTTCCTGGGCCTAATGACTCACTTTATTCTTGCCATACCCTGCCCTGGATGGGGGTTCTTTTCCTACAGGGGTAGATTTCCTGAAATAACCGTGCACCTCACCCTCTCACTGTGTGTATCTGAAGCCACGATCCAGTTTTGCTCCTCTCGCCTGGAAACACCTTTTGTAACCTTCCCAAAGCAGCCTGGGCCTGGGCAGGTTTTGCCACACTTGTGTTACCATCTCCTCCTCCCTGGGTTTCGTCCTTTTTCATCTCGTATTTGCCCTCTGTGGAGCACTTTAACCCCTGCCAGCGGGAAACTGGGATAGAGCCCATCTCGCTATATAGTGTCCGATATGGAAAAAGCCAGTTTTTAACAATTGAGAGTTATGATGTTTATAAGTTTTTCAATGTTTTTTAGCATAGACAGTGGGATATAAATGTGTGTGTTAACTTCCACCTGCACCTGAAAGGTAATCATATGTTCCAATCAGAAGTTCCCAGGACAGGGGTGTCAGCTGGCACGTCATCAGCAGGGTCACTTTACACAGGTGGCTATAGGTGCTTCTGTTCTCTTCAGAACTGATTTATGCAGAGACTTAGTAAATTGGCATAACCAAAGATAGAAATTGGTTATCAATGATAAAATTGGTGGATTGTTAATTAGCAAAATAGATATTTGAAATAGGCTCTCACTGGCGAATTTAGTGGTATTCAAGATAACATAGAGACACCCAGCCCCACGCTCCTTACCCTTGCTCCAGGCATAAACTCAGTTACCCAGGCTTGATTTTCAAATACTCCTGCATCCCACCACTGATTTGGAGGAGTTTTGGTCTCCTAACCCCAAAAGATGATCATTTGCATCCCACAGCTGTAAAATCATCACATTTGCTTCAAGTGAAGCTTTCATGAAGTTTTTTTGTTTTTGTTTTTTGAATATCAAAAAGGACATAGAGATTGGACTTTATGAAGGTTGCATGACTCCTTTTGTGCCCACTTGCTAATAAATCTAAGTGTGACAGAATTCAGTGAGAGACTTGCTTTCATTATAGTTTAATTGAGAGCTCATGAGCAGTGGGGTAAGCCTCACCACCTGTGACTATACCAGCTACTGATATCCGCTAGATTAGCTAAGTTCAGTTTATTACAGAGTGTAATGAATACATTTTATTTATTTACATAATTGTATGTCTACCTACCTGCTAAACCAAGTTTTTTGATTTCCAAAGCCTTCTTGCCCAGGAGTTGGCAAACCATAGCCCATAGGCAAACTCTGACCCACTGATTATTTTTGTAAATAAAGTTTTATTGGAACATAGCCATGTCTGTTTATTGACATATTGGCTGTGGCTGCTTTCGTGTGCAGTAGTCATTAGCTATGAGTAGTTGTGATGGAACTGCGTGGTCTGCAAAGCTGAAAATAGAATTACTGTCTGGTCCTTTACAGAAAAAGTCTGCTGACTCCTATTGTAGCCTATCAGGGTTTTACCCCTTCTGGATGAGTATTTAAATGCTGGTTAAAAATATTCTTGCTAATTTTATCTCAAAAGACCAAAAGCTCTCAACACAATAGAAAGTGATTAAATGAGAAGGCACGATCTTGTGTTAAAGGTTTGCCTGATGGATGGAAGGCAGAGGTGGAATATCAAGGTAGATATATATTTACACAGACATACACATCAGAATGAAGCAAATAGATCTGACACTTTCTGGACTAAGAATTGTCATGTGTCTCCCTCATTCTTTTGACTTTATCATGATTTAGTTTTCAAGTTAGGCCTCTAAAGCCACTCTTGGGCCTTGCTCTGTGAAGGCCCAGGAGGAGTTAAGGTATTTTTGCCCATCAGTAATAAAGAGAGGACAGAAACTATGCATATTCTTGAAATTGGGAATGGAAACTGAAGACAGTTTCTTTGATCACCTTTTGGAGGCCACGAATTGTTGCTCAAAGAGTGTACCTATAGAAAGCTCTTTCCTATGAACTGATGACATGTAGACCATCCTGCCAGCTGCGAATTGCTCAGACATGCTAAGGAACACTTTTGATATACCTGTTGCATTCTTCCAGATTTACTTCTTTTTTTTTTTTTACCTGAGTGACAATTTACCTGACAACTCTTTAGCTTTGTAATTTAAATTAAACAACCAAATGAAGCATACCCACACATTCACTTCCTTCCTCCAATTAAGTCCTTTGGCTGTAGAAGAAATCCATATCTTAAATTACTATGTGACTCTGAGGAGTGAGGAAGGACCCAGGATGAATATGATCTTTGTATTGATGCAGTCAATTTAATTCTTGATTTGTCAACCACTGAGAGAGCCAGGCTAAGCATCACCCCTTGCAGAGCATGGGCCCTGCAGGATTGGCTATTCATAATATCATTCTTCTATTCTGTGCTTCAACCTCAGAGAGGAAGACCCCAGCAGCTGTGTTCCACCCATGGTATCGTCTCACATACACACTTTCTATAAATATAAACACAATTGTGATGGGAGCATTTGGGTTCATTTATGCATTTCATGCCAGACATGGTGCTAGACACTAGATTTATAGTGGTGATCCTGACAGATATGGTCCTTTGGAGTCTAGAAGACTCAACTTTCAGGAAAATGAAGTATAATATTTTTATCTCATCTTGACTTTTCTTCTCCTAAACCAATAAACTTAGGAGAAGAAACAAATAACACTCTGTCCATATTACTGTCATAATTGCAGAATATAAGTATTTCCTAACTTTTAAATATTGAATTAAAATGAATATGGTTAGGCTTTTCCTTATTTTTACATGTGCTTGTCACATTAACTGAACATTCACAAATTTTAGAATTTTCCCAAGAACTCGATTGCTATATTTTGAAATCATTACACGATCATCTAAATCTAATAATTGATGTTGCAGAAAAACAAATTGGTAGCAATGTGTCTTAGTCCACTGATGCTTCTTTAACAAAATATCTTAGGCTGAGTAATTTATAAACAATAGAAATTAATTTTCTCATTGTTCTGAAGGTGGGAGAGTCCAAGATCAAGGTGCTAGGAATTTTGGTGTCCAGTGAGGGCCTTGTCTCTGCATCCAAGATCGTGCCATACTGCTGCATTTTCCAGAGGGGAGAAATGCTGTGTCCTCATACATGGTGGAAGGTGGAAGGGTTAAAGGGGCCCTAAGCCAGTTCTTCTCGCTCTTTTATAGGGCGCTAATCCTTATGGAACCCTCATAGGATCACTTCCCAAAAGCCCCACCTCTTAATACCACTGCAATGGGGATTAAGTTTCAACATATATTTTGCAGAGGACACATTAAAACTATAGCACAACATTAACATTTATTCATCCAGTCCTAAAAAAGTGTTAAATTGTTACTGTGTGCCAAGCTCTGTGCTGGGGCAGATATAGGAAGGAATTAAACGTGAGAAGAAGAATGTCATATGCTAAGTTATAGTGGCTGGAATGAGTTTCAACAGGGGGAAATCAGGGAGAACAAGGAAATCCTGTTCATAGCAATGGGGCCCGCCAATAGAATCTGAGATTGAATTCCTGACACAGAGAGTATTCGATACACTATGATGTAAAGTGGAATGTGCATCAAATAAGAAAGAATGTGTGGAATGTCGGAAGTGAAAAATTCAATGTGGGACTTGTTTGAATTCTGCAGGTAATAGGTGGAAGATATTCTAAGATTTCAATCAACCATGATAGACCAGGAAATAGAAAAGATATTTAAGCCAGCAATATTAAACAGTTCCCCTGTGCCCTACCTTTAGGCAGTTACTTTATGTTTAGAATTAAGAAAAATTATTGGACATTTACATAGCATCACTTAGGTTGTTACTGAAGAAAGTTGTAAAATTCTATCAAAATAGAATGTTCAGGAAAAATAAAATCTTAATTGTCATACAGATACAAAAATAAACATGTTAAAAATTTAATTCCACTTATTAATCAGTAAGGGATTAATTGAAACAGATGTTATAATTGGCTCAGGAGAGAAACTTAAGAACATAACACATTTATAGATAGGAATTTTGAAATCTATGAGAAAACAGAAAGTATAACTTTGTTGGGGTGGAGAGGGAAATCAGTTGTTCTACAGGACAGGATTTGCTTTTCTGTAGATAAGAATTATTTTCTTTGCTATAAGTTTACAATGTACAAAGCTGTGAAATCACTTCTGTGGAATCACTATCAGCACAGATTCCTTCCTAAAGTTCTAAACATGGAACCAGAACATTTTTATTTTCACCATTAACGATCACTAAAAACAAAGGAAATGGTCCATTAATATAGTCAAACAAATATCACAGATATTTAAGTTGGTGTTTTAAATGAATATCTAGTACAGAACAAGGAATATAATAGGTACTTGAAAAATATTTGTTGAATATTTATTGCTGTAAGAATACTGTAATTAGGTAAACCATTCAGTTAAAAGCAATAGGTACAACAATGGAGTCCTATATGGAAATCAAAATAATCAACTCCAACCTTGCACAAAAATATGGACAATCTCACAAACAACATATTGAACAAAAAAGTTAGGTACCTGAAGACCCATATCGTATAATTCCAATTATACAAATTCGGAAACACACAGAAGTACTTCATGATATAGGTTAGGTTGGGGAATGTCCTTGGGGGAAGGTAGGAATTGGGAGTGGGCACGAGGGGCTTCATGGGTATTGGCAATGTTCTATTTCTTGACATGCCAGTGACATGGAGATATTTACATTGAATTGGACACTTTTTTGTACGTATATTAATACTTCAAGAAAAAATTTATGAAAAAGATTTATGCCTCTAAAAACAGCATCTAGGTAAAGTTCTGTTTACATTAAAGATATATGTGCATTAATATAAATATAAAAGCAACATGTTAATAGCCATCTCTGAGTAGTGGGATTATGAGTTTTTACTTTCTCCTTTTTATTTATTTTAGGCAACTTTTTATACAATAAATTTATACTTTTTTATATTAAGAAAAACACAAAATTGTCTTTAATTAAAATAGATATGAAAGACATATCAGTTAATTATAAAATTAAAAATTAGAACTATTAGACACAATACAAATCCCTAATATAAGGAATTGGCTTATATGATTATGGAGGCTGAAAAGCCTTACAATCTGCTGTCTGCAGACGGAGACACAGGAAAGCTGGTGATGTAATTCTAGTCCAAGTCCAAAGGCCTGACAACCAGGAGGGCTGATGATGGAAGTCCCAGTATGAGAACAGGAGAAGACTGATGTCCAGCTCAAACCATGTAGCAGACAGAGCAAATTCTCACTTCCTCTGCCTTTTGGTTTGCTGAGGTACTCAGTGGAGTGCCCGATGCCTGCTCACATTGGAGAGGGCAATCTGCTATGTGCAATCTACTGATTCAAATACTAATCCCTTCCAGAAACACTCTCACAGACATACTCAGAAATAATGTTTAAATATCTGGGTGACCTGTGGCCCAATCAAGTTGACACATAAAATTAACTATCACACCAGTCTTGTTGAATTTATTTAATTCATTTTGATGAATTTCAGTGAATGTCTAGAAAAATTTCCAAAGAACCTTAGCTTAAATATCACAGGTAATTTCATGGCACTCTTTATTTTAAGTAGAGGTGATTAGTGTTCATCACTGTTCTGTAATGACACTGACTTCACAAAATCTTTTCAGCCAAAAACTAATCCTTCACACATTTGTTGAGAACTCACAGTTACCATGGTTAAGTATCATAATATCCCTCAAGTCACCCTGAGAAAAGCAAACAACCTGGTTTTGTTTTTCAAATGTCCTGCCATTAAATGCACAAATGTAAAATTCTTTAGTGATTGAAATAGTACAAACTCTTGGGGTCGGTGTTTCATTTGTGGCCATGGAGCCACTCAAACCCTCCCGCCTTGTTCATTTTCGGATGATAGGTGAGATGGGTTTGCCAACCTGGGTGGAGATGTAGTCAGGGATGGGAAGTAGAACCTACTGTCTCAGCCTAATTCTAAACAACCAGCTGTCTCGGTCTAGGCACAGAAAGCACATCCAGGGTTGGCCAGTGTGCTGGGTAGAAATGTGCTTATTTCAATGTTATCTTGGCAATGTTTTCCATTTCAGGTCTTCATAAAATGAAAAATGTTGCAAAATGCTACGATTTAGAAAAGCAATTAACATACCTTGCTTAGAAAACATTTGGCAAGAAGAAATATATCTACATCTACAACTATAAAGAAAATCTGTGATTCTATATTTAAGACAGACATAAAAAAGAAGTATTCTAGGACATTTCCTCAAAAGCAAGTAATTTCAGATAAGCTAATTTAGTTGTTCAATACATTTATTTAACATTAGTTATATACTGGTTCTTGAGGATGTGGTGATTAATATACAACTTTTGCTCTGATACTTAACATTTTTGTTAAAAGTCAAAGACTATTCTGAAAATTTTATAAAAGTTATAAAACTTCTCAGAAAATATCCAAAACTTTTAAAAATGCATGCCTTTTATATATTTTTCAAATTATATTTACTATGATAATGAGAGATGAGAAAATAACAGCAACAATAATACACACATTGGTTACTGTCCATGAGGCAGTTACTAGATGAAGTGATGCTTACAGAGGTTACGTAGTTTACTCAGGGTCCCGTAGTTAATATGGAGCTACCAAGCCCAGTTGTCACTAATCACCTTGAAAAGACATTAGTTTGGTTTTCAGATAAGTAGATTATGTGCAATGAAGTAAAGTTTTAAACGGTTTGCTTGTGTATACACATAAACTCTCAATTTGGTGTTTTTCCATGTAATACTTCTCACAGATTTAGTGTGAAAATGGAAAGAATGAAAAAGAAAAAAGTAAGAAGCATGCAACTTTGGTAAAAATAATTATATGGCTCACAAAGGAGACATCTGCAAAATATAAAGAAAATAGACTGCAGGATCTTGATTGCATGAAATAGGACCCAAACTCTGTCCTTTCTTAGTTTATGATGTCATGCAATCCCTTGACTCATATCTCCGGAATTCACAGTTACCCATCATTTGTAGAGTAGTCACATAATTTCCTGCAAGCTATCCAGAGGAGCTACAGAAAATAAAACAATGATTTTATGTCATTACTTTGCTAATGCCCTGGGAGCTATTCAGCCCACCCACATTCTATCAAGATGCCATTATGGGAAGAATAAGCTCTTTGTAACACAAGGCAATATAATTTCAAGAATGTGGTGTTCAGTGTGCCTGTAATAATTATAAAAATATCTATTCAAGTAACCCACAGCCATCTCATGATGCATTGCTTTCATCTAATTCTGCATTAGATCATTTGAATATAAAATTATCAAAAGAAGTTCTTTTATAAATTGAGACCTCAGGTCTAATTTGCTTAAGGACTCCACCCTTCACGCCTCTCTATTCCACGTCCCAAAGTGAGGCCAGAGAGACCAGATCACAGGGTGGCCAAATTGGTTACTACAAATATACCATCTTCTTAAATAATTAATATGGATCATGTTTATAATGGCAACAAACAGAATCAATAATGAAATATGCATACAGAAAATGGTAATGTTTTGCTCTACCTTAGTCTGATTTTCTACCCAATCCAATATTTTTCTTTTTTATGATGAAGAGAAGTATAATATATTCTCTCATAATTTGTTTTATTTAGGTGACTCTATGTTTACTGAGAGGCAGTTTAGCATACTGGTTAACTGAACAGGCTGTGGAGATAGGATAGTTGATTGCTATTTGTCTAAGGCAGTGGTTCTCAAACTTTTGAGTGCATGAAAATCACTTGGAAGACTTAATAAAACACAGATTATTGCACCCCATTCCCAAGGATTTCGATTAAGTAGAACTGAGATAGAGCCCAAAATTTGCATTTTTAATAAATTTTGAAGTGATACTAATGCTGTTGATCCAGAAACCATACTTTCAGAGTCACAAATATCAATTTATCTGAGCCTCAGTTTCCTCATCTGTAAAGGAAAGATAATAATAGTAATTCCCACTTCATAAAGTTGTTAATTTCCAAAGGGTGATTTAGGGGAAAAGTATCCCAAAGTTTGTTATTTTGATGAAGATAGTAATTGAATAAATTGTGCTTCTTTAGTTGTGTTAGTTAAGTAAATCTTACATTAGATGATCTGGGTTTACATTAAGAACACATGCCTACTTCTTCACTTTCATAAAATAGTTCTTTGCTTTATCAAAGATTTTCAATTAGATCATGAGAATAGTTCTCTTCTCCATACTGTTTAGAGCTAACTTTGATTTGTACTTACGAACATGCTCCAATTATAACAGACAATACTGGTTGCCTTTCAGTTATTTCTCCACCTTTCCCTTTTAACCTTTTTATTCTTAATTCCTTCAGGTATCCACCTTCCTAAGAGTAGCCACATGCTTTAGGGGAAGCTGGAGACATTTCTTTCTCTGTAAATGTCTAGATCAATCTAAGACCCTTAATGGTGGTCCTGGTCCACAGGCACAGGATGCAGTTCTGGTCAATGAGAAATGTACGTCAGCCTTCTGTAGGCAATTCTGGGAAATGGCCTTTGTTCACATAAAGTGACAGTAAGAGCTACCTTCTTTTTCTGCTGGATCTTGAGATGCCTGTAGGTTGCCCGGTACTGCCACATTGTCTCATGACCATAAGAAGAGTCAGCCTAGAGAACAAGAAGATGAAGAGAAGTCCAGTCCTTTGATTATGTGATTGAACCCTAGAGTTAACTAACCCTGGAATTACTAGCCCTTCATGCTCACTGTTGTACACGATAATAACGTTTTCCTTATCGTTTAACCATTTCCACTTGTATTTTTAGTTATTTGCTGCTGAAGGTTCTTAACTGATATATCAATTTATAAAGCATATTATTCTTGAAATTAATTAAAATGATCAGAGTGGTGCTATTCCAGGGGTCTCATTTTAGCTGCAGCATTCATGGACAATGTGACCGAGTAAATTATTTAACTTCTCTTGGCTTCAATTCCCTCATCTGTATAATGATGTTGTTGAGCTGGATCATCTGTAAAGTCATTCCAAGTTTTAAATGTTGGGACTATTTGATTCTGTGCCATGTAAAACATACTGATGCTATATACATTAAACAATGGGATTACACATATGTAACCTAATAACTACATAATACAATGACACATATGTAACATAATGGCCACATATGTGCTTTTATAATAATTTAATGTCACACTAATTATATGCTCTGATTTACCTAGAGTGAATATCTGGTCATTACCATGGTGGAGTCAGTTGAAAATTACAGCTCTTTAAATGCTATTAATACTGTAGCAAGAAATAACAGATTTCTCATAATATTGCTAATGGGGTACAATAAAAATAATACTTTTTAAAGGTTTTCAAATGACACATTTGAATATATAAATATGGACATGTGTGATTATTTTAAATTAAAAGTTATCCATTAAAATTATAGGAAATGAGAGCACCAATTTTTTTCTCTCTTAAAGTATACATACTTGCACATCCTTCATGTTTATGCAGCTACAAGAGGGTAGCCATACAGGGATGCAGACACATAAATTCCACCTATGTCCAAACAAAGCATTGCTATTGTGGTAGGGACACATTTCATGTATTGTATGACTCAGGCATGCAAAAATATAATAGAAAATTTTCTCTGTAGTTGCACCGAAATTGGCTTTTGGCCCCATACCCTCTAATGGCAAAACAAAAAAAAAATTAAGTTGAAGCATGCCACTTTCTGACTTTTGTTAGTTCCTTCTGGGTAAATATTAATCAATTCAAGATACTTTCACAGATGCCTTCTCCTTCCCTTCCCTTTAGTTCCAGGATGGTTATATTGCACTGGGGAAGAGACCCAATCCCAGTGATTTCCACTGCTACATGAACATTCCTTTGCTCTTAGATCGTTTATCCCTGTTGTGTGCACAGCTGATCTGTTCATGGCTACCCTTCTTCTTTAGTCATTGGACCATGAAATCCCTTTTGTGTCCTCATCCTGACTATGAGCCTTTTCTGGTCTCTGAGTCCACCAACTGCTCAGCCAGTTCCTTGTCCTTCTTGGGGGCAGAAGAAAAGATTAGACACTCTCCCACTGCCCACCAGGTGGGTGAACGATTCAGGGTGAGTGGCTATTATAGGCTCTTTCCATTTTTTCCTTTCTGATGTCAGATATCACTATCTCTAACTCTGTGTCTGTATTTATATGATATAAATATGATATGATAAATATATCATACTACATGAAATCTGCTCTATTACTCTCATATCTTTGTATTGTTGGGAGCATTTACAAGCCATGCCTAACAGGGTTCCCACCACATCTGCTCTGTCAAGGCCAGCATGACATTGAAATGGAGATTTTTGGGTGAGTGTCAACATCATCTTAAGCCTCACCCAAGAAGCAAGACACAAGTTGGTTTGGGTCACACCCAAATCTCTTTGGGTTCTTTATCAAACCCCCTCTGTCGTGGGGCTCGACGTTGGGCAGGTAGTAGCAGAGCTCTGAGTTCCCCCACTTCTGATCCCCAGGCATGCCCCTCTGAGTCTCCTCTACACAGCTGCCTGAATGTTTACATCCTTTTAAGTTAGAACACTGTCTTTATGTCATCTCACATTCCTTCAAGTCATTTATGGCCTGAACTCTGTGCTGTGAGTCACTTAGGCACCTAATCTTGACATGCAAAACTGCATGTTTTGAGAAAAAATATCGTAATAAGACTGATCGTTGATGTTCAAGGCCACTACCTCTGCTATGAGTTCAAAAAACAAGAAACCAGGAAAGGAGAAAAATGCCTAAAAGAAACACCATGGCAATTATTTTAGAATTTCATCTTGCCATACTTTAAAAAACCAAGCAACCTGATTTTCCTTTTCTTTTTTGAAATTGTGTGTGTGTGTGTGTGTGTGCTTATTTTCTTGTTTTAATATATTGGCATAATGAACTTGACTTTGGAGCTCTCTCTCTGTCTTGTCAGTCTCTGTAATTTCTGTCTCCATCGTGTCTGCCATGGCCACAGCTTGCTTCCTCTTCTCCCTGCCATTATTTATTGCAGGCTTTTATTGTTTTTCTCTTTGATTATTGCAAACATCTATAGACTGTTTTTGACATTTTTTTCCTATTATAGTCCACCCCACATAAACATTGTCCTTCATTCAAAACACATTTACTGAGTACCAACAGGGTGCCTGGTGCTGGGCTAGATGCTTTTGATCTAACATTGAGAAAAGGACAAAGAACTCCTCCTTAAAGACCTTGTAGTCTTTTAAAAGAGAAAAATGGAAAACCAAGGATTAAAAAGTGTGACAAGAGTTATGATGGCCGAAGTACAGGGAGTGATGGGTGAATGTAGCCAGGTCATCTAATCTAGTCAGGAGGCCAGGAAACACTTCTACAGGCTGTGATTTTGAAACACAGTCACTAAAGAATGAAGAGGATTTAGGCAGAAAGAATATTCGTGGCAGGAAAAATTGTCTGTGCAAAGGACCAGAAATGAGAGGGCACGTATCAGAGAAATTCCATTTGGCCAGAGCCTAGAGCTCAAGTGTCTGGGAGTGGGACAAGGCAGCATAAGTCTAGAGAAACAGCACAGGAAAGGTTATCCAAGGCCAGAGATGCTGCTCAGGGACTTCTGGGCACTGACTCTGCTTTTTTCCCGTAGGAAATGATGCTTTCATATGACCTTGCCACTACTGAATGGGCCCAATGTTTGTAAGTATCCACTTAAGTGGAAGCACTCATTGCAGAGGATGCATAAAAGCCTCCTGAAAAGTAATGCTCGCCCCATTTACAAAGGGTTCCCAAATCTCTTATGACCTTACCCAGTACAGCCAATGTTATAGCAGATGCACACACCCCATAGAGATCTCAAGGAACCAAGGAACATTGCAGTGATACATGTTGCATTTGCTAGTCTTTGTGGCCATTGCTTTTCCCCAAGTTTCTTTATTCACAACCCTGTCTCTTACGAAGTCTGTATTCCATTACACAGAAGGCCTTGTTCTGCTGAATCTCTTGATAGATTTGGATATGCAATTCTATGGGTACAAGCTGGTAGCATTGAAGTGCTCTGCAAAATAGAGGAAATGTTTGGACCAGGGGATCCATCAGGAAGGGGGTAGAACTGGGGTAATGGAAAACAGTCTTCTCCACAATGTTCTCCTCTCTGTGGCTCCACCAACCTCCAGCAATGCTGATTAAAACTCATGAAATGGCCGGGCATGGTGGCTCACACCTGTAATCCTAGCACTCTGGGTGACTGAGGCAAGGATCACTCAAGGTCAGGATTTAAAGACCAGCCTGAGCAAGAGTGGAGACCCTGTCTCTACTAAAAATAGAAATAAATTAGCTGGACAACTAAAAAATATATAGAAAAAATTAGCCGGGCATAGTGGCACATGCCTGTAGTCCCAGCTACTAGGGAAGCTGAGGCAGGAGGCTTGCTTGAGCCCAGGAGTTTGAGGTTTCTGTGAGCTAGGCTGATGCCATGGCACTCTAGCCCAGGCAACAGAGTGAGACTCTGTCTCAAAAAACAAAAACAAAAAACTCATGAAATGACTGGTAAGAGTGGATTGCTTTTGGAACCCAAGGAAGAAGCTGTGTTCCCTCTGTATTTTGATTCAGTAAGTAGAGAAAACCCATCTACTGAATGAAGAGCCTAGAGAGCAGAGCTGTGGATTTGCCACAAACCATCGGAGTGAGCTCACTGGACTTGTACAGACCTTGAGTCTTGAGGACTGTGCAAATGGAGCCAGGCTACCTAGGGGCAGTGCTCTACCCAGGCTGCACACCGATACAAAGGACGCTTCAGTAGTGAAGCGTTTTCTCCACAATCTTGTGTAGACTATAAATTTACTTAATAAACCATTTCTACAAAGGTGAGCTTCACTAATTCTGAGGTTAAACTGTTCAAAACACTGGAAACACTGTGATTAGTTTAACCTCAGAGGAGGTTTTTTGGGGACTTCAATAGAGGTTGGTTAATCACTCTGAAAGTTTAAGTTCAAAAGCTGCCCTAGTGCAACCACTCTGAAAAATTGGTTTGCAGTGTCTACTAAAGCAAAACATATACATAACCTATAACTCAGCAATTTTACTCTTGAGTGTATACTCAACAGAAATATGTGCATACATTTACTAAAAGTCATGTACTAGAATATTTATAGAACATTATTCTTACTAGACCCCAACTAGAAGCAATATAAATGTCCATTTACAGTGGATGGACAAATGAATTGTGGTATTATTATATCACATAGCAATGAGACTGAATGATCTCCAT
Source organism: Cheirogaleus medius (assembly GCA_008086735.1). NCBI lineage: Eukaryota > Metazoa > Chordata > Mammalia > Primates > Cheirogaleidae > Cheirogaleus > Cheirogaleus medius. The sequence goes on from VBSM01002608.1 coordinate 60,928,091, forward strand.
CTATACAAATCTCACAATGATGAATATCTCACAATGTGATCTCACAACGACTTCATTTATAATATCTGAAACTAGCTAACTAACAGTTCTCTTGGGGATGGTGGTAGTGATGGCAAAGGGCATGAGGGGGCTTCTGGGCTGCTGCTAATTTTTTGATTTAGGGAATGGTTATTTCACTGTGGGAAAATTCATTACACTGTATACTTATGACATGTATACTGCAGTGCACTGAATGTTGGCCTCCATAAACATATGTCCATATCATATCTTGGAATCTGTGAACATTACTTGATTTGGAAAACAGGTCTTTGCAGGTGTAATTATATTCAGATCTTGAGATGAGGAGATTGTTCTGGATTGTTTGGGCCCTAAATCCAATGATAAGTGTCCTTATAAGAGACACAAAGAGAGAGACACACAGACAGGAGGCAGTGTGGAGTATTGAGGCCACAAGCCAAATACACAGAGAAGGCAACGTGAAGATGGAGGCAGAGACTGGAGTGATGTGGCCATGAACCAAGATCGCTTGGAGATGCTGGAAGTTCAGAGAGAGGCTTGCAGTGGATTCTCCCCCGGAGCATCTTGAGGGAGCGGGCTATGCCAACTCTTTGAGTTAGAGCTCCTGACCTCCAGCTCTGTGAGAGAATACATTTCTGTTGTCTTAAGTCACCAAGTTTGTGGTAATTTGTTACAGCAGCCCTAGGAAACTAATACATACACTTTTATGTACATGTGCTGCATTGCAATAAAGTTTACATTAAGAGGCTACCCTACATTTAGCAAGTGTTTGACAGTGATATAAAGATCATTTTAGCTTGATCTAATTTAGGTATTTTACTTCCTTACAGCAGGTAAGCATGTGACTTTAGAGCTGGGCACATGCACATGCATTGTCTGTCCCGTTAGGTCTGGACCTCTTGGCAAGTGTCACACTGAATTCTGCCCTCCACGTGGAACCTGCTTGCCCAGCCTCTCTCCTGGTCTCTACTTATGCTGTGTGAGTTCTTCAAACAACTAAATTACATGTAACTTTTCATATGACATTTGCAGTCTTTTTCATTATTGATTCCTACATTAAGGGCAATTCTAATTTTCAGGAACTCTCTACATAATTTGAAAAAAGCCCAGGGCACTTGGAGACCCAATTTTTTCATGGTATTGTACATAAAGGAGCATAGATAAACAACTCAAAATGACTAGACATGCCTCCAATCTTTACTTAAATTGGTTGGAAAACATATAAAGATATCAAATTCATAACTCATTGTAAAAGCTTAAAAAGTCTCTTTCCTTCTTCTTTCAGCTAATTCCTGATCTCTCACACTTCTTAGGCACCCAGAAGCCTCTCTAGCTAATCTTTTCCATCAAATCTCTACTAAACATCCTTTTCCAAATTGAGCTCAAAAGACTTACCTTTCTTCCCTCTACTCTTTGGTTTCTCTATTCTCCCAAGAGCTAACCTTGACTTTTTCTTTTGCAAATTCCCTTCTTTACTTCTCTGGTTCTTTCTTTCCCTCCTATCTCTACCACCAAGCTTCAAGACTTGAGATTCGGCTTCTTTCTTGAAAGGTGGAGGATGAGGTTGAGTGGACAAAGGAAGCTTCTATTTGGGTGGTGGTGTGGGAAGAAGGCTGGGGAAAGGTAGTGAGAAAAAGATTGCAAGGACTTAGAAACTTGTAACTTTTTAAAATCCACATCATATTAATATCACTTGAAATGACAAAGAAGGGCTTACGGTGGCCAAAGTTCGAACTGGCTCAGGAAAATGCTTTCATTGATTTTAACATCTTTTTTTCTCTGTAGTACCAGCAAAGTGAAACTTGGCTTCTATCTTAATAGCAGTGCAAAGGCAGGCAAATACTATTTCTTAGGAGCCAGGCACAGCCATGTACATTTTACCTACTTAACTTTCACAGCAAACTGCTGGTTATGGAATTTTTAGTTTCAATTTTACAAATGAGGATCTAAAGAAATAGACTATTTAAGATCACATGGGTAAAGTTCATCAAGCCAGGATTCAAATACAAGATTTTCTGCCTTCAAAACCCAGGGCTGCTCCCTGCTTTATTACTTAACAATAGCTTTGAGCATCCATTAGGTTGCCAGGCACTGTGTTAGGTGGAGAAAATATAGCTATAGAAAATAAAGTTCTTGGTCTTAAAGAGCTATAGTGCCCATATGTTTCCACTACAAATCCCAGATTATTCCATGGTTCTAATTCTGTTCTAAAGGATCATATTGGAAATTATATCTTATTGTTTTGCATATTTCCTTTTATAACTTATAATAATACACAGGAATAGAAATTCCTTTTACAGATGCTTTAACACATAGCATTTAAAATCAACTGAATATTCAATAAACAAAAATTTTTATGAACTTTCTTTTTTTTTCCTTTTATTTCATCATATAATGGGGGTACAGATATTGTTAG
>VBSM01002608.1:60930624-60979864 GCA_008086735.1 Cheirogaleus medius
AAGTTTTCTAGCCCTTGTGAATACTCCTCTTCCCCTTCTGGAATCCCAATTAATATGATATTCGGTTTTTTAACATAATCCCACACTTCCTATAAACTTTGGTCTTGTCTCTTATTTCTGTGTTTCCTTTTTTCCTCTGATTTGTTTAGAGTATAGGCATAATCTTCAAGTTCTGAGATTCTTTCCTCTGCATGGTCCATCCTGGTCTTTAGGTTTTCCACTGTATTATGGATATCCTTGATTGTTTCCTTCATTGCCAGAATTTCTGTTTGGTTCTTCTGGATAATTTCAATTTCCTTGGAGAATCTTTCATTCATTTCCTGTATAGTTTTTGTGGTTTCTTTATGTTGTGATTCTCTTTTCTCTTCAATTCCATTTAGTTTTGTAGCAATCCATATTCGGAAATCTTCCTGTGTCAGTTTACTCAAATCATGTAAGTTGGTGTCAGATGATGGAGAATGAGTATTTTGCTTTGGAGGTGACTTTTCTCTCTGCTCTTTCATGTTTCCTATGAACTTTCGCTGGTTCTTTCTCAATTGTTTGCTTTATCGAGGATCAGAGGTGACAGGGCTGGATTATGAGGTAAAATCTAGAATTCAGGAGGAATGATCCTTGGCAGATCCAGGGATATGTGCTCTGGACCTCTTCACGCTGACTTCAGGCACTTCCCTGCTTGTGAGGGTGTGGAGGTCGGCGAAGGAGAAGTCGTCCCGCTGTGGCACAAATCACACAGTCCTGTTTGGCTAGCCGCTGAGCGCAGCCAGCTTGCACTCCAATCCCCGCTGTACCACTCGGATTCTCGGAACTTCATGGCAAATCCACTGCGTCACTTTCCTCCTTTTCCTCTCGAAGTTTCCCTGTAATTCCGTGAAGCCGATCCTGTGGGAGAACTACCCTCTTGAGTGATTCAGGTTGCCTTTTCACCTCCCAGTCTTGCCAGTACCTTGATCTGGGACTTCTCAGCCTCTAGAAATTAGTAGGGTCCTTCCGAATATCCCTTCTGTGCCCCGGGCAATGTGAGACCTGGGTGCGCAGGATCTGGTCTGCAGGTCTGACCTCTGGGCCCCGGAGTTCAATCCCTGACCCCACCAGGGAGAGGAGTGCCAGTCCTAATTCCCCACGGGGAGCCCCAGCTGGGTAGATGTCTCTCAGTCTCAGGGTCTGCCCCATTCTCCCAGAATCACCAAGCCAGCAGCACCTGGGATGGCTGGCGGGTAGTGAGCTCCCTGTCTGAGTACCCCTCAGTCAGCTGTAGGGCCCCAAAACGGAAGGTCCCGTTCCCTAGAGATGCCTCTGGCTGGTGGCTATATTATCTCTCTCAGCAGGCATAGTAGGGATGGGGGAGGAGAGAGTGCAGCAATATGGCACCTGCCGCTCAGTCGGGTCTGTGTGTATGGAGGGCCCCGAGGGAGTTGGGAGCCTGGTGCCGTGTCCACTACAGGCTCACTGCTCAGTGGCTGTGGCCGTCTCTGGACTGGTGTCCGCAGGTCTCTCCAACCACTGGGGAGCCCACCAGCAGTCCGAGATGCAAGGGAGAGGAAAGTTAACCGCTCCACCTACCCTTGCCACTGGTCTCCAAACTACTCGCTCCGGAGGTCTCTCCTTCCAGTTCTCCTCTGCAACCTCCTCCCGTGGAGTCTCCCATAGTCTCTGGAACTCCTCCTTCCGACCCCCGTCCAATGTATGGTCATCTGCTTGCTTCTTTCTTCTAATATCTTCTAGAAGCTGTCTTTTCTGCAGAGACACTCTGTGTGGCGGTGTTTCTCGTCTGCCATCTTGCTCCGCCCTCTTTTATGAACTTTCTATTGGCTGATCCCCAAGCTAGATACTATGCCATTGTGGCTACAAAGGAGAGATATGCTCTGACCCTCAAGCTGCTTGCTCGCTAGGGAGGAAGACAGCCATGACAGAAGTTTTGATAACTAAAAGTAGGTATAATGTTTAGAGCACACATAAACATCATGCTCTAAAGGACCAGGTGTAAGGAATAGCGAAACTATTGAATAATTTTGTTTTCTGTGTTGGTAGGATTTACAGATAGGAGGTAGTTTATATTGTAGTTATAGACAAATCTGGGAGAAAATAAGAGTACTCATTGAGATTTGGATGCTGTAATATTTATTTCTCATGCTGGAAAAACCCATGAATTTTGATCTATTTTTATTTGCAATATTCACTTGGAAAAGTCAGTTTGCCTCAGATGCGGAAATTGGCTTTTCATGAAGCCATCCTTTCATATCCAATTTTCCAGTTGAACTGATGGTTTATGTTTCAAACCTTTTACATGAGTTTGGGAGGAGGCGATACTCATAAAAAAGATGCCAAGGCAGAAACTTTAAGAAGGTCATGCTAAAAACTAAAAATGGACAACAGAGATAGATGGGTTTATTTTGCCTTATTTTGCCAAACACCTGGTCCACTATTGCTTAGCGTTTCAGGTAAACAAGGCTTGATTTTCTGAGAAAGCAGTTGCAACAAGGGTGATATTGTGTGTTGAGATGAAATGTTTTTGTTCACTAAGTACTTGATCTAGAATGCCTCAATGAATAGAAAACAATATTTTTTAAAACACAAGAAATACATCAATAAGTTCTTGATTTAAAAAATGTGTAGTTTTCTTTTTCATAGTCATCTCTTTACCTCTATATACTCTCTCTCACCCAACCAAACCTCACTCATTCATCAGGGTTGCCACACACATATAAATATGAAGATATTCGTCCTTCTGGACCTCTTTCTATGGCTTTATTTACTTATAGATATACACCTATATAGGATGTTGTTTTAAATTATTTTTGTATAAATAGGATTAAACTGTACTTATTGTTTCTACTTGCTTTTTTCATCTAATAGTATGGCCTAGAAGACTTTTCATGTTTTGTATGTAGATTTTCCATGTTCCTTTAAGCTGCTGGATAATAGTCTATACTAAGGATATAACTTATTTTTAATCATGCATTTACAGATGAATAATTGGGTTTCTAATATTTTTGATATTAGACACTGTTTGGTAATATGCTTTCTTGCAATTGGAAGTATTTCTCCAAAATAGCACTTCAAAGCAGAAGTTTGATAAATACCAGCAAATTTCCCTCTTAAATACTGTACTAATTTATATGCCTCAAGGTAGCATATTAGTGTCCTTCTTACCTAGATCTTTGCCAACCCTGTATATTATTAATATTTAAAAATTTTACCAATGTGGTGAAAAATGTCATCTTATTTTCTAATTTGAATTTCTCTGTGTATTAGCGAGTTTGAGCAAAATTTTCATGTGTATATTAGCTATTTGTGTTTTTTCTTCTATGAATTGTTTTTAATTCAGGGATTGCCTGTATCTGGCTGCGGGGGAAGTCCTGCTCAGATTTCTATATAAAATTCCTGAGAAGATTATATCCAAATTGCGAGAAGATAATGCTGATGTGATTAATGTTTGGCTTTACTTGGCAATTTCTTAATATTGAAATAAATTGTTTGTTAATATCCAAGGATGCTTATCAGAATCACCACTCTTTCTTTCGCTTTGCCAGTGTGGGGACCATTCTTGCATATTCACCTTCAACTGGGAAGGATTTTTTTGTGCCCAGAATCTTACTCATTTGCCCTGGAAGACAGCAATTGATAACTACCAGCTCTCCTAGTTTGCAAACAGTGTTTGCCACAGAATGGTCCTTATACCAGCGGTCCCCAACCTTTTTTGGCACCAGGGACTGTTTTCACGGAAGACAATTTTTTCAAGGGAGGGGGATGGTTTCAGGATGATTCAAATGCATTACATTTATTGTGCACTTTATTTCTATTATTATTACATTGTAATATGTAACGAAATAATCATACAACTCATCATAGGTTGGGGTCTCCTGCCTTATACAGTTAACTATAAGGAAGATCTCTCCTTTCCTTCTGCTGCCTCTAAGTCGTGGGTGGGGGGGGGGGCGGGGGAGGAGCCAGCCCGCCCTGCCTCGGTGCGCAGCCTCCGCCCGGGGTCCCCGCGCCCCACGCCCCACGCCCTTCCGCCCCCGCAGCTCCAGGCCTGAGTTCTCCCAGCACGATGCTGTCGCCAGCACAAAAGTGGATTCATGGAGGAAAACTAGAGGGAATAATAAACCTAGAACTGGACCTTGAGTAGGACTTGGAAGAGTCCAAGGGGGGGAATGCAAATTTAAACTTCATCCAGGGTTGCTGAAGTCCCGCGTTGTCTCCCTTGTGGCCCCAGTGTCCGGTCCTCACTGGGAGGGCGAGCGCTCCAGCCACGCCCGGCGCCGACCCTGTGGGGAGCAGGGCCCTGGGGCACAGCGCCCCCCTTTCGCTGTAGATGGGGCTGCTCACGCCCCGCGTGGTCTCCTCCAGCTACCAAGGACGGTCTGTGGGACCAGTAGAGCACAGCAGACAACACCTGTGTGACATCCGAGCCTAGCTGTCACAATCACTTTCTTTTCGGAAAGCCAGCGGGGTGGCGAACGTAAGAGCCCGCGGCAGCCCTGTGGAGAGGGGACGTGGGAGGAGCGAGAGCCCCAGCCAGGATCCTCCAGCCCAGTCAAGCTTTGCGATGACTACAGCTCTAGGTGACAGGTGGCATTTTATGAAGACCCTGACTCAGAATCACCCAGCGAGCTGCTCTTGAATGAATACCTGGCCCACAGGAACCACGAATACATAAATAATTATTGTTGTAAGCTACTAAGCCTTAGGGGATTTGTTATGCAGCAATAACTACTACAAGCTGTGTGACCTTGAGCAGTAGCACATGGGTAAGATGACAATAATAGCACCCTCTTTATAGGATTGTGGACAAGATTAAATGAGTCATATATGTCAAATACATATGTTAGTACTAACACATAGTAAAAACTATGCATTTGCTAAATATTAACCATTTTTCAGTGTGCCAATCTGCACTGTACCCAACCCTTTCTGGAAACTAGTTTCCGGGTCTGGCCCAGGAGCACAGTCTCTCGCATGTCCCTTGTCCAGGACACTATAGACCATGCAGCTCACTCCCTGCAGTTTGAGTTATATGGACTAGAAAAGGACCACACTTATTTGTCTGAAGAAAATATTAATGATCTCTCAGGACATGACAGTGCGAATCCCCATTTTCCTAAAGGCAATTTCTCCACAGTGAATTCTAGTACTTCATTGTACTTTATAGATCCCTGTTTCCCATCTGTTTACTGTGTTCAAGTGATTTCTCAAACAGAAGAGCTTTGTACTCCTACTCCTCACCCTTGAAATGTGCATCCTGAGCTTTCAAGGTTTAGATGTAGAAAAGAGAAGTTTGGAAGCCAGAGGGCTTATGGAGAGGTGGTTCTTTTCTGTTCTCAGTATCTCACTTTCAGAAACAGATATTGGGCACCTGCAGGCTTGGCAGAAGATGGGATTGTGAAGGTCATTTAGCTCAACCTCTCATTTTGGAGATGAAGCTCTCAAGTTATCTGTCCTCGATGGTGGCTATTGAATATCAAGGCTGGGATAGAAGAAGTCCCTTAAGTCTGGGTTCCTTTTGCTGCACACCTAACCCTTCCTTTTGTTACTGTGCAGTGATTGGACAAGAAGAATTTCCACTGACAATTGCATGTTGGATAACTTCTCCATTCATTACACCACAACTTTCTTGTCTATTCCATTCACAGACTCAGGAAAGAGTTAGGAAAAAGGCTACCATCTCCATCTCTCCTAATTCCCAGCAGGACTGTTAGCTCTTAAGATGCTTTACAATTTCATGTCCAATTTGTTTTGAAATCTTTTAGAGCCAAAAAGGTCTTTGTTGCTAACTTATTTCTGGGATAGCACTCTGGTTGTATAATATTCCTTGAACTTGGAATGTCGCCCCACTCAAAGACCTTTTTCTTTCATTTGTGAACACTAGTGGGAAAGGTGCTTTTTACACATGGCCCTAAAACTTCCAGGTGTTTTGTCTGCCAAGTTATGGATAGATTCTAAAAGTAGCTAATTAGTATATCTTCCATCCAGTGGCTCCTCTTGCTGTGCAAAAACATCAGGCGTATTACGAGGCTCCAAATGGGATTTTCATAATTGTTAGGGGGATTGTAAAGAAACACCTCTATGAATAAACTAGCAGAAACTTGTCTTTGTTGAAAATCATAGTCTGTATCTGGCCCCAAAGTTTTCAGCAAAAGAAAAAAGATAGGATTTGGATATGCAGGGGAGGTGGAGGAGAAGCATTTAGACAGTCCCTTAACAACCAGAACTGTAGCACCAGCACAGGAGGTTGGCCTGGATGTAGGATAGCAGTGAATGTAAGAAGCAACGAAACAAATTAGCAACATAAGCACCGGCTCTGCCTCTCCTTTGTGGCATTATTATTTAAAGTTCAAATGTCTTTGATACAATTAAATTAATCTTTTTAGGATACTGCCACATTTGAAGAACCACAAAAGGAGGCTGAATGAGCTGAGAGAAATACACAAGTGGATCAGCAAGATGACAGCTGCTGCACCGAAATCTGGAGTGTGAAATGTCAGTCTCCAACCCATCACATATAATCCAGACAGAGACATCGCTTTTTGTCTGCCTCGTTATGATTTCCCTCTGTCTAGTGCGGTTTGGGTCACATCTGTTGGCTGCATTCTCATCTTCATGAGATCTGCACTGACTGATAGTTTAAACCCCATGTTTATCTCTGCCTGCGGCTCTGATTTCTCTCCCAGGGAAGTCTCCAGAGAAGCACAGTATCCCCTGTCAGTGCCCACATTCAGGCAGTTCTGTATGCTTCATGCTAGGACACTGGGTGTGTTTATTACGTATATCTTTTAACACTTATCATCTCAAGAAAAAAATAATTTGATAAAATAAAAACATAAGCCTACTTCCCGAATATCTCAAACTGATTTGAAACAGAACTGCTCACAATAAAAAACCCAAGATCTTTGTTTGTTTGACTTTTGCATATTTTCTATTCATACATTATTCTGTCTCTCATGATGAAACGATTGAAAAACACTGCTTTGACCTGTAAAACTTGACTTGTGGCTACATAAAGATATAAACTTTAGCATGCTTGTCTATGCTCAAGCCTTGGAAATCCTTTTGCATCTCATCCATTGCTAATGTTTCATATCTGCACATTGAGTCTAACCCTTGATTTCCTTTGTAGACATATGTAATCTGAAGGCATGCAACATTTTGCAAATGTTGGCCCATATTTTTATTTCATAAGGTCTTATTTGGTCTGTCGACCAAGTTTTGATTACTTCCATATTGCTCTTAATTACCTTAATATCCCCAAAGACTTTCCTATTTTGTGTATCCCTTTATCTTTGCTTCTTTTATGTCTTGCTGTGAGAGTACAAAATTGCTGACATAATCAATGTATTTAAATCCTGAGTGCTGCAGAAGAGTTTTCAAATCTGTTTTAATTTTCTGATACTCAGCTGAGGACCATTACACATTCTGTTCAGTTAATCTGTTTTTAATCATATCTGTAAATGCTAAAGTTGTACATGAGAGGAATGGCGCATAAAGTAAAACCAGACCAAGTGTACTTTAGCATATGTAAAATTAAATTCCTACTTTGTTCTAAGTACAAGTTTTATTTTTCTATGGTTACATATTTTTGACTTACACCAGACTTTCTCTACAAAGAGTTTATGGTACTTTACTGAAAAGAAAAAAACTTATGTATGTTCAAAATATTTATCAGTTGTTACTCATTCCTTTGATATCATAGTGAAAACTGATGTATGTAAGTGAGCCTTCAATTCTATTTCATAATGTATCAGCTTAGATACATTCAGCTGCAAATAACTAATAACTGCATTAACAGTGGTATTGCCCATAAAGACAGTTGCTTACTTCACATGAATTCTGGAAGCTCCAGGCGCCTTCCGTCCTTTTGCCCATCCATCCGTGGGCAGTCTGTGTTATCTCCCTTACAGCCACGCCTCCAGGCACCTTACCCTCACTCTGCAGTGTCTAAGTAGGAAGAGAGGGGATAGAAGCAAAGAGACTCTCCCTTGCATGACTCACACCTTTTTGTCAGGAAAATCCTTCTTGGAGGGCCTCAGCCAAGTTATTCAGACTAGAATTGGCCCACAGGGTCACCCTTAGACCAATTATTAGCAAAAAGGCAAGAACTTGTCATGACTGGTTTATACTAACCATAATTTTCCTGGCCCTCACATTCTACTGCTTGAACAAAGAGTTTTGTTAGCAAGGAATAATTAGGCTGGATGGGGTGTGGGGGGTGTAGAGAAAGGGATAGCTGTTTGCCACACTTAGTAACTATTCAAGGCTTAAGTCATGACTACAGAGGTAGCCACTGTTGTATTTAAACCTGTGAAGTCAGCTACAATGTTCTCAAATGTTACATGTTTATACATTATCACTTGCATCTTAAAATAGCATATTTTATTATAATGTTTTCTTCCTGAGTACAATGCATACTATGAAATATATTACTCCACACACACAGAAAGGAAAACAGCAAAAGCCTAGAAATGGGAAGAAAAATTAAAAAGAGGGAAGGAAAAGGACAAAGAGTAAATTGTACTGTATTTCTCTTGCAAAATCTCTTTTCTTATATAACAAATGCAGTGCTTTGTGTTTTGACCTACCAATGGTGAATTATTTCCTCAGAATAAAACCCTGGAGCTCAGCGGGTGAAGGGTTACAGTCAGTAGAGTATAATTCTGCTGCAAAATCTAGCCAGTTATCTAAATGAATAAATATAGAACTGTGGAAAGCTAGTATCTTTAGCCATTAATCTTCTCAGGCCTCTTATTCTTTGAGGGAGTTTGGTTCTGTGTTCTGAGTGAGAACAAAAGTAAGTAGAAAAAGCTAATGGAAGGTTAGTAACATTTTTATTCTTAGGACAGCCTCTGAGTTGACAATCAACACTTAGCTGCTGATTCAAGACTGGGGAAAATAATTACCCAAGAAATATTCTAGTTTTACTTTGAAATTTAAAGGAATTATAATCACCTGTATCAGGGTAAAAGTGAGACAGAAATTCATTTCAAACTAACTTAAGCAAAACACAAGATTTTGGGGAGGAATATTGGAGTGACAGAGACTCCAGGGGAGAACTCAGTCACCAAGACTTGAGAGGGTCAGTGATGAGCTGAGCCAGAGACCCGAGTGCCCTGGTGAACCTCCTGTTACTGCTTCCTTTTCTTAGCTCAGTGCTCTCGTCTGGATCGCATCCTTGCAGCAATGTGATCAGAGAGGAAAGCACTCTTTCTTCAGGAAAAGTCCGAAACCTCCTGAGAAAGGGCACTCTGATTTTTCTGGTTCGAGTCATGTGAGTATGCTTGGAGCGGGTGGGGGGTTGGAGGAGTGAAAGGGGGTAGAGTGAGATGTCCCAGGATTTGTCCAATTCGGATGATGTTCTGCTCGAATGGTCAGGAGTGCTAGGATGACACACACTCTGCCTCCAGCCCCTGCTAGAACCATGGCCTTGAAGAAATATTTCCAGAACAAGGGGAGTTGTTCTCAGTGGTAAATGCTAGCTGTAACACAGGCCTCCGTCTTAGAGTTCCTGACGTAGTAATGTGGGCATGGCTGTGACATGGTGACCAATGCCCCCAGGAGTTTTGTGACGAGCTGGTGTGGGCTCAGCACATTGAAAAAAAAGAAAAGATTCCATGTTGTGCATGACCCAAGGCCCACTTTGAGAACCAGTTTAAGAATTCTTGCAATCTTGGGCCCTACACAACTAGGCTGAAACTGCTCTTCTGGAAGTTCTTAGGTCCTCCTAAATATTACCACCCTGCTATAGCCACACTTCCCCAGATCATTTTTACCAAACTTGTGCAGCACTTTAATATGCATTTATTCAATCATTCAGTAATATTATTTGGCGAATCTCAGGGATTGTGCTAAAGACAAGGTCCCTCTTCTCAGTGATACTTTCATGAAAGAGACAGGAAATGAAGTAAACCAGAGACTGAACAATTTAATTGCCACTTATGATAAGTACTAGGAAGGAAGTAAACAGGATACTGTGAAAGAGAATAAGTGTTTATGAAAGATCTACCTAAATAGGATTTATTTGTCCATAATTCTTCTTAAGGAAAAAAACAAAAACAAGCCCCTCTATATTGATGGCTTTGGTGCCAAGCTCTCTCCTTGTCTGCCTCAAGCTCTTCTATCTGTCATTCTCTGGATTTGCTTTCTTCTCCCTCTTTTTGTGGCATAGACGCACACTGAGAGCAAATAACTGAGTAAGTGACTTTCATTCTGTCAGTCCTTTCTTCCTTCCTCAGAGGGGCCTTTCCTCATTTATCTTTGGCTTCCTATTATTTCTTTTGCTATGCGGGGAAGTTAAATTATTGATCTTCTTCAACTTCCTCCCCCAACAAAGATGCCTAAAAGAAGGGGTTGAGCAAACTTGTTGTTGAACAAACTCTGACTCGTGCGGTGTAAAGGTAATATATGTAACCAAAGCATTTGTACCCCCGTAATATTCTGAAATAAAAAAAAAGAAGAGTTAGTACAGTACAATAAGATATTTTGTGAGACCACATTCACATAACTTTTATTACAATATATTGTTATAAAAATGCCTAAAAGAAAGCAGAGATCCTTGTTGGAAGACAACTGATTGGGGAGAGGGAAGATAGCTTTGGGAGAAGTCTTCCCTAGACTTTTCAGAATGATTGCCAAAGCAACAATTAGTCCAACTTCTCAGAGAGTATGTGCAACATATCAAGGTAAGACGGCCTTATTTTTCTGTTTGTATGTGTTTTCCACTTGTATCACTTATTCTTGGTTCCAAACATACTGATATGCTTATAAATAAACATAGTCATCTTAGTTCTTCAATATATAACAACAGGTAAGTAATGGTGTTAAAGAAATCCCAGTGATGTTTGGATTTGAGGCAATTTTCTCCCATCATTGGACATTGTTAACAGTTGTTAATGCACTTTCTGTGACCTTCCTTAGTCTTCCATGCAGATGAATGCCAGGCTGCGTACACTCAACAGGCAACCAAAGTCCAGGATAAGGGCCAAGCTTGTCATGTCTCAGCTGTCATGTTTTCTCTTGGGATGAATTGGTATTCGCCTCATTTCCAAGCTGGCCCGCTGTTTTGTAGTGATGGAAATCTGTCACCAAAATCTTGGTGGGGCTTCCCAGAATCCGGGCTGTGCTGATGTAAGTTATGGGGCTGAAAGGAGTTTGTGGCTTGGCAAAATGCCATTTTATTTAAAATATTCTGGTAATGTTTATAAGGCACATTAATCACTTTTACAATATTTTAAAAACCAAGGAAAATTACTTGGCAATAAAACATGTCTTCCAAGGAAATTGTTTTGAAACTTGTGGTCCAACATTCCCCAAAGCAAATAATTAGATTCCTAGCCTTATAGCCACAGTGTGATCAGTCTCTCAGAGAGTGGGCCTTTATTAATCCTTTTCTTCCCTTTCTTACTCAGGCTACTCTCTAATAATACTTTGTTTTCTTTTCTAGTATTCCTTCTGTTGCCAAAATATTTTTTTATTTTTAAATTTTTATTTATTTTTTTGCTAGCAGGCTCAATTTTTCTAACAGTTAGCTATTGGAGCTTTCTTTATTAAGATACACTTTTCTGAAATCCCTAGACTCTTCTATTTCTTAGGTCCGTCTTATAAGATAGTGAGCTCATCAAACAGATAATAGAGAGTATTCATTGAATGTTCGCTTGTGAACAGGAATGACCAAGGTAGGACGCAGAAATACTTATGGTCCAGTTGGGAGAAAACGCATGAAAATGACAAAGGAACAGAAACGAAGTGAACAGTGTCAGTAAGTGGCTCCAGATGGATAATTTAGAGATATCCAGTTGGATCAGGTTGATTAAGGGAGATATTCTGGAGCAATTGAGAGCAGAGAATTGAAGGAAGGAGTGGAGTAAGACTGGCCGGGAACCAGAAAGGGGGCTCTCTCTACTGGTCCACAGAGCCATAATGAGATTCACAGAAGGAGTTCTGCTTTTAGCAGCCTTTGTATCACTTGAACTCCTAAGTGCAGGATCAGTTTCCTAGCCTATTCAGAACCAGTGTTGTCAACTGTGCACCCCACAACAGTTCATTAACTCTTTCCAGCTGGACATCTCTGGGGAAACTAAGTGGTGGGTGTGCACATCCATTTGCTTAGGGAGTTTGGAGACACAGTGGCTTTAGAAAAATTTTCTTTGCTAAAAAAATTTTGTTCCCGAAATCTGTTCTTTGTGAAAAATATCACATCTTCCCATTTGGAAAATCAGACTAGATATAGAAAGTGGAGTTTCCATAAACACATGCTCAACATATTTTTTGCTTTCTCAAGGTGATAAACAATAGCTGATGAACAGCAAACCACTCTGAATTATAGAAGCTCTCTGTTAACCCACGGGGGATTTTAACAGATTTTTAAGCTTCTGTCTCTTAACTCTAATTTTCTTCTCCTGGTAAATAGATAAGTAAAGTTAACCTCACAGTCAGACCAAACACTTCCTTCTGATCCTTGTTTTCTCTCTCTGGGAAGCTTGGGTCCTTACTACACTGAACTTTTAGCAGTTTATAGAATGTGCCAGGCATTCAAATCCCTTCTTGCTTTTGCCTGTGCTGCAACCTTTGCCTTGAATTCTCCTCCCTGCATTCTCTCATGAGCAAATACCTTCCTCTTATACTCAAAAGTCACCTCATCTCTGACAACAGCCCATTCTTTCTTTTTTTAGAACTAAGCTCTTTTCCACTGCATTCTCCAAGCACCTTGATCAGATCTCCTTTACAGACTTAGGGGAACATGTCATCTTTTAGAGAGGGCATGTTTTTACACCCGACCCTGTTTGAACTCTTTAGGGCTATGGATGTGATTTATTATATTTGTATTTTTAATCCTTTTTACCACAAAGGGCAGACAGTAGGTGTTCACATCATTCTTATGAAACAAGAATCAATAATTTGCTTTTTGTGGCTCCTTCATTTCTCTAGGACACCATTTCACCTTTTATAGGTTCTAGACAAAAAGAAAAATTTCATCTAAATATGTATAACACTGCATAGAATTTCAAAATTTCCAATGAACTTGGGATTATTTTAATCTCAGATTCTTTGAACACTTCTTATATTGAATTTCCTTTGGCAATTTAAACACAAAGAAGTCTGTGTTAACATTGCCTCAACTCCCATAGCAGACTTTATTATTTCTTTTGCATGTTCATTAAAGTGTCCAAAATATAGGGGTTCTGACAGATATTTGATATAAAAGTAGTGAATGAGTTTGATATCGTAAAATAAAAGTATATGGGAAAGTTGGTTATTTCATTTATTGCTTTCTAGTTCAACATATATTTTACTGTTTTATTTTCCAAACAATACATATAGTCAGCACTCTGCATTCATCCTTTTCCCTCCTCTTGGGTGTTTTATTTGCATTTTATATTTATATTCTAAAATTCTTAAGTATAAACATTCTTGCGAATTGTTGATGAACTTATGAAAATGACTAGAATGTAGATAATGTTTATGTGCAAATGTATATTTTTGTACATATTTAGGATTTATATAGAATGCTAATTTATTATCAGTTAGGAGGTTTTAGAGCTAAATGCTATGAACACTTTCAAGAGTTTAGTAATCCAGTGTTGAAAATAAGAATCATTCATATGTAACTGAAGGAGAAGCCCCTGCCCACCAAAAAGCCATGAAAGCAGAAGGAATATTTCCTAACTCATTCTATGAAGCCAGAATTACTCTGATACCCAAACAAGACAAAGATATTATAAGAAAAAAAAAACTACAGCCCAATCTCTTAAGAAATACTCAACAAAACATTATCAAATCAAACTCAGTAAGTTATGAAAAGAATTATATATTATAATTAAGTGGGAGTTATTATAAGTATGGAAGGCTGTTAACATTTGAAAATCAATTAATGTAATCTATCACATCAAGAGGCTAAGGAATAAAAATCACATGAACATATCAATAGATGCAGAAAAAGTATTTGACAAAATCCAATAACCATACATGATAAACACTCTCAGCAAACTAGAAATAGAGGGAACTTCCTTAACTTGATAAAAAAACTTCTATAAAAAAAGCTATAGCTAACATTATACTCAATGTTGAGAAACTCGATGCTTCTCCATTACTGTCAGGAACAAGTCAAGAATGTTTCCTTTCACCACTGCCTTTCAACATTGTAGTAAAAAAATACTAACTAATGCAATAAGACAAGAAAAGGAAATAAAAATATACAGAAGGAAGAAATAAAACTCTTTAGGCCAGCTCCAAGATGGCAGACCAGAGACACCATCAGCTAGAGCATCTCAGTAAGAAGAAGAAGTTTTAGATCAAAGAGAAAAAACCAATCAGATTGACAAACATAGATCATATGAGGGTCTGAAAGAAGGGTGCCAGAGCCTTCAGGAGACTCCACAGGAAGAGGTTGCAGAGCAAAACTGCAAGGAGAAAGGTATCCATGGAGATTAACCCCAAAGGTTTGAAGACCAGTGAGAAGGGTAGACCAGTGAGAGTGGTTAGTTTCTCCCTCCCTCACATCTCAGACAGTCAGCGGACTCTCGAGCTGCTGGAAAGAACTTCTGCCCACATGTGCCCAGAGATTGCTGCCAGTGAGCTGGGAGATTCTTGTGGACAGGGCACCAGCCTCCCATCCCCACAGGGGCACCTCTGGCCCCAGAGACCTGAGCCTGGATGGCAGGAGCCATATTGCTTCTCTACTCATCAGGTGCCATTGCCCTCCCTAGGGGGTTTAACTCCTCAAGCTTCATTTTCCTTGTCCCCACACAGACATTTCCTAATTCTGGCCCAGACTACAGGAGCCACAGGGTCCAGTGGGTCCCAGGTAATCTGTGTGACTCCAGAGCCTGGACATTCTGGGTGGACTGCCTTCTGGAGAGACGGCTGGGGACAACTAGAGTGCTGGCTTTCCTCCACCCAGACTCTTTCCTCTTCTTCCTTTTCCCCAACCAAGGCTGCTAAGAGAGATAATGGAGCCACCACATGGAAACTTCCACAGGGAGTAGTGCTCACATCTTTCCTTTTGGGGTTCTGCAGCAGACTGAGGAGTGCCCACACTGTGAACTCCTTGCCTGCCAGCCCTCCCTGGTGCTGCTTGCCTGGCAGCCCCATCAGAGTGGGGCATGGCCGAGGTGGAGGGACATTGAACCAGCTTGGGCACTTTGTGGGTGACTTGGGACCAGCACACTTCTCCCTGGCATGGTCAGGGATTGATCTCTGGGGCCCAAGGGATAGGCCCACGGACCAAATCCTGTACTCCCAGGTCTCAATCCCAGTGGCACAGAGGGGATATCTGTGAATTAGTCTCAGGAGGTGAGGGTCCCCACAGGTGCAGATCAGGGGGAAGAGTGCAGTGTGGGTCCTAGCTGTGGTGGTCTTGCAGGGTACCCCTCCTCCTATGGGAGGGTCATGCTCTCAGCTCAGGCCAGGATCCTGGGCAGGGAACCTCCAGGCCTACATCCTATTTGAAGGACCAAATATGGTCTTGCCTGCTGGCAGAGGCCTGGGATAAACCACAAAATAGGGTGGGGTGGAAAGGAGCGAGGCCTGCTCCAGACTGCCAGATTGTGGGTCTCAGATAGCCCTGCCTCCACACAAATACTTTCTGGTTGAGTGGGGCTACTTCAGCCCCTCCCTGGCAGTTTTTCCCAGAGGTGGGGAATGGACATTTGACTTCTGCTGAAGCAGATTCCTGGCCAACATTTGTGGAGCTTGAGAACAGGCTCAATCAACCCAGCACAGTAGACACCCATCAGTGTTAAATCAGCCAAAAGCTAAAGGTTAAAGGCCAAATACTGCAGTGGCTCAAGAGAGAAAACAAGCAACAAAATTCAACTCAACAAGATGAACAGAAATCCACTCCACTTATAAATTCTTTCAATAAATGTGAATATCTTGAATTCCCTACTGAAGAGACATAGGCTGGCTGAATGGATATAAAAAAATACAAGCCAAGTATCTGCTGCCTTCAGGAAACACATCTAACCTACAAGGACTCATTCAGACTCAAGGCAAAGGGATGGAAAACAATATTCCATGCCAATGAAAACCAAAAGAAAGCTGATATAGCAGTTCTCATATCAGATAACATAGACTTCAAATCAACAAAAGTAATGAAAGACTCAGATGGTGATTATATAATGGTAAAGGGAATAATTCCATAAGAAGACATAACAATTCTGAATATTTACGTACTTAACACAGATAAACCCAGATTCATAAAGCAAATCCTACTTGATCTAAACAAAATGATAAACAGCAGCACCGTAATAGCTGGGGACTTTCACATCCCTCTGACAGAAGAGGACATATCCTCCAAACAGAAAATAAACAAAGAAATGATGGACTTAAACAAAACTCTAGAAAAAATGGGCCTAAAAGTTATTTACAGAACACTCTACCCCAAAGCCACTGAATATACATTCTTCCCATCAGCTCATGAAACATTTTCTAAGATTGATCACATCCCAGGCCACAAAACATATCTCAACAATTAAAAAAAAAAGTAGAAATTATACCAGATATCTTTTCAACCACAATAGAATAGAATTAGAAATCAATGACAACAGAAACACTCACCTCTACACAAAGTCAGGGAAACTAAACCATCTACTGCTGAACGGTAGTCAGGTCAAGGAGGAAATTAAGATGGAAATTAAAAGATTCTTTGAACTAAATGATAAAGGGACACAAGTTGTCAAAATCTGTGAGATACAGCTAAAGAAGTCCTGAGAAGAAAATTCATAGCCACAAATGTCGACATCCAAAAGACAGAAAGATCACAAAACAATAATCTAATGAATTATCTCAAGTAACTGGAAAACCATGAACCAAAGCAACCTCAAGCAAAAAGAAAAAATTGGGAGGCATCAATTTACCAGACTTCAGGCTATATTACAAGACTATAGTCACCAAAACAGAATAGTACTGGCACAAGTACAGAAAAATAGATCAATGGATCAGCACAGAGAACCTAGATATATTAATAAAACCATCATCATATCACCATCTGATTGTTGACAAAGCAGAAAGAAATTTGTACTAGGGAAAATAATCCCTATTCAATAAATGGTGCTGGCAAAATTGGATAGCCACATGTAGAAGACTGAAATAGGATCCACACTTCTCACCACTCACAAAAATCAACTCATGATGGATAACAGAGTTAAACCTAAGGCATGAAACTGTAAGAATTCTAGAAGAAAATGTTGTAAAAACTCTTATAGGAATCAGCCTAGGCAAAGAATTTATGAAGAAGATTCCAAAAGCAATCATAGGAACAATAAAAATAAATAAATGAGATTTGATCAAATTAAAAAGCTTCTACACAGCCAAAGAAACTATCTCTAGAGTGAATAAACAATTTTCAGAATGGGAGAAAATGTTTGTATGCTATACATCCAATAAATGGCTGATAACTAGAACCTATAAAGAACTCAAGTAAATCAGCAAGAAAAAAATCAAACCCCATTAAAAAGTGGTGAAAAGACATGAACAGAACCTTTTCAAAAGAAGATAGACTAATGGCCAACAAACATATGAAAAAATGTTCAACAGCTCTAATCATCAGGGAAATGCAAATTAAAACCACAATGAGATATCACTTAACTACAGTGAGAATGGCTTTTATCAAAAAGTCCCAAAACAACAAATGCTGGTATGGATGCAGAAAGATAGGAACACTCATACACTGCTGGTGGGACTACAAACTACTACACCTCTATGGAAAATAGTGTGGAGATACCTCAAAGAACTAAAAGTAGAACTACCATTTGATCTAGCAATCCCACTACTAGGTATTTACCCAAAAGAAAAAAAGACATTCTATCAAAAAGACACCTACACTCAAATGTTTATAGCAGCACAATTCACAATTGCACACATGTAGAAACAACCCAAGTGCCTATCAACACATGAGTGGATTAATAAAATGTGGCATATGTATACCATGGAGTACTACTCAGCCATAAAAAATGTTGGGGAACTAATACCTTTTGTATTAACCTGAATGAAAGTTGAGACCATTCTTCTAAGTGAAGTATTATAAGAATCGAAAAACAAGCACCACATGTACTCACCACTAAATTGGAGCTAAGCAATCAACACTTATGTGTACCTATGGAAGTAATATTCATTGGAAATCAAGCAGATAGGGGAAAGGGGGGATGCATAAATTCACACCTACTGGGTATAATGCACACTATCCAGTGGAAGGGCACACTTATTACTTTGACTCAAATGGTACAAAAGCAATTTTTGTAATCAAAACATTTGTACCCCTATAATATTCTGAAATTAAATAATTAAATAAATAAATAAGTAAATTCCACATCTTAGATTAGACCATCAAAAAAAAAAAAGACATAAAACTATCTTTGTTCAGAGATGTCATGTTTTGTCTATGTAGAAAATCCAAAAGAATCAACAACAACAAACCCATAAAACAAAGTAAAGTAAAACAAAAAATACTCTTAGAACAAATAAGCCATTATGACAAGGTCTGTATATTAGAATGTACTTTTGAATCATTGCTGCCTTTTTAAGGTGTGATCATAATATTACAGTTCTGCTGGAAGATGTCCTTCTTAGGCGATATCTGGTGAAATATTCTGAAGTGAAGTGTCATGATGACCATAATATGCTTTCAAATGTTTCAAGGAAGGAAATAGAAATAAAAAATACTAGGAACCAATAAGTTTTATTAAATGATTGAATGAATATTCATCCAACTTACTCATTCTTTTGCAAATGTACCTGGAGAGCTGAAAGATCACAAAAATCAATGGCCAGATTCTATGCAGGAATGGATGAAATCAAACCTCTAGAATTGAGTCTAGATTTGATTTATTGGTCTGTGAAGATTTGGATCAAACTTGAATGGTCAAAGAGACCAGAAAAATTGATTAGCTTTAGAGTAAAAGGGAGATATTAAGAGAAATCATAATGACAAATTAGTTTTTGAGTCTCAAATCAGAATACTGGATCTTTAAGGACCATGGAAAGTATTACTCAAACCTTCTCATTTTGCAGATAAGGAAATCACCACCTAGACAGGTTTATTCTGGTCCAAATTTATCAAATAGTTAGTGTAAGAACAGTACATCTATCTTTCCACTGTGTCATGGCTGCTTAGTATAGCTCAAAGTTTATACATTTGATAAAACCCTCATTTACCTTAATTTATAAGATTAGCTTTCCTACCAATCCCTTCAAACACAGCAAAATGTTCAATACTTCTTTTTTCCTACTTGTGACTAGCGGTAGATAAAAACAGAATAAATAAGAAGTTGAGTAATTTGCTGGAAGTTATCAAATAAATTCAGGCTAGTGTGCGAACATTTTGGTAAAATGACTCTTAAATATCCAGCCCTTCCCTCTAGCATAAAAAAAAAAAAACAATTCAAACTCAGAGGGCACTCAGCATTGTGAAGGCAGAGAAAGTGACTGTTTGGTGTTTGTTTATTTGTTTGTGATTTACATTGTAAAGCACAGCAGTATTTGGAGCTGAGATCTATTTGCAAAAATCTGATGATCTTGTAGAGGCCCCTTCCTGAGTCAGAACAGCTTTTCCTTCCTGTCCCAATGCAAGCGGAACTTGATGGCAGCTGATGGATGATTAAATAAACCACATTCAAAGCTAAGGGAAATACAAGTGGGGATCATGGGAAAGGGAGGAATTAGAGGGATGTAAGGCACAGAAAATCCACAGTGCAAAGAGACTCAGCAGAGAAGATGTGAAGTGGAGTTTTCCTCCCCTCTAGAGACAACAAGAGGATAATTTCATGGTTGGCTTTCAGAGAAAGAGTGAAGAACCCAGGTGCTTTGAAAATCCACTTTCATTTGATAGATGTGAATTCCCTCCAGTTTTATATTCAAAATTACTCCTTCATTTGAAAAAAACAAAGAAATTGCAGGGATTTGTGTGTTGATAGTATCCTTAAATCTCTAGTAGCTAGGATTATTAAAGTTCCAATTAGCTTATATTGGAGTTTGACATCCAAAGACCCCTCTATTAAAAAGAGGTTGCTGTGTGGTCGGTTCTGCAGATAGCTTTGATGTCTTTAGCAAAAGGTGTCTTTTCAAAGTAAAAAGAATGGAGCAGTGGCCGCCCATGGCTGCCTTCAGTGTGAGAATGTGCCGGAATATTTTATTGTTGGGTTGGCATTGAAGTCTGCTGTGAAATGATTTTTATGAATGCTATTCCTTAGGAGGCTCACGGAACTGAGAATTTCATGTCAGGAGGCCATGATCCCAGGGAACAGAAATCAAATAAATAAAGGTCTTGGGGAATTATGGTCTATGGGATATATTTTCTTCTCAAAATGAGTCCATAGTTCACTTTGATGGTGAGTTTAAATGGATCATACGAGAGCAGAAAAATACATCTATCTTTAAGTGGTAACAAAGTTCCATTTAAGAATTTCTTCCATAAAAATAATATCTGAGGTCTAAAATTCAAGAGAAAAAATAAGAAGAGAAAAGAGAATAGTTACTACATGTGATAGAGGGAGATGGTTTAATATACAGTTTAAAAGCTTTTGATGTAATGAAATTCATATTTAAGAAATGAAAAAATGGCAATTTAGAGCTTCCTATTCTAGAAGGTTATATGTTTGAGGGTTATTTTCTAACAGCCATATTGAAAGGGTTTCTCCTTAAGGAGAAAGAGGCTAATTTCAAGAAGGAAGAGCCAAAAATAGGTTGCCCACAGCTGCAGACCAAGGAACTGACTCTAACTTGAAGCAGAATGGAGAGAACTGCTGGTTATGTTCTGGGTCAATGCAATCATCTCTACAGCAGCATAATTTGAGAAGATGTTTCAAAATACAGATTCCTACACTCTGACCCCATAGAAATTCTGAACGAATGTTCAGTAAGTCCAGCTCAAGGAAACTTTATAATTATCTTCCAGGTAATGTTAAGGAGGAGGCACGTTTTAGACACAGTGAGAGAACAATAATTAATAAATGCTTCATATTCAAATATGAGACACAGACATTCTTCAGACATTTGTATCCTGAAAGACTATTAGATTGACGCATTCATTGCTAATAATGATTTGGACAACTCTTTCTAATGTGGATTAAAACTATAAATAATTGAGACCATTGTAGTCATAATAGAACCTAACTGATTGAAATCTAAGAATAATAAATACAGGATTTTAAAATCTGTAACAAAAGGAAAAGAAGGTTCTAGAGTAAGTTTTTTCTATCAGGGTGTTATGAGAGTCAAATGATGTATTTGATGAGAAAACACCAAAAAACCCTATACAAATATTAGAAAAAAATTAATTAATGCCAAGCAGTAGTAAATACTCAACATATATACTTTCAATGGATATTAAGCACCAAAAATTATCTGTTTATAATATTTTTCCTACTCTATTACATACATATTCTATAAATTTGCTGGTAAAATGAGGCAAATAATAGCAAACATAAACATTGCAGGAGATAATGTGGAATGGCAATATTCAAGTGAATCAGGATGTTACAGTAGTGCCAATAAACAAAGACAATGCTAAAATATACAAGTTGATATAATTCGTTATGTCTCTTCTAAGAAATAATCCTTTAGAATGTATTCTAAATTCAGGTTGTAGGTTTCTGTTCAGCATGTAAGGGCCAAGATTTTGGAGATCCCAACAGAAAAAAAGAATAAGACCAGAACAATGACTACTCTAAGAATAGCAAAGACTATATGAGGACATAATACAAAATGCTTTACCTACTTTGGCACCTTTTGTTCCCACAACTCTGTGCAGTAAATTTTTTCTTATTAAAAGTAAGGCTAAGTAACTGGCCCAAGGTCATGCAGATAATAGCTAACAGAACTAATGCTAATTCCACTTAGTAACCTTAACCAGGACTCTAGCATTGTAGCTCAAATTATTATAGAGAAGACACAGGTCTCCCTTTCTATGTGGCCGTGGGGTAGCCACCAAATTCTACATGTAAACAGCCCCTGGTTCAGTGCTGCTTTGAAGGGACTATCAGTATTTAGGGTCCTTTTGTTTTGTGTTGACTGTGGGGGGGACTCAGATTTTAGGGGATTTTGGTTTTAGTACGCTCTCCCAGGGTGGACAGAGAAGAGGGAAAGTTCGGATCCTTGCCCAAGGCAGGTAGGTATGTGGGTACCCCAGTAAATCTGCCTACACAGGCTTTCAGAAGGACCCTTAAAGTGGCTGAAATGATTGGCTCCCCCTTCTATGTCTAATTTACTGAATTGTGCTCATCTGGAGAATATAAATGTGGACAAAAAGATTGTTCCCCTGAATCAGAGAAAGATGAATAGGACCGATGCTAAGAAATGTTCTCCACATTTGACTGTAATTGGAGATTTTAGTAATCTACCCAGAATTACTTTTAAAAGTCTTCAGAGTCAAAGACCACACAAAAATATTCAAAGGAGTTTGAAGTAATTGTATCAGCAATCTTCCTGTCTACACAAATCCCAGCTGAGCAAAATTATGACACAAAATTTGGAGAGCGGAGTTGTGATTTGCTATAGTGGTTCCCAAAGAGATCCATCAAATGAAGATGGTAATGCAAACAGCTCATCTGGAATTTTTATTGGGAATTGAAATTTATACACAATACATAATCACTTTTTTATTAGGGTATTCCCAAAGTCAAATAGAAAATAGCAGGAAAACAAGATTTTAAAAAAAAACACCCAACAGAAACACCAGCATATTCTATTCAAACTCTGCTTTAGATATTTTAATAGATATCTCAAGCCACTCAAACTTGAACTTACCTGTCACTCAAGTGACCTCCCATTTCTCACCTCAATTACCAATTTACAAAGTTTCTTCTTTTCCTCATTCCATTTAAAAATGGTTTGGACATTCAGTTTGTGAAAGACAGAATGTACCAGACAATTAGGATATGATTCTTTTCATGCCCTCCAATATCTATATGTACTCAGTCAAAAATAGTACTGGCAATTCCACATATAAAAGCCTCTCAAATCCACGTTTGCTTCTCCATTCTCATTGCCACTGGCTGTTCAATTCCAGCCCTAAACACCATTGGCTTGGACTTTTATCATAGTCTCCTATTTCCCCTACCGCTTGCATATCTTGAATATATCTCCTAAACTGCTACCACAGTTATTTTTCTTTTACAAAATGCATGTCTAATCATCACAGTTTCCTAGTTAGAACACTTTAATGTATCCCCATGACCTAGAGGATAAAGTCTTAACTCTTAAGCAAGGTATTTAGGCTTCTTTACAATCTATCCTCAGTCTACAGTAGTTGTTTTCTGTGGTTCTCAGATCCCTGCCCCCAAGCCCACTCTTTAGATACGAAGTAGTGCATCCTCTTTTAACATAGGTGATTCAGAGTTAACCGTGCATCAAAATTACCAAGAGGACAGACTAAAACACAAGACTGCTGGGTCCCAGCCCCAGAATATCTGACTCAGGAGATCCAAACTAGGGCCCAAGCCTGCATTTCTAACAAGTTCCCATGCGATGCTGCTGATGTTGGTCTGGAGACCAACACTTTGAGAGACCAACACTTTGTGGTCTGGAGACCACACTTTGAGAATCTCTTCTTTAAAGCAAGCCAGATTTTCTACAAGGTGAAAGCGTTTGATTCAACTCAAAAATCACTTTTGTTTTCTTTTTTGGTGCAGCCTCTCTTGACCACTTCCCAAGCATGTGCATACCTTCTTCTAGATAGGCCAGCATTATTTACAATACATAAAACTGGTTTGTTAATGTGGCTGTCTTCTTCTTTTGAGCTCCTTAAGGGTAAAGAGTATATTATATTCACTTTTATATTCCCAAACTTAGCACAGTGGAGAGGAAGTCAATTTCCTTTGCTGAATGAATGCATATTGGCAATATTATATTTGCATTCCTGACTGAACCATTTTCCAGATGTAGAATTGGCCATGCCGTCTGTTAACTTTGAAAGCTACGGGTACATGCATTTCAGTGACCTTTTGATAACATTTCACATCTCTTAACAATTCACCAAAGGGAATTTTAAAGCAGCTCTAATCTTACATTCTAATGAACAAAAGAGGCATACATGACAGGTAGTCAGAAATCGGCCTGATGAAATTCAATACAACATGAAACAAAAGACTTTAAAATTATGCTGGAAGTTTTATAGGTCCCTGTCTAACATCATTTCTTTGCTAAAGGTGTGGCTACTCAATGAAAATATAACCGGGATATTGTGTCAGTTAGGTGAAAAGCATCAAGTGAATGAAAAAGCGATCGTAACAGTGGCTTGGCAATGTGTTGACTGTAGCTGATTTATTGTTTCGCCAGTTGGTTTTTCTGTGTCAACACAGTGTACAGGGCGCGTATGGATTTGTATGATCCGTGGAGATAAGGAAAGAATTCTTAGGGAAGGCTGAACCCTTTTATTACTTTTAACTCACGATCCAAAATCACGATTAGGCCAACTAGGTGTCAACTAAGGAGTTGGAGCCAAAATCTTCTACTTCTACTTGACAGTATACCTAGTAACTGGAACTCTTGCTCATATTTTTAGAAGACTATTTCTCAACACATAAAGCGAGCCCCAGAGGTGTGAGAGTGGGATACGTTCATGGAATGCCGACTGACGTGAAGCTGGAGAGGGTGGGGGTAGGAAAGGGGACTGGGCAGGAAAGCTGGCTTCAAATTTCGAAGGGCTTTGGGTGTCCTGCCAAGGAGTCTGAATTTGATTCTGCAGGCAGTTGGGAGCCACTGACCTAATTCCAGATTGAGAACTAGAGAAAGTAGAAGCAGAGAGACTAATTATAAGGCCATTGCAAAAGATTGGGACCTGAGCCAATGCAAGGCATTGAGGACGGTGAAGAATACTACAGAGAAAGAATTTATAGAACTTAATGACCGTATTTGTCAGAGTTCTCCAGAGAAACAGAACCTATAGGGCATGTGTGTGTGTGTGTATGTGTGTGTGTGCGTGTGTGTGTGTTTGTTTGTGTGTATGTATTCATTTTAAGGAATTGTCTCACTCAAGTATGCAGGCTGGCAAATTCAAAATCTACAGGGTTATTCCAGCAGGCTGGAGACCCAGCGACGAGTTGATGTTGCAGCTCAGGTCTGAAGGCTGTCTGCTGAGGGAATTCCTCCTTGCCCCTGGAGAGGTTAGTCTGTGGTTCTATGAAGGCCTTTACCTGGTTGGATGAGGCCCACCCACATTCTGGAGGGCAATTTGCTTTACTCAAAGTCTATCAATTCATATATCAATCTCATTTAAACACCCTCACTGAAAACACCCTCACAGAAGCATCTAGAATGATGTTTTACCAACTATCTAGGCACTGTGGCCCATCCAAGTTGACACATAAAATTACCATCACAGTGACCAATGGGATGGAGAGCTAAAGGATGAAGAAAATAAAGGGTGGATGGTTGTGCAGTTTCATCTTAGACAATCAAGTAAATGGTCATGCTTTTAACTAAGACAGGAATACTGGACAAAGGCCAAAATTCGACTAGAGAAGGTTTTTTATGATTCAAGAAATACTTACTGATCATCCACCTTGCACCAAGTAATAAACTAAATATTTCTTCTTTTTGACGTGTGAGAGGGAATAAGTACACAGAAAATAGCGTATGGAGGTGAGCCATTCCATGGTGGTCACGCTGTGTTTTCGAGGCACAGACACTAAAGTTCTGTAACTTGGACCAACTGCTTCACTTGGCCAAGTTTCATCTCTAAAATTAGGTTTTCTGAGAATTAGAGAATATAATTTTTACATATATAGAGTACCTGGCACATAGTAGTTCATCAGAAAACATCTCCAGGATGTTTAGCTATGTTTTTACTATATCTATTGTTGTAAGGAAGATAGAATACTCAACACATCTGAGCCAGACTTTTCCTCAGTGCCATGACAGTCTCGGGGGACATGGTTTCTGGGGGGTACTAAGTGACTCTGTCTCTTGTTATAATATGCTACATGGCTCCACAGAGGCTTGAAGCAGATAATATAACTCCCAAGGGATTGTGTTAGACCTAGAGAATAACTCAGGCACTAGTCTCATTAGGGTCTATTGTTCACATGTGTAAACAACATCTAAAGGACCTTCATAGTGCATATATAATATTTTATTGAAGTTCATGAAGGTCATAAATAAGTTTAAGATTTAGAAAACAAATTCAAGCCCCTTTGAAATTACTTACCCATAGCTACTAAAATTATGTATTCATATGCACATTCATAAATACAAACTGAATCAATAAAGAAATAGATTTTACCAGTTGATGGTAAATTATTAAATTTAGTATAGTTTGACTATACCTTATATGAAAGGACCACGTCTCAAAATCAGAGGTGATGCTCTAAAACAAGGCTAAAACAGGGGTCAGAGAGCCACAGGCTGCAGGCCAAATCTGTTTTGCTGCCTGTTTTTGTAAACACAGCTTTACGGAAACACTGCCACACTCATTTGTGTAGTCTTGTCTCTGGCTGCCTTTGCTCTACAGTGGCAGAGTTGAGTAGTTGAGATGGAGACCTTATTGGTCACAAAGCCTTTATAGAAAAAGTTTACTGATCCCCATTCTAAAAGGATTTTGGAAACATGACTGCACCAGAGTTCAAAAAGGCCCAAATACTATAAAGGCCAAGCATACGGAGCAGCTATAAATGCTTTCTGCAGATTAGATGGAGAGGAGGCTGGGTGGAGTGGTGAGACTGTGAAAACTGGAGAGCGTGAACAGCATTGAAAGGGAATAGCAGAATCCACTCTTGCTCAGTTTTGCCAAAGAGAAACACAAGCCCTAGCATACTGCTTCTTCCAAATTTAGAAAGGAAGCCAGGCTTCCATTTCTTTAATGAAATTTTCAGGTTCTGAGTCATTTTTAGAATAAACCAAAGAAGTCTGGCCACCATTCTGCCACCTTTGGCTTAGAAAAAATACTATTGTGAAACAACAGATAATAAGTGGAATGGATAAATGACACAGCTGATTCTGATTTTACAGATGGTATTATTTTCTTTATACACAGGCCTCAGTGGACAGATTGAAACTGCACAATGTAAAGAATGACAGACAGCGTGGAAGGAAAAAAAGCACCAGGCACATCCATCAGTTTCAATAGAAACCCCATCACTTCCAAGGGGCTGATGTCTGAAGAGAGGGAGGACAGAGACGTGGCAATACCTGCAGGAGGCTGAGCAACTGAAGAGGTAGAAAACTGCATTTACCTGAGCTGCCAAATCACAGCAGATGGTGAGATCTGAAGGGAGATAAACATTAAGGCCTGGAAAGCAAGAAATTTATCCTGTCAGCTTTCAAGGGCTGGTGCAGCTAAAAGATCAGCCCAAGAACTCGATAGAAACTGTACAGCAACAATGTCTGACAACAATGAAGCCTGTCTATCAGAAGGATGATGGAGAGGTAACCTGCTGAGGGGAGTGGAATCCCTTTAGCAATGGGAGGCTCCCCCAAAACTCTTGGAGTTAAAGAGCAGAAATGAACCAGATGTGAGAAATTGGAAGAAAATAGGGCATGCTGTACAGCAGAAACAAATTGGCAGACAAGTGAAGTCATAACTCTCTTCAGGTAGAGGATAGAGGAGTGAGATAGCCTTGGGCTATGAGAGAATCTGAAGATTTTGGTTTGGTTTCTCTGGTTTCTAGCTCCCAAGATGACATGGAGGGTCTTAAGTCGCTGCCTGAAGCACTGGCAGGTGAGAGAGCTGGGATGGCTGGTTCTGCAGCATGACTTTGAGAGGCTGCCTCCATGCCTATATGAGTTTTCCACTCATTTATTTATTCAATGATTCCCTCTTGCATTTGTTTCCTAAATGACTGTTTAGCTAAGAGCCTTATCGTGTGTCAGACACTGTCCTTGGTGCTGGAGAGAGTACATGGAACACGCTAGAGTCCCTCCCCTGCCGGAGCTTATGGCCTCTTAGAGGAGAACCCACTTCAGAGCTATGTGGCCCTTTCTTTGTTTTTCTCTTATAAAGAGGATATAATCAGTCCTATATTTACTTATAGGAAGGTGTGAGAATTATTGAGAAATTTCTATAAAGCATAGCACAAAGTCTATCTGAATTACTATAATTAACATTCTTTTATTTCCAAGGCTCTTTTGGTATTATCTTGCTAATAAGCAGATGTGATGAGGCTACTCCCTTCTTTGAGGTCTTTTCATTATCTGGAGCAGGAGTCAGTAAACTTTTTCTGTAAAAGTTTAGGTAGGAAATATGTCGGGGTTCTGGGGCCATACAGTCTCTGTCACGACTATTCAACTCTGCCAGTGCAGTGCAAAAGTGGCCATAGCAATATGTAAATGAATGTGGGCGGCTGTGTTCTAATAAAATGTTATTTACAAAAACAAGTGGTGGACCAAGATCAGCCAGTGGGCTGTAGTCAGCCAACTCCTGATCTAGTAGTCTAGGGCATAAAGTCTACACTTTTCAGTACTGTATAGTATAAAATTGTAATTCCTTCTCATGGTCCTCTATCCCTGCTATAAAAATATACAGCTTGATATTTCCTGATTCCATAATATATTTTCTCATCTATCTTTTGAAAATTGATAATGTGCTCATTACAAATTAAATAATGAAGTACTTAAAATTGAATGAGAGCCTACTACGCATACTATTGCATAACCTTAATTTTCCATTCATAAATATATCATTTAATACATTGTTTCGATTTAATTCTTTTAAAGGACTGCTTATTAACTCATTGCAGATGAACCAGAATTTGAACTCTGCCCTTCAAGCTTCCTCACCTTGCACATATTGCTTCCTCTGATTTTGAAGACTATTGCCTATTTGGCAATCTTCTTAAGCTCATGAACCAGGTGAAAAGTAACTTTCTCTGTAAAATTTGTCCCTCGACTTGGGAAAAATTTACTCTGCTCTCATTTGCTTTATATATAACTCCACTATAGCCCTTTAAGAGTCTTGGTGGTGGGGGTGGGGGAGTGTGTTAGGCAATAATAACAGATGAAATTTAATGAGCGATTCCTAGATGTCAGTTACTTTTAAAAGCACTTTATCCGCAGTAACAACCTAAGGAATCTAGTTTCTTGATGCCGTGACCAAAGCATGAATTATATTGTGTTTTACTATGGTACTCTAAATTTTAAACAAGGTGATTTGGCTTTTTTTTTTTTACATGAAAGCAAAGGAATCCTGCCTTATATATGATATTCAGGATCACCTAGCATTGTGTACAGATCCTGGTAGGTGCAATGTAAAAGCTGGCTTGTCTCTTCTTTTAAGCACTAACTTCCCTGACTGTGGTCATCAGGCCTTAATCACTTTGGTATCACCAGGGGCCAGGATAGTAATTTGCTCATGGTGGAATCTCAGTAAATATCTGCCTAGTGAGTTAATGACTCAGCTATAGAGGTGAGATAATTTACTGGATGAAAAAGGAGCTGGACAACTTAATACCTTTCCTGAGCCCAGTTTCTTCATCTTCTAGGCGTTGGTTGTTTTAACTGCTTTGTTGATGTAAAAGATTAGAGGTAAAGAACATGGTGATATTACAGACTTCAGCACTAATAACTCAAGTTCCAGTCTACATAAGATGCAGTTTTTCAGAACTCAAATGCTTAAGAGAGAGCCTTAATTTAAAACACAATCATAATATGTCATATGGAATAGAAAAAGGACAGTGATTTTTTAGATTTTTAAAAAGGACTCTTGCACTGGGATCTATATAAAACATTCATTCATAGGTGATTAAGCTCTGTAGAGACTTGGTTTCCTGGCAGATCATCAATACCTATTGGCTTCCTTCTTTGCACTCCGTTATTCAAGTGAACAAAGGTGATGCCCACCACCACAGAAGTGAAGTCAAACTGAATATCACACAGTGCCACACATTTCCTTGTTGGTAAGAGTACGGAGTAGTAGTTGAATCTTGATTTACTGGCAACTATAAGAATGGACCTCAGGACGAGCAGTAAATTAAAGGTGATCCTGCAGTCACAACATTGTATTTTATGGCTTCCTGAGCATGACAGGATAAGCCAATAATAACAACTATTATTCATAGAACCAGGTACCATGCAAAATGCATTATAATTATTTTCTCATTTAATCCCCATCACAACACTAGGATGTAGGTATTTTTATCCCCATTTTACAGATGAGTAAATTGAGACCTAGGTTAGGTCCGTCAATGTGCTTATGGTCATGCCAATAGAGAGAGAGTTGTATTTGAGTCTCTCTGACTCCAGGCCCATGTTTGTTTCACTGAAGTAGTCATGACATGGGAATTCAAACAGAAAAGTCACTTATGACTTTCTGTTTTCTTAAGACAATCTAGATGCAGTTTCGCTTCATAAATCATCATTTAAGAATGGAACCAGAAGTTCCAAATTGTTATTCTTCAGCCCTGTGTCCCAAAGCATTTGATTAGTATAGCTAGTGGACATTTTGAACTTTTTATGAGTATATAACCCTTTTCTCCTCAAAAGCCTGAGGATGTGGGAGATGACTGCCTTATTGAGAAATTTCAGGAAAGGGAACAAATAGAAAAAAAAAGCAGAAAAAAAGAAGGACTGGTGAGGTTTACAGTCATTTTCCTCAATACGAAGGCAATTTACATAGTGACTCAATTGAGGGGCTGCTGGTTCTGCCTTTATGTGACTTGAGGCCAAATGAATGGTCTCCCTAACATCCGCACACAGCTCTAGAAGAGCCAAGAAGATGCTCACAGATGCCCAGATCTCTATGCCTTCAAGAGCACAGTGGAACTTACATGGACACATGATGCTTCCTGGCTGCCACGCGGGAGTTACCTCAGTGAGTGGAAGACAGCATGACTTACATTATCAGCAGCCTCTGTTAGTACAAGGCTTTCAGGAGACAATTCTGTGTTGGTCTCCCATGCTTCTGCGCATCTTTTGAACAGAGGCACTGACTACCTTTTCAAGGATATGTATATAGTAAACACCCTTGGAAGATAGAGATAGTGAGCAGAGGACTGGTTTGCTTACTGTCTGGTATAATAAAGATAATGCATTCCTTGGGGACAAGGCTCAGGCAGGTTTGCTTGCAGCCCATTATATTAATAAAAGATGTGAGTGCTCTACACTTAAGGTTTCTTAGTTGTCATCAAACTAACTGTGTACTTAGCATCTACCTGAGACACTTTGCATCACCCCTTGGGCCTTGGGAGGCAAAGGGAATGGATGTGAACATGAAGTTCATGCTGTTTGCTGTGCTGTGAGTAATAAAGTCCTCTGTTTCTGCCCCAGGAGTCTCATGTCTTCTGCCAGGTTAACTTGTTAGCTTTCAAGCAGGTAAAATCTCAGGTCCTTCCCAATTCTTGACAAAAGCCTGCCCATTTATAAGTGCATGGAGTCCAAGATTATCTTAGTGTTGTGTTTAGATAGGCACAGCTCAAACAAGAGTCTTATTCTTTATTATATATTTTGATCAAATTTTTTCTTTAATTGATGACTGTAAGGGGTACATGGCCCACAGCACCTTTTTAAAAAAACTCTCCTACCTCTTAACAGCACCTTGAAGTTCCTTGTAGTTTCTCATCCTCCTGGACCAAAACAAAATGTTTTTTATTAAGATGCATGTTACACACGCCCTTTCAGACCTTTGACCCTTATTGTCTATTCTGCATGACGTGTACCATTTCATCCCATTCCCAGGACAGCTGTCCCCACTCTTGCCCCATCCCATACACACCTCAAGCAGCTCCTTGGAGATTATAGCTTTTCTTATGTTGGACTGCTTTTTCTCTTGAGAATGGGTCTTTGGATTGTGATCACTTTCTCTCTTCTGAGATGCTAAGTTGGCTATTCCCTAATGCTTTGTTGTAAACAGGAGAAGGGGGAGGCCTTGAACTCTTTACAGGTGATTAATTTTTCTTCTGTCATATCAGCCTTGTATGCAACTCTGCTAACTCTCTAACATCTTGTAACTGATGATCTTATCACCTGATGGTTAAGGGCAACTGTTCCGTGTTTTGATTCTACATTTGGGTTTGCTCCCTAGCTCTGCTGGATAGAATTTCTTTTTAACAGCTCATATTCCCATGGAGTTTATACACGCTTTCTCAGCTGGTTCGGCAGGACAGCTAATTAGCACAGCCACCTCAGATGTGCTGACATTGGTTGATGATACCAGTGTAAAACCAGAAATGTTTTGGAATGATAGGCTGTACGAACCGATGCCAAAAGAGCCCTGCTGCCTTTTTCTTTTCTGTTCAAAATATGTTTAATTGTAGCTCTTCTTCTAAAGCACAGATAACACTAGTGATTAAAAAACAACAACAACAACAACAAAACTGGTATTATAGTGAGGCAGATAGGAGATAATCACTAGCCATTAAACAAAATTTATTTCCAAAGAGACAATATAGATTTATGGGTTTGAAAGCACAAAATAATGTTATTTTTATCTTGCATCCAGCTCCACATATGGCAATCCTGCTGTGACCAGGCAAAGTTGAGGGACTTGTTACAGTGAGTTCATTAGCTGCAATGGGACCTTGATCCATTTAATTTGTGCCAGGAGGCTGTTATATGCAAATCACTAACATGTTACAGAGTTGGTTACAAAAGAAATATCAGGACAGAATGGGGAGCTGTCTCCATATTCTACTAGAAGTATCTCAATGGTATCATTTCCCCCTGTTAATTTTTGGAGACATGTTAAAAATTAGCCGTCAAGCTCTCTCACTAAAGAAAAGGAAACATTTTTGATATTTTAGATGAAATTAAGGTCATAATATTTAATGTACTGGGGAATTTATGCAAGCTGCCACTTTGAGAAGTCTCAAAATGATAACCCTTCTTTAACTAGGCAGCAGGTGGTTCCATATGCATAGTCTGGTTTGCTTTGTACTACTTGGCTTCAGTATATTGGACAACAGATTGGCACCTCTCCTAAAGGTACCTGACATATATGCTTTGGCATGGCACAAAGACACTGCTCAAGAGGAATACTTCTGGTGAAAAATGACTGGCCAAATCAGGCACATGTTCTCTTTGGGCTTTTGAATATGATACATTTTGAAAGAATCAACAGATATCAGAGTAACCCAGAAGATGAGAGACACACAGGAAGAATATGAAGCAGCGAAAGCTTTAACTGAAAAAGTAAATGAATAAAGCCATGTGCAAGAGAGGAGAGGGGAATTGACTGATGATACTAGGGGCAGTGAGTGCTTCGTCACAGACAGCTGTCTTCCCGTGATGGTGGAGCTCTAGACTAGTGAGTTGTGAACTGATAGGGCTGAGAGGTTACCAGATCTGGTCACTGTCCATGTACTTTGCTTAGGACTTTAGTGTCTAACTATTTCATGAGGCTTCTTGAGATGCTTTGCCCTGTTCCTTCACTTCTCTTAGTATTCATACACTTAGACCCGCATGAACTCTGGTGCCTGGGCATGTCTCTAATCTCAGTAATTTAAGAGTGTGCAGTGAACACAGACCTAGGTCTTTCAAACTACTATGTTGAATTTTAGCTCTACTGTAACTAGAAATTATTTTTTAG
Source organism: Cheirogaleus medius (assembly GCA_008086735.1). Lineage (NCBI taxonomy): Eukaryota > Metazoa > Chordata > Mammalia > Primates > Cheirogaleidae > Cheirogaleus > Cheirogaleus medius. Next base: position 60,964,064 of record VBSM01002608.1, read on the forward strand.
ATCATTTTGCGTAATCATAGAAGCAAGACAGCCACCTAACCAATGGCTGTTTTCTACGTCTGGGACTGAAGATCAGGCAGAGAGCTACGGCCAGTTAAACAGTTACAATCGGACGTATGTTTCCTGTGACTTCCAGTCCCGGTTTGGAACTCGTGATCATATTTACATGTTTCTAGATGTATCTTTCAATAATTGAAATACTCCTAAAAGGCATTCCTAGACATTACTAGCTAGAGCTGTCATCCCTTCAGTCTGACACACGCAAGTGCAAATGGTCCATTCAGGGTTGTCATTATAGGGTCTTGCTGTGCTTGCCACATTCAGGTACCACCTATGTCTTTGAGGAAACATGATTCATTTGTCTGGGGGAAAATGTTACCTCCATTCTCACTAGTTTCTCTGTATTCCAAAAAGAAATGAAAGCAGTGTTCTGAGTTGAGAAAGCTCTAAATGATTTATGATTCAAAGAGGCCAGCTGAAAAGACATGTGTGTGGGGGAGTGGGAGGAGACAGGAAGGGACCTGGTAAACATGTGTGTGTAGGGAGTCAAGTCACATTTTCCCAGCCAAATAGAAATTTTGCAGAGCCAGTGACTTTTGAAAACTGCGAAGATATTTTTAATAGCTGCTCATGTTCTGTGAACTTTTACATATTTCAAAGGCTCAGTCAACTACAATTGAGTGCATAGAATCCAAATTTTTAATAATTTCTCTCCCAAAGTGTGACATTCATTTTCACCTCGCTGGTAGCTTAATGCCCACAAAATTACTTAAAATTAGAAACTAAACAACATGTGAACATGATCTAAAAACTGGACTTCAGCCCTGCTTTTAAAATTATGCCTGCTATATACCAGGTACTATGCTTGATACCTTGTCAAGCAAAACTTCAACTAGAAGAAAATCCAGGTACCCGTGCATAGATACAGCAATTCATTATTTGTTTATAGATTGGTTGATAATCTTTTGACAAAGAAATAATCTCCATAAGTCCCCGTGACACATTACTTTCCGTATCAGCATGGTAGGAGGTCTAGCGGAAAATGACTCAGACACAAACTCTGACTTCATAGATCCTTTATTCTGTTTTCCCTATAACAATAATGATGTTGTAACATTGACAATATTGGTGAGTCAGAGCTTGCCAAAAAATGGCCTTATTGACTGAGCAGATGAGGAAAGTAATGCAACATGGAGCATAGGATTCTTTGATATAAGTCTCCCTTTGTTTGGCAAAAGGAGCTATGGAAATTCTGCTTCTGTTTCTTGGCATCTACACATCATTGTGAGTCAGAGTTTTAAAGACCTGCTGCCTTCAAAACAAAGTGCTGAAGTCAGTGGCTCAAAAATGGCATGCACATTACCACATCAAAGACCATTTCACATTTTCAGTGTCTGCTCAAAAACAAACTTTGGCTGACTTCTTATTGAAATTTACTTTTAAACGAAATTTAAGTTGATATGACTTTGCACATTTTGGATTGATTTAAATTAAATTTAAGAAGTTGCCATAAATATTTACATATAAAATGGAAGTTGAACAATACACACATTTTTGGCAATATTATTTTTCTATTTTGACATGGTAAAGGAAAGTCAGCACTAATGTACAATTTGGGAGTTAGACTTATGCACATTTATCTTGGAAGAGGATACATATTTTTAAAAAAATCATATTCCTGAAGGGATCCATGTCCCAAAGAAAGGTTAAGTACCACTGCATTAAATTTTGGACTTTTGAGGAGTATTTTGTTTAAAGAAACACATGGTCTCATATAGTTTTCTATGAGAACTAGCCGTTCAACAAATGTTGGCTGACTGAGTGAAACCGCTGCCTTGGAGTAATTACCTAAGGCTTTGCACTGAGAGAATGCATTTCCTTCCATGGACCCAGACTGTTCTATAATGTGACAGGTAATTTGGCCTCAGAGCAAAGTGGCAGACCTGTATAAAAGCTAGAACGAGGGGAGAGGACTAACTAGTTTATTTCAAAACCAGTAAATAAAACTCACTCCATCTGTGAATATGGTGGGCACATGTCTCCAGTATTTCGTCTTGCTTCAAAAGTATTTATTTGTGTGTCTGTTTACTTATCTCTTATGAGATGAGGCTCACCACGCAAGGACACTGTTGTGTAAAACTGCCAATTGTGAAAGGACACAAGACACACTTCTGGGGAGGCTGGGGACAAAGCTTGCCTTGCTGTCCTCCCTGTCTCAGTCACTCCCTCTCACGCTCTCTTTCTCCCTCTCTGGCCCTGTGTCCACTGTCTCTCCCTCTCCCGCACCCTCTTCTCCCCACCTCTCCCTTCCACATGTTCGCACTCTGCCTCCGCCTCACATTACAGGAAAACAACAGCTCTGCAAATGGCCCGAGGGAGGGACAGGCTCACATTTCACTCACCTGGAAATTTAGAATTACAAATTAATCTACAGGAAACAATTCCTGGAGCAATTTAAACCGATGTGGGCAACCGTCCCCTCCAGTGGACTCCAGGCGGAGCGATGGGGCTGAGGGCTGCCACAGTGCCCCCTTCCCTGCACGGCCTCACGGGGAACGTTCTGGAGTTCGCTGTTTAGAAAGGTTAAGGGAGGTAATTGAAAATGTTTATAGCATTATGCTTCTAATATAGCTACATTCATTTTCAACTTGATGACATTATCAGCTCTTTAACAGCCTTGTGGGTTGTTTTGACGGCATCATTTTCATTTATACCTTCATGTAAAAATGCCGACTGTGGCAGCCCTGTGCTAGCGGGGGCGGCGGGCACAGGGAGCTGGGACAACGCGATTTGCACGAGTCCTGCTCTCATGCACAGGCTGCCTGCGGTTGTTCAGAAATGACTGCAGCACTTACATTAATTTCTTCTCCTCTCCCTTCCTCCCTCACTTCCTCTCTTTCTTTCTCTCTCATCTGCTGAAAATACTGGGTCACTCGGAAAGACCTCGAATCCAATATATTTTATATCAAAAGAAACCGTTCTTGGTGCAGGCTAATAAATATATTTATACACTTTTGGTTTATTCTTTTTATTACATATTACCATATGTATATCAGCAACATTTCAAGAATTGATATAAAATAGTGTTTTTATTTAATATATCAAAAATAGTTTTCTCCATTTTGAGACCTTTTGAAACTAGGAGTCACAGTTTTCTCTCATAGTTTCCTCAGGGCCCCGTTAGAGGGTAGGGCCTGTTCTCGGTATGGTTAATTCTAAATTGCGTATGATTAGATTTGTTTATATAGCCAATGTTTTAGGTAACTTTTATATTAACCTTTTTAGTAGTGGTATATTATTACTGTTATTACTCTTGGTGATGAATATACTCTGTTGTTAACAATATCATTTCATTATAACTTTTCTTTATTCTTTTATTTATTTTTTTTGAGACAGGGTCTCACTCTGTTGCCCTGGCTAGAGTGCAGTGGTGTGATCATAGATCACTGAAACCCCAGACTCCTGGGCTTAAGCAAGCCTTCTGCCTCAGCCTCCCAAAGTGCTAGGATTATAGGCATGAGCTATTGCACTGAGCCCCATTATAATTCTTAATTCAATATAGGGTTAAAAACTACTATGATGTAGAAGGCACTGTGCTAGATATTACAGTTGGTGGATGAAGGAGACAGAGTCCCAGCCTTGAGGAGACACTAGACATAATGTCTAAATGTGTGAAATATTCACCCATCCCTTTGTTCAACCCAATTTTACTGAGAGTCTATATGTTAATGACACTGCACTTCACACTGTAGAACACAAGTGGATTAGACACAGCTTTTGCCTTTAAGAAGCACACTCTGTAGGCAGTGTAAACTAAAAGAAAGCAAATGACTAAAATGTTAAAAGAATGTGGTAAATAGAGCCTGAGTGAAGGGGAGCACTGAGGAAGGAGACACTGTTTGCAACAGGAGGGTCAGGGAAGCTCCTGGCATTGCTTCGGGACTGGAGAAGCCAGTAGGAGGAGACCGTTGGAGCCAGTGAGTCGGGATGAAGGGAGAACATTCTAATCACAGCGAGAGCAAAGTACTGGTGAAAAGCACCGTGCTTGTCTAGGATATTGTAAGGAGTTGTTGGGAGTTCTTGGGGGCCTAAGACACATGGCAGATGGAGCAGTGTGCTATGTGATGAGAAGTTTGAAACTTTTCCCTAGCTAGCGGGAAGTTATCAAGGACATTGAAACAGAGTGTACCACGGCAGGCATGTTGTTCTAAACAACTCAAATCTCCCACCAGAAAAATATTAAAAGTGGAAGAAGAGATTAAAAGAGTTGGACCAATGTGATTTACCAACTATTCCTCCATTCCTTTGTTAAGGTCAGAGAATACCAAAATGAAAGAGAAGCGGAGTGTCATATGATAGTTATTATATAAGCTATAAACTTTTGGTTTTAAATTTCTTTTTTATGCCATAACATGAGTATCTCCATGTCCTTTTCTATCTCTTTCTTCCCTTTTCCACTGGCCATTCCCTTCTCCTCTCTACGAAGCATCATGGTGGCTTTAGTATAACCAACTTGTTTGGAACACAGTTCCAATGTTCTTGGATCTGAAGATGCTTTTATTTGGATGGAAGTAAGACAACATAACTTAGCCCAAGTTCATTGTCACCAAACAACTATTTTTGGTTTTTGCTTAGCTCTGTAGTTCTGTGGTCCTCATCTTCTCATCGTCCCTGGGAATTCTGACTCCCGTTTAAGGAGCACTGATATGAACAGATGGGACACTGACCCTTTCGAGTAACCTATATTATTACATGCCTCCAATAGGAAGTTAATAGCTCTAATCTTATTTTCTAACGAAACTGGCAGCTTCTGGGACTCGTTAGTTAACTAGCCCCTTCTATGACTGAAGCTTACCAAAGAGTACAGGGATTTTAGTTTTAAGTTCAAAGTTGTGTCTCAAAACAGCAGCATGGTGTTTGCTGAATTGGCTAGCTTATCCTCAATCGTGGACAAATCTCTCACTCAAAAATAGTCTTGCTTTTCTTGCATTGTTATTCGTCTGCTGATGAATTTCTTGCTACACAGTTTCTTTCCATGGACAACTAACCAATATATTTAGTCTCTTCTGCCTGGAAAGAACATAAAACATAACATGACTTTTATACAGTATTTTTATTTATAAAATTGACCTTTTGCTTGAATGGACAGTTTTCCTCTTTATATTTGATGCATACACCTGGGAACACAATCAGAAGATTCCTATTGATTGTTCTGAAGCAATTTAGTTCTGGTCATGGTTGTACTGGATTTGCAATTATACTGAGAAGAGGTATTATTGACTCGGCCTGGTAATTACCACACTGACATCAGATTCAGCTGGAGGTGAAACCAACCTACATTTCCATGTTGGTGTTCCTGTTATAAAAGATTTGCACTGATCCTTCCAATCTAGGGATGAACAACACGTGATATTACATTTTAGTCACAGCAATTTATTTCACTATGCAGTTCATTTACTTTTGAGCAAAAGCAGCTTAAGATACTGACTTAGGAAATAAGGTATACATTGAAGAAGTTAATTATCGACCCATGCCACGTATACTTTTGTCTAACAAAACAAATAGGTCACCTTTTGTATTAAAACAATGGCTTCTGGACAGTTCTTATAAGTAGATGGATTACTCTTGCATGTATTTAATCAGATCAAATGTGGCCTATTAAATAGTGAATCTACCTTTAATACAGATTTGAATTTCTTAGATTATATGAAATAATTATTTACGTATAGTCTCATAGCGATAACAGTATGATTATCCTGGGCAAATGAAACTTATATGCACACTAAACTCAGGTATTTGGTAGTTTTGGGTAAATTTAATGAACCATTTATGTAAGTAAAGGTTATGTACAATAAGCACTCTCTTCTACTTAATACCAAGCATGAATATACAGAAAAATATGCTGGTATAACAACACATTGGGTCAGTTTCAGAGAAACTTGGTTTTACTATAGACTGAAATACATGCACACAAAAATTAGGAAATAAAAAGCATGTTATTCACACCTGGCATATGATTAGCAAAAATCTACAAGTAATTTGTTCAAAGTGACTCCCAAATATGCGTATTTGCTTTTATATTTTTCATAATATACTTAATTTCCTAATTGAAATTAATATAACTAGAAATTCTTTATAACCATAAGAATATTTTAAATGGGACTCTTCGTGTTTAGAATGAGGTCAATTCTCTATTAACCATTGATGCAATAGGCTCTCAGGTTTTATTTGTTTGAAAAGCAAATTATTATGATTAAAATTTAAAAGTTCAACAGGAAAGCATCATCAGCTACTTTTGTCTATGGAAAAAATATATCATATAATTTGAAAAATCCAGATTTTTTTGTTCTTCTCAGTTTTGGTTAACTTATATTTAGACTCACAGTATTTGTATCAGAAGATGGTTTATTTCAACAAAGATTCAATTTATACTATGAAAGACTGCTTCTTTTTCATTGTCTTATGAAGTGCAATAATTCCAGGATCAATATAATACCCTTAAAGGGGTTGCATTCATAACTTTCTAGAAAAAAACTGTTATTATGGTAGAGTTTAGATATGATATTCCTATAATGGGAGATCCATCCAACAACTGAGAAATTCCTCCTCGCATTAGGGGATCTCGATCACATGACATTTCTGATTTGATCTATCCAGCCACAAAAGCACCAGTTTAGGAATAGGCCTATTATAGAAGGCCTGACTGCTTCCAATCCTTCTAACTCTCAGGTGAACTGGACTGTTGAGAAATCTGCATTTGTCACCTTCTGACAGTATGGTATTTTAGAATACGAACTTTGTTGGTTTCTATGATTTCAGTGTGGTCCAAACACAGGGAAGAGAAATACTCTGCTTTGTGGTCATAGGATGCACACAAATCTCTCCATCGTCATCTTACTAAGTGTGTCTTGGTCTCCCAGGGTGCTTTATAGCAGAGTACAGATGTTCCAGTACAAACCCTCGCCATGGCTCAGAAAAACCGTGCTCATCAGGAGAGACATTGACGGCATCGCATCGGCTTGGTGTTCTGAGGGAGAAGGGGCAGGAGCAGGCGGTGTGGCTGCCTTTGACGTGCGAGGGAGGCAATCGGAAGGGAGGCTGTCTCCACGGGCAGGCAGAAAGCACTGACACCTGCATAACCTGAATGAGCAAAAGTTTTATCTAAAATATTCAGAAAACTTGGGCAAAAGCAAATGTGTGGTTTAAATAGAGTGGATAAGAGACTCAATTCCTCATTTTGCTTTTGTAGATAGGGCTGAGTTGATCAGCTCAGGAAAAAGGGGAACAAGTATATCCTATTTAAGAAACTAAAATATTTGCAGAGATTTACTGCTATTTCCAAAGAGCCACAGAGACATGTTGGATATAGAATATCTTATCTTTTTAGCTGGACTCTAAACTCCTACCATTTAGGGATTATCTTTTTTTTTTAATCTATTCTACACCCAGCATATTATGGAGCACACAGGGACCAACCCAGCAGTGTCTGTGAAATAGAATTATTGAAGAGTCACATTTACCAGTGTTATCTTCTTTTGGGAGAATATTTCCACCCCCTCCTTGCCTGTAGATAAAATGCTGGGTTTTTCCCCCTGTCATACAGAATTACAAGTTAAGCAAAACAAAACAAAATGAAAGTGTGAATGGAGCCAAAACATCCAAGTGAATTAGAAAAAAGAGACGATATTGAAGTCAGGATAAAAGGTAATTTTAAAGAAAACATAAAGCTGAAATGAAGCAGCAATGGAAAATAAGACAAATCTGTTTCTTCCTCACTAAATCTAGGTGCCTCTGACATGGTCAAAAAATTTGGGTATTTTTTTTTTGTTTCAATGATTTTGTAGTAAATAATGTTGTCTTGGGATAGCTCCATGCCTTGTGACATTTCCCGATCATTAAAAACATTAAGCTTCAATCAGGAGACAGAGAACAAAGAGAAATGCAAATGCAGAGATTTAAAACTAACAATGAAAACCACCTTATAGGAAAACGATTGAACTTCTACTAGTATAATACGAAAGTATAGAAATGAAAACACGGCAAGAGCCCCGCACATATAAAGATTCCATTCTTTATTTTTATAATACCTGGCAAATTGGCTGTCGGAAAATATCAAGCATCTTAATGTGATTTTGTCAGAGTTTTAGGGAATAATTAACTCTTACATTTGCAAAATTAAGTTAGAATGTTTAATATAATGTAATGAGGTTGAAACAGATGAGACTTTTCTTCATAAATTAAGTGCCTGGAAAATTTTGAAAACTTTGGGAAAGACACCCTCTGAATTTTACCTCCAACACTCCGGTGCATCCCCATTGCGTGCACGGACTGGGCGGGTAACACACAGACGACCATGTGGCCATGTTTTCCCGCAGTGTTCACAGAGGATGGGGCACAAAGGGCCACCATCTTCCCGCTGTTGCTGCTTGCCATATTTAGTTACCGAGATCTGGAACCGGCGGGCCTGAGGAATGCTGAACCGAACTGTTGCTCATGTCATTAAAAACTCAACTAGGCAGAAAGCTAGGAATGGAGCAGTTGACAAAGATAAAGCCCAGAGCTCTGTGGCTTATCCTTAATTAGGTGTTGGCATTGGTTCTTGTCAAACAAGGGAAAGAGAGTGTGCTGCAGCACACTGACGCACACAGACAGCCCTAGTCACAGTCGGAGAGAACACAAAGTGCATTCAAGCTGGCATTGAAAGGGATTTAGATAAGTACTCGAGGTAACAAAAATCGAAAAAGGAGGATGATAGCAATGGAAGCTTTAGATGAATTGCAACTGAGTGCACCTTTATTACAGCTTATCAGTCTCCAGACAGCTACAAACCAACCTTCCTAGTGCATTTCTCTTCGTGCTCTCCTGGATTAAAGGTCAAAGTAACTCAAATTTATATGTTCTGTCGCGCTGTCTCAGTCTCTCCTGTCGCTCACATATATGCACCATGTATCCCAGGGATTTGTTACCCCTGGCATGAAGCTTGTGCTCTTTGAATGAAAAAGGCTTTCCTCGTTGAAAAGGTTCCATTTATCTAAAATAATTATCTTGTGGGAAGAGGTTGCAAATAATGCAATATTAAAAGATCACAAAAATGCTACTGCATTAATACACACATGGCAACATGCCAGCTCTAATTGCTCTTGTCCATAATTATGATTATATTTTGCATCTATGTGACATATTCAAATAGCTAATATCCTGCTTTATTAGAACACTGTCTATATGTATTCTCAACATACACAAAAGCTGTGTGTTTTCATAATATGTATAAGCACTTCAGACGGTAAGCTGTGCACATTGCGGCTAGCAGATGGTAGCTCTTATCACAGATAAAAGCACATATATATGTTTCTGTAACTACATCCTCAGAGAGAACGGATAAGAGAAGAATTCTCTCCACATCACAGCTTACATTACCCATCTACTTAGGCACAAACAGCATATGTTTTACTGCTGTGGAAAGGCAGTACTTGAGAGGAAAATATGATTAAAATAAACTTAGAGATAACCTGATGAATAAATACAAAAAACTGTGTTAATTAAGAGTTAGTTGTGTGTGTGTATGCATGTGTGTGTGTGTGTGTGAGAGAGAGAGAGAGAGAAGGGGGTGACTCAGTACATTCAGAAAGTGAGACAATGTAGATTCCATCTTTCAGGGTTGCAAGATAAAACACAGGATTCCCAGTTAAATCAACTTTCAGATATACAATGAATAAATTTTTATTGTCACTGTATGTCTCAAATTTTGCACATTACATGTCTCATGCAATACTTGGGATATTCTTATATTAAAATATCATGAGTTGTTTATCTAAAATTCAAATTCAAATTGGAGTCCCACCTACACACACACACACACACACACACACACTATTTTTCTTGCTATATTTGGCAATCATAGCTTTCAGCTGCTATTATTAAAGTTTTTAACCAATGCTCTCAGTGTTCCAGGTGAAAGGAAAGCTGTCAACAGGCAAATTTATTTGAGAAGAATATGATTCAAGGCTCTCTCTGTGCACACAATGGCAGCAAGGATTTTAAACATTATCTGAATGATGCAATCAATAGTAGAGCCAGGGTGGATAATTTAGGAAATAGATTTCTCCCCTCCTAAGTTTTAGATTGTGGTTTGGAATTATCTATATAATTGTTTCACTTTGGCTATATAAGCTTAGCTTTTTATTTCCTTAGCTTTTTATTTTTGAATTTGGTTTATTATTTCAGACTAAGATCTATTTGCACTCATAAAATAGGAGACAGGCTTTAAACACTCCACATGTACACATTTGTATTCTTCTGGTGAGATCGGCATTCAACTGGAAGGTTAAATGGAGTTCAGATAATTTCTTCTTTTATTCTTTGCTCTGGCTTTTGTCTCATGTCTTTCAGCAAAACTGAATAAAGATGTCTCCATTTTACACCTAAAGATTCAATTACTTTTCAAATGCTGGGTAAACATCTGCAGATGAACGATCTTAACAAACGTATTTTGATTCTACACAAACTTATGTGGCACTTTTGTTTTCTCTCTCCAAGAGCAGAGAGTAGATTCAGGCCTGCCTTTCCGCGCCAGAGCTTCCCTGCCACTGGCACTGCACTTTTGGCAGGCAGCCAACCAATCTCCGCAGCCCAGAGAAACCCTGATTCCATCTGCTCCAGCAGTGCAATATATTCCACTTCAGGTCAAAAGCGGGGAGCCAGCAGTATTAACATTACACTAATCTGTAAAGACATTTTCACTGGGCTAGATAGGCTAATGTTACACAGGCTTTCAAAGCTTCAAGGGTAAGGAGCAACAGTAATTGTCAGGGGAAGACACAGTAGGCAGTGGATTCTTGCCGAGAATATTCCAAGATAGGCTAGATGGATGGTTCTAAAGAATGAGGAAAGAAAGAAATAACCTTTTAAAAAAGACAAGTCATTTGCTATCTTGTTAAGCAGCTATTTCAAACCAAGCTTTGGGTCATACATTTAGCAACTATAAGCTCTATCATTCTTTTTCTTTCCTATTTACTCCTGTGTTCACAAAATTTAAACATACACATTTACACACACACACAGAGCCTCAAACCCTAGTAAAAAAATTGATGAAAACTGCAGTCTCCACTAAAAAGCCTAGTCGGAAATAGATTGCTTAGTATAACCTTGGCGTTATAAAATGAGAACTATCCCCAAGCTCTTAAAGCTTGTTAGATGGAAGTGAGCTTGTGGCCAATCCCTTCTGCCATCCTCTCCTCCCTCCCTCCTCCACCCCTGCTACCCCTCCTTGCATTTTTATTGTTTGTAGAAAACACGCTCAGTTTGGGGATACACAGCTCTGCAGTCAATGCCTCTTTAAACATGACCTACCAAGGACCTATTATAGGCCCTCTGTGGAAAAGGTGCTGAAGGGAAATACTCTGAAAGCAGATTAATGTATACAATGGAAATTTAATGCCAGTAACAAAAAGGGTCTTTTTCATTTCCCTAGTTCTTTGGTTGGGGGGAAAAAGGTAGCTTAAGATTCATGCCTTTAGGCACATCAGAAACCATTAAGAACTACACTTCAGGAAATTGTAATGTATAAAAATTCAATTTAGACTGCTTGATTTTCTTTTAGCAGAAGAGGAAAAATGTTTGGCTGGAAATGAACTATTTGAAAATCCCCACAATTAGGAAGTATACAGCTATATTTTTGCTATAATTTGAAGTTACGCACAGTTGATATGAAAAATTACTTTTGTGCTAGAATAATACATTTCCCTCTAGATGGAAATATGCTATCTCTATAATTTAAAAAGTAAGAAAACCTACACATAATTTCGATTTTCTTTCCTTATAAAGTAAGTGAAAACCTAGGTTTATTTATTTTAAAGTTTTTACTATCTTCTTTTTTAAAAAACTTAAATATGAACGCTGTTTGCAAATTAGTGAAGCCATTGGACTTTTCATTCTCAGGAAATAATAAAGGAAATTTGGCAAGCATTTTTATTGTACAGGCTTAACACTTACTGCCTCTCTATATTACTTGTCATAAAAATTTGCTCATAAAATGAACTAAACTTGCATAGAATTGAAGACCCTCTTTCTTTTTTTTTTTTTTTTTTTTAACTGTTCCCCATCTAAATGGGAAATTCACACAGGGCGCAGATTCATGAATATGCATGAGGCTTCATGCATTGATATACATATGATTTCTCATCTACAAAGAGCCGGTTTGGAAGACATGTTATCTGACCAGAAAAGCCTGTAGTAAGTTGAGATAAAGGAGACTGACTCCAATCCGCTCAGCCTTTGCAATTGCTTTATATTCTAATCACTGTGCTAAGCATCTGTCCCCGGCAGGCAGCTTGTTCAATCTAGCAGATAACGAAGGCAGCCGGCGGTGGCTGCGCGGGCCGTCCCCGCGCGAGGAGCGAGCGCTCCATTCCTCTGATTGCACAGGCGGCCGGAAAGCCGCTCAGAGCTGTAATTGCCTCCGTTATGAAACAGCTTCACCTGCTAGCCAGAGCTAAGTCGAACCACAACAGAAATTATTAACAGTGGCTGTTTTCAAGCCTGCTTAATTTGAGCTGATGCTGCTGTTCAGCTAACACAGATGAAGAGGGGCGCGGACGAGAGTCTAAGCGGAGATGACACCCCGATGGGTACTTGCTCGCAGGCCGCGGGGGCTGGCTTGCACAACAGCACACAACTGTCAAAAAGCTCAGGGGCTGGCGCTGGGCGGGAACGGCTCTGCTGCAGGCACCTCTGTGCTCCTGAGAACTTCCTGACTAATGGCCACGTCTGACAGCTAAATCATTTCTTCAATTAGTTTCCACAAATGTTGGCAAACACAAACTGTTTTGGGGGGGGGGCGTGCACAATGGTGCGAGAAACGCTGCCCTGCCTCAAACGTGGCCAGAAATACTCGTTTTCAGAGAGCTGAACAGGCATTAACATTTAATGGTCTGCTTTCATTTTCTCTGCAGTGTGCTTCAAGATGATTATAAATTACAGCATTCTGCTTACTTTTGACGGAATAAGTCATGTATCAGCATTTGATTTAGAAGCAATGTGTGCTTGACATATGAAACACATCTTGCAGATGTGATTTATCACAGAGCTTTTTTTGTTTCAGAAGAAAATAGCTGCATAGGAAGGTCACCACTGTGACGGTGACAGCCATCCCCACAGTGGGGATGTGGCTGTGGCTGCAGAGGGTCGAATCCTAAAAGTCTGAAAAATCTGAATGTATCTTTATTTTTCAAATTGAGGGATCTTTTTGTTTGTCCTTCAAAGCTTGACATTGTTCCCAAAGATCTCACTCTATTTTTTTTTTAACTTTGCTTGGAAAAGATGAGCAAGGCGTTACTAAATATGGGAATCATTTCCCAAAGTTGGATGGGGTGTCACAGAGCAAGACATCCCCCTGTAATGCCAGGGCAATTTGGGAAGCTGCTGGCTTGTAGGGCCTCTGATACAATATGACTGGCCCAGGAGGGAGGTTAATAGCACATGGAGGATTTGTCATTTGTGTGTGTGTGTGTGTGTGTGTGTGTCTGTAGTTTTGACAAACTACAACTGACAGGACAAAGAGGATTTGTCATTTGAATGGTGTGGGACCAGAGGGTGGTCCATAATGGCAGTGCCCGATTCTGCTGTCAGCTGGTATGTTTCTTTTCCTCTGAGGTTGTATCTGTCGGTGAAATCGGCTGCAACATAGGCAGTCCATTCATTTCAGCATCTCTTTACCAACAGCTCTGCTGGCTGTAGCCAAAATAATTTTGCGGGGGACCCATACTGATATTAAATGGTTTAACCAAACAATCAGCTGGGCCATGTTTTATTTATTACATCTGACTAATAACTATAACAGAGTTGCAGAAATCCTACATATTATTTCAAAATCATAATTCATGGTACAGAGCATAACTTATACTTTGCAACCACAGAAATTAGAGCAAATGCCAGGCCCTTTTGAGAATAGAACCCTGCATGATGGAGCTGATCTTGTTCACATTTGGCCAATGGGATGTAGGTGGAAATGGTATGGTAACTCAGGCAGTCTTCTTGATCATGACTGGAAAGAGACTGTAATGGCTGGAGCTCTAGCAGTCATTTTGTACTCCCAGGTACTCTTGGAATTGAAAACCTTCTACAGCAGAACAAGAGAGAAGGAATTAGGGGCTCTGATACCACAGAAAACACACCAGCCCTGGCCTGATTACTTCCAGGTTTCTTGAATGTGAGAAGGGAAAAACAAAAGCAAAGCAAAAACCCAACCTCATACAATGTGTGAATTGAAATCCTCACTATGGTTTACCAGTAGGATCAGTTACATAATTTGTAGGGTTTGGTGCAAAATGAAAATAAGGAGTCCTATGTTCAAAAATTATTAAAAATTCCAAGTCAGCAACCACAGAAATTAAGGCAAATACAAGGCCCTTTTGAGAACAGAACCCTCTGTGATGGAGCTGACCTTGCTTACAAGGTTTGATATTATTTGACTCCTATCAAACCTTCTTCAAGTTCACCAATCCTGTCATCATTCATCAAATCTTAGTCACAGTGGCCTTCTTTCTGTTTCCGGGCCATACTGAACTCTTTCCTGCCTTAGGACATTTGTGCTTGGCTTTTCTGAGCCAGGGCCACTCTGTGACAGGTAATTGTAGTGCTCACAATTCTTGTGCTGTCTTCCTGTCCTTCTTCTTTATGAAACAGCAAGTCAATATTACGTCTTTAGAAAAGTCCTTTTCAGCACTTCTTCACCCCATATTATAGTGCCTTTGTGTTTCTTCTGTAGCACACCTATGCTGATTTCTTATTATATTGCTTCCATTTTACATTTACCACACTCATCTGACTAGAATGTAAGCCTCCAAAGGGCAGGTGCACTTTGTGTTTTATTCACTGATGTATTATTCATACAGCACATGGCTTACTTAGGACTTAGGAGGGGATCACTGTGTACAAGCATGTGGGCATTTGACCTACATCATTTGGGTTAAAAGGTAGATTCCTTGACATTTTTTAAACATTTTCCCAATTTTACCAATTTATCCTATTATTATTTGATTCTCAATGTTTGGTTATGTGGAAGTGGCCATGCACAGGTAATGCTTATTTGTATAAATATTTCCCAAACTTGTCAGATGTGTGAAAAAAGGAGGGATTTCCTCTCTGCTGGATATCTGTTTGTATTGCAGTCCACACACACACACACACACACACACTGAGAATCAAAACTACTGACCCCCTTCTCCTACAGCTTACTGTCCACATCAACATGATTACATTTATTATTCCTTATCTTTATTAGCATCACTTTACTATTCCAAGAGAGTCTTGCCCAGACAAATAATTTGATTGTTCATTACCAGAAATTCCTGAAATACCCATCAACCCTGCAGCAGAAATCATTGCAGAGAGTTTTCCCTCAGATTCTTTGACTCCTTTGCCTCGCTTCTGTTCCACCAATCCTAGACTGCTGTACCATGGCCCTTATGCAATTCTAATCAAATTCCTGTGCTAGAAGAACCACCTTGCAACACACCGTCAGCTCTCAATAAGTTCCGACTTTGCCTTCCCTCTCCAAGGGGCTACTACCAAAGGGAAAGTGATATGTTTCATTGCTGCGGGAGCAATAAACTCAGCATTAGCGTCTCAACAGGTTGTGTTGCAGATATTTGGGGACCCAATGTTGAACAAATTTAATGCAGTTTTTTTTAATTTTAGCATATTATTGGGTTACAAATATTACGGTTACGTATATTGCCCATGCCACCTCTCCCCCCTCGAGGCAGAGCTTCAAGCATGACCATCCCCCAAACATTGCACATC
>VBSM01002608.1:60993883-61018249 GCA_008086735.1 Cheirogaleus medius
ATTTTAATTATCCACTCATGAATTGACGGGCACTTGGGTTGTTTCCACTTCCTTACAATAGTGAATTATGCTGCCATAAACATTTGGGTACAGATGTCTTTACAATAGAATGTCTTATGCTCTTTTGGGTAGATACCCAACAATGCTATTGCTGGGTCGAATGGTATTTCTATTTTTAGCTGTTTGAGGTATCTCCAAGTTCTTTTCCACAAAGGTTGCATTAATTTGCAGTCCCACCAGCAGTGTAAGAGTGTATTCTTGATTCTAATTCTTTTTGTGTTAGATGTATTGCTAACTTTCTTCTCTAAATTTGTGGTTTGTCTTTTCACTTTAAGATACACTTTGATAAACTAGAATTTTTAATTTTATTGAAATTAAATTCATCAATCTTGTTCTTTATATATTGGGTTAGAAAAACCTTCTTTATCTGAAGATCATAAAGATATTCTATATTGTCTTCTAACATTTTTTATACTTTTACTTCTTGGATGTAAGTCTTTAATATCTTTTGAAATTGATTGCTATATTATTATATAGTAAAAGTGGGGTCCAATTTTGTAGTTTCCTATAATTATGTTATGTTCCTATAATTATGTTATGTTATGTTCCTACAACAAATGATTTGTTACAGCACTGTATATTGAAAGTCAGTAATTTATTTCCTCACCGATCTGCCTTGACAGTTCTGAAGTAAATCAAGGTTTTACGTAAATGTGGATATTGTTGAAATCAGCCTCCCTGGATATCACTAGAAGTGACCAAGCTGAGGTTACTGCATACTCTAGTAAGGGAGAACACCACCTCACCAAGCTTTGGCAGTGTCTCAAAGTGGGGAAAGTAAGTTGAAATTCACTGAAGATTGGAAGTATGGTTTAAAGCTGGTCTTTCACTGTGGGGACTTGCTGAGTATTGGGTAAAGTTCATGATATTTGAGGGTTGATGGAAAAACGAAAGGGAGGATTTTGAGGCAAGAGATTCAAAGAATCTTAGGGTGTAAACTGTTGATATTTTCTATCAAAGAGTTGTTGGATCTTTGGGGAAGTTTCTATAATAAACAATCAAACCATTTGCTTCAACAGGACTATTCTGGAAAAGTAAAGAAATGCTATGAAGATAGTAGAATAGCAGAGTCATGTTAATGTTGGTTTCAGTTTTCAGTGTCCAGGTTGAGTACAGAGGCACTCCATGTTTCTGAACTGTCTCTTCTGTTCCATTGGCTATTTTTCTCTTCTTGCTCCAATACCATCCTTTCTTAATGAAACAACATTCTAGTAAGTCAGAATATCTGGAAAGATAGGGGCCTCCCATCATGTTTTTCATGGTGAGTTTCTTGGCTATTCTTGGCTCTGTCCATATCAATTTAGAATCATCTTCCCAAGTTCCTTACACATACACACATGCACATACCCAAAACTTGTACTTGTCGAATTTGATTACAGTTGTAGTGAGCTATCGATAAATTGTGGCAGAATTGATTTCTTTATAATATGTAGTCTTCTAATCAATGAATATGGTATATCTCTCCTTTTATATAGGTTTTCTTTAATTTCCTTCATTAAAATTAGAAAATTTTTCCCTAAAGGCCTTATACATTTTTTTGTTAGATTTGTCTCAGCCACTTTGTAGATTATTTTAGATAGTATTTTAAATGTGATCCATTAAAATTATATATTTTTAATATTTGTTTCTGGTATATAGAAATGCAAGTAATTCTTATATATCAATTTTTGAATCTAGCAATTTTGTTTATTTTCTAATTAATTCTAATAATTTTCTTATACTTTATATGTACCTTTTTAAAATTTCAATTTAGGGGATATAAGTAAAATTTTGTTACATGGATGTATTGCGTAGTGGTGAAGTCTGGGCTTTTAGTGTACCCATCACCTGAATAGTGTACATTGTACCCTATAGGTACATTCCAACCCCCATCCTCTTCCCAGCCTCCCCACTTCTGAGTCTCCAATGTCCATTATACCACTCTGTATGCCCTTGTATACTCACATCATCTGTGATAATGATGATTTTGTTTCTTCCATTCCAGTTTTTATGCCATTTATTTATTTATTTGCTTTACGTGCTGGATAGGATTCATATTGAATAGAAATGGTGATTTGGGGCATATCTGTCTTTTTTATTTTTGAAAGTAAAGGAAGTATTTCATCATTAAGTAGGATGTTTGCAGATTTTTTCTAGATGCTGTTTAAAAATTAAGGAAGTTTGTATCATTCTGAATTGCTAAGACCTTTATTTTCCTTTTTTAAATCATGATTGGAAGTTAAATTGAATCAAATATTTTTCTTGCTTCTCTCAGGGTGAGCATATGATTTATAATTAATATAGCTAATTATTTTCCTAATATTAAATCAATCTTTATGTACTTCTGGATAAATTCAACTCTACCATATTATATTATATTTTCATATATTGTTGGATTTTGATTGCTAGTATTTTTAAAGTTTTTTTTGATATTTTAAGTTAAAATATTTATTTGGTAGATTTCAGAATTTTTGAATTTATATTCTACTTGGTTAGCTTCAAAATATGCTTTGGTAATTCATCATAATATTTTGCTTGATATTCACTTTTTCCCATCTTCTTCAAAAAATTTATTCGAACATACTCAATATATTTAATAATTCCAATTACAGAGGAGAGAAAATACAAGAAAGGTTAAATAACTTTTCCAAAATCATATAACATGATGCAATTTGGACTTGAACCAGACAGTCTACTTGAGACCATGCACTTAACCATCATTGTGAAGATCAAGGTTGCAACAGGTTAAAGTCTGTCAAATGTATCTTTTTAAGTTTGAGCTATATCTGAAGATTTAAGAGAAGTAATTGTTAGGACCAAATTTTTGTTTAAAAATCTTCCTATGTTAGCAGTGTGGTGAAGGATTGATGGGACTGGACTGGAGGAAGTAAGACCAAGAAGGCATCTACTGTGATAATCTAAGGGATGAGAGACTCAAGTTAGAATAATGGGAATGAATCTAATGTGTAGCTCATGGAGTAGGGAGAGAGGTAAATTTAGTTTTTGTTTTCTTTTTCAAACTTGGGAGACTGGTAGATACTAGTTTTTCTCACCTAGATGGGAATAAAAAAAAAGAAGCAGATGTCACAGAAATGTGTCTCATTAAGTATTTGACATGTGGAATTTGAGGTTTTGGATGCTCCATTTGGGTAAAAAAATGTTCAATAGTTGAGTAAAGTATACAGAACAACATAAAAGCCTTCCCCATAGTCTACATATCTCTACTCTTTATTTCTCTGTGATATGTATCCCTGCCCTTTATCCATGTCTTCTTTTTTATAAGTCAAAGCCAGTGCTTTTAAATGCAACTTACTTTACCACGGTCTGAAGGACCGTAGGGAAATTATCTATGTAGAAATCAGATGTGATATAGACATACTGTTCTATGATGTATATGAAGTTTTCCAAATCATTTTTCCATGTACCTTCCATTTTCTCAGACTCACTTAAATCCTAGATATGAACTGGAGCTATTTCTTTCCACTCTCATAACACTGGAGAAATAAGATCCAATTGATGGAATTGTTCAGTTACTGAAATCACATCTTAGAGGTGATTCTCTGTGGGTTTCTGCCTACAGAGTTTCTCTAACTTGCCTTCTGTCTGCATATCTTCTCCTATCTGGTAAATTTCTTATAACATGTTATTTTCCAAACTTTCAGCCAAATTATGAATCCATGGCTTCTCTAAAATCTCAAGTTTTGTTACAATTTCACACTGTACTGTAGGCTTCTGATCTCCTTTTCTGATCCTCTTTATTCCAGCCTAAGGAGATAGCACTTTCCAAGGTATATGTCTTGGGCTATAGTTAGTTCTCCATTCCAAAATGCAATTTGAATGTAATTAATCTACCCAGAGCCAGAATGGTGTTTGATTTAGCTCACTGGTTTTGAGAGAGGGCTTTTTAAATACAATAAAACTAGCTTATATTTGCTGGGTACAGAACAAGATAGTAAAAGTGTTTTGGTCGAGAGTCATAGTACTAGAATTTTGGTCCAAGTTTTACTACAATCTGGCCTGGCAAGGTTTGGGAAATCATTTATCTCTTTGGATTCTTGTGTCCTCACTTACCTCTTTGAATCTTCATGTCCTCATTTTGACATTCATGAAACATTCCTCCTGGTACTTCCATGCCTTCCCAGGTCCATGAATTTCACTGCAGTAGAAAACAACTGAATCCATCTGTATTTGAATGTTTACTCTCAACCAGCATCCCTCATGCTCACCAGCTCACTCTAGCATCCCCTGCTCATTCCAACAAACCAAGCTTACATGGCACATACTATTGAAATTTATCTCTTAGCAAAATTTCCTGTCATGGAATTTAGGGCTCCTTTCAAAAGTTAACACCACAAATATTACATCTACATATGCTGAGTGTGTAGTCTAAGATACAACCCTGCCTTTTAAGCCAAGATTTTATAAAAATTATGTGAATTAATAAGTGGGAAAAATAAATTAAAATGGTATCATTATGATCATTATAAAGAAAAATTTTGCATTTCTCTATGTATTGCTCAGAATTTTATTTGACTGCTAATTGGGTATTGTTCTATATATACTCAGTGCATAAGTGAATATTACTTAGAGGTAGATACTACAATTTATATACCTTATTCCTCCTTCTAGACTATGGATACATATTCTTTAATGTAAAAACAGAAAACTGCAAGCCCCATACATTTCAATTAAGCTCTAGCTCTTAAAAATCATCCTGTAGCCAGAGACCACAGGTTGTTAATTAGTAATGGTTAGCAAAGAATCTGGGCAGATAAGAAACTGTTGATTCAGAGGTGGTGATGAAACCAGGCTCTGAACTAGGAACCAGTTAAAGCTGGACAGACAAAGATGAAGCTGGGATTGTTTAGCTTAAGTATATTACAAATATCCAGTAGAAATAATATTAGGGGGAAAGTGCCTTCATGTAGATCTATAGCTCTTATCATAAAATCCCTGGGCTAGGTGTACTAAATTCACTTGTGTGTAAGGGTCCTGAATTTCCACATTACTTGGATAGTATCAAAATTTTTATATCTGTTTTTTCTTTGGGGCATGTTGGTAATAACTGTCTCTAACAGAGTCATTTCTTTAAAAAATTACAGGAAATGGAAATTAAACAACACACTCTTAGACATCCAGTTGGTCAAAGAAGAAATCACAAGGGAAATTAGAAAATATCTTGAGACAAAGGAAAATGAAAATACATTATAACAAATTGTATTGAAAGCAGCAATGAACAGTACTAAGAGTGAAGTTTATAGTGATAAATGCTTATGTGAAGTAAAAAAAGAAAGATCTCAAAGCAACCACTTAACTTTATACCTCAAGAACAAGAAAAATATCAACAAATTAACCCCAAATTAACAGAAGAAAGAAAATAATAAAGATTAGAGCAGAAAAATGTAGGAAATAGAAAAACAATAGATAAAATCAATAAAACTAATATATATATTTTTAAAGATCAACTAAATTGACAAATCCCTCACTGGACTAAGAAAATAGCAAAAAATTAATAACAAAAAATTATAAATGAAAGAGGAGACATTATAACTGATGCCACAAAACTAAAAAGGATCACAAGAGACTATTATGAATAAATGTATACCAACAAATTGGATAAGCTATAATAAAAGAAATGGATAAATTTATGGAAACATACAATATGCCAAGTCTGAGTCATGAAGAAATAAAAAATTCAAACAGACCTATGGCTAGTAAGGAGGTTAACTCAGTAATCAAAAACCTTCCAACAAAGAAAAGTACAGCACAAGATGGCTTCACTGGAAAATTCTACCAACCATTTAAAGAAGAATTAACATCAATCTTTCTCAAACTCTTTCAAGAAATAGGGCACTTCTAAACTCATTTTATGTAGCCAATATTACTCTAATACCAAAATCAGACAAAAATACTACAAGAAAACTATAGACCAATATCTCTAATGAATATTAATGCAAAAATCCTCAACAAAATATTAGTGACCTGAATTTAACAATATGTGAAAAAGGTTATACACCATGGTCTAATGAGATTTATGCCTGGAATACAAGGATGGCTTGATATATGAGAATAAATCAAAGTAATACACCACATTAATAGAATGAAGGACAAAACTACATGATCATTTCAATTGATGCAGAAAAAGCATTTGGCAAAATTTAACATCCTTTCATGACGAAAACCCTCAACAAACTAGGAATGAAAAGAAATTACTTCAATATAATGAGTGTCATAAATGAAAAGCCTATAGCTAGCATCATACTCAACAGTGAAAAACTGAAATCTTTCCCTGTAAGTTCAGGAACAAGGAAAAAATGTCTACTCTCACTATTTCTATTCAATACAATATTAAAAATCATAGCCAGAGAAATTAAACAGGAAAAAGAAATAAAAGGCATCCAATAGATGAAACAATCTTGAGCAGGAAAAACAAAGCTGGAGGCCTCCCACGTCCTGATTTCAAAACATATTATAAAGCTACAATAGTATGGTACTGACATAACAATAGATGTATAGATTGATGGAACGTAATAGATAACCTAGAAATAAATCCTCACATTTATGGTCAAATAATCTTCAAAAGGGTGTGCAATGGGGAAAGGGTAATGTCTTTAATAAACAGTGTTGGGAAAACTGGAGATACATATGCAAAAAATAAACTTAGGCCCTTAACTATATACCATATACAAAAATTAACTCAAAATTAATTAAAGACCTAAACATAAGAGTGAAACTATAAAACTCCTAGAAGAAAACATACAGGGAAAGTTTCATGATATTGGATTTGGCAATGGTTTCTTGGATATAACACCAAAACACAGGCAACGAAAGCGAAAGTAGACAAATGGGACTATATCAAACTTAAAAACTGTGCAACAAAGGAAACAATAAATGGAGTGAAAATGCAACCTACGGAATAGGAGAAAATATTTGCAAACCATATATTGATTAGGTGTTAATACCTAGAGTATATAACTACAACTCAACAACAAAAAATGAAATAATGAAATAACCAAGTTAAAAGTGGGCAAGGAATTTGAATAGACATTTCTTCAAAGAAAGTATACAGATGGGCAACAACATGTGAAAAGATGCTCATCACTAATCATCACAAAAATGCAAATCAAAACCACAGTGACATATTCCCTCACACTTGTTAGGATAGCCACTATATATTAATACGAAAAAAACAAACCTTAAAAGTGTTGGTGAGGATGTGGAGAAATTGAAAACTTTGTGCACTTCTAGTGGGAATTTACAATGGTGCAGCTGCTAAGGAAAATGCTATGGAAGTCCCTCAAAAAGTTAAAAATAGAATTACCATATGATCTAGCAATCCCATTTCTGGGAGTTTATCCAAAAGAATTGAAAACAGGATCCTGAAGAGGTATTTGCAAACCTGTGCAGCATCATTCACAATAGCCAAAGGTAGAAGTAAATTAAATGTCTACTGAGGGGTGAATGGATAAAAAAAAAATGTAGTATATGCATCCAATGAAATATTATTCAGCCTTAAAAAAGAATGATATCCTGTCACATTCTATGACATGGATAAGCATTGAGGACATTATGCTAAGTGAAATAAGCCAGTCACAAAAAGACAAATACTATTAATATGTAATTCCACTTACGTAAGCTCTCTACAATAGTCAAACCCTTAGAAACAGAAAGTAGAATGGTGGTTGCTAGGGATTATGGGGAGGGAGAAAAGAGGAGTTGTTCAATGGGTATATAGTTTAAGTTTTGCAAGATGGGAAAAATGCATGGCAATTATAAACTTTTTGATTGTGGGAACTGCCCAGAGTGTCCAGCACAGTGGCTTGCACATGTGTTTCAGGTAATGCTTGCTAGACTAAACTATATTCATCGGCCCAGATGGAAGAAGAAAGTTATTTATGAATCTATAGACTAGAGAGAGCAGTGTTTCTCAGAATTTTAAAATACATTGCCTTCCTTCACCAAGCACAAAAGTTCTTACCTTCTTTTCATGTTGTTTGTAATTTCAAAGTAAATTATATAGAGTGAATAAAGAAATTTATGGGGTAGTGATTTTTGAATATGCCTTGTTGCGCAGAAAGTGTGCCCTGCCCTTACTGATTCTGCAGCACTCCTCTAGCTAGTATGTTTCCAAGCTTGGAATTGCTGCTGGAATCTAAAGCAGAGAAGACAAATAAAGGCGCATGTGCTTGTCACTGTCCCCCTTTTTATCCATGGCAGACATGAATCATTACCTTCTTTTCCACTGCATCCAAACATAGCATCTGACTTCTTCTCAACATGACCATTCAGGTAGCCATACCAATGGGTTGGAGCTAGCATATAAGACAAGATCAACATCACATCCTTGGTTTAGGGTGTAACTTTCAGGTGCTTGAATTTATGTGTAGGGGTCTGTGGATCAAAATAATGTGCATGCCAATGTAGCACATAGCACAAACAGGTAGAACTCACCTAGCTGTGCTCCTCTGATTACTCAAAAGTCTACCTGGTCCAAGTATCTACCTATAACAGCATCATGAATACCTGAACTTCAAAATATCTTTAAAAATAATAAAATTGCATTTGGAGAATAACTGAACATATATCCTACAACATGAACTCTTTATTACTTACCATATATATCTATATGTTACAAAATGTTAAGAACGTGCAGCAGATTCTGCTATCAGCCTCTGTTCTCTCCCTGGCATATTCGCTATTTTGAGTTAAAGGCACTTGAAAAACAGCAGGTGCAAGAAGATCACTTCGACCTTCCTTCTGTTTCTTAGAAGCAGGAGATGAAATTCTCATGTGAAAAATGTCCTGCCCATACCAGAAGGAAAGTACCATTCTTATCATCAAGGATGGCAAGTTGCAGCTGAGAGAAACGTATTGCACAAACTTCTCTATCCAATTAACCTCTCAAGCTCCTTGTTACATTTTTACAATTTACTGCTCTTTAACCAATTCAGTATGTAAATGTTCAATTCTAACTACATCTTTGGGTCTTCATTTCCTTTCCTTGAAGGCTCATAAATCTTATACTAATAAATGCGTATGCTTTTCTCCTGTTGATCTGTCTTTTGTCAATTTAATACTCAGGCCCAACCGAAAAAACCTGACAGAAGAGAGGTAAAATTTTGCCTCTCCTATATATTGTGTATGTTTTCCCCTTTTTTGGAATTTTAATTGAAAATTCATTCTTCCATTTGAACAGTCTGAGGTCATTTCCTGCATATTATCATCAAACATTCTACCAGCAGTAGGTCTGTTAATTTTCTTTTTACAGTAGTCCTTCCCAATGCCAAGTTGGATATTTGGGAGTCCTTTGTCATGAAGGTGGATAAGTGGTTTCCAGGTATTGAGCACCGACTTTCTCCTTCACATCCATGCACGGGCAGAGAACCCCAGAGGGGCATGACAAATGGTGTATCTTAGGGGCTGAGACACTGGGCTCCAGGGTGCCAGACATGCCCCAAGTATGGCGTGGATGTCACAAAGCTGCCAGGCACTGAGAAACAATTTGTACTTGAACACTGTCCATTTGGCAGTAGATTGAAAGAGACTCTGAATTTTTTACATGACCCCAGACCCAAAGAGGCAAAAATACAGAAATCTAATTCAATTTAATAGTGTATTAAATTGTCCTTCCAAATTCTGCATGCAGTATATTTTTGTTCCTCTAGAAAGAAAAAAATAAATAACTCCTGCTTTTCAGATCTTATGGTCATTGGAGGAAACATGTACCTCTGTTAACGGATGACCTGCTGATCCCTCTACAGTTTGCTAAGACCACCCCTCCCACCCCTCCCAACCTGGCAACCTTCCCAACCTTCACTTTATTTTTTTGAGTGTGGATTTTCATTTGTGTACAGTTTATAATAAAATGTCCGTCTTCTTAACTAAAGCAAAAAGAAAAATGATTGTGATTTCCTAAGCACTTAATGCAATCTCTGAAATGTGCCCCTCTTAGTCTGGGCAGGGCTGTGTTGTCGCTGTGGTGTCAGGTGTCCTATCTAAGGCATTTCCTGGTAGGCATGGCAGCCACCATGCCGGAAGCACACTAGGGGGAGGCCCTTTTGACAAGGTTGGAACTCCCACCTTGGTGGCAGCTCTCAGGCAGCCTGCTGAATGGCTTCTTCCAAACTCAGCAAAGTGTTAAGTACTGCGATAAAACCTTCCATCTTCCCTGTCTAGTTGGATTTCAGCTGGCATTCCTGAAGTGGACCCATCTGCAGGTGTCCTTTTGATGAGGAAGGTGCGATCGATTCATCCTCAGCCCCTGTGTCATCAGCTTCTCTTAGTGGAGAAGTTGTGAGCAGTTTGGGGGTGAGTCAGACTAAGCTTGGGAAGAGCAAGCCACTTAGCCCTGACTCTGTCATACCAGCAGCTCTTTAAATGGGTCATGTTTGTGCTTTTTGAGTATGACTACCCTGGGTCAGTGCCCTCTGTGCCATTCTCTAACCTCAGAATAAAATGCAGACCTATTTTCTGGGGGGCCATTTAAGAACTTAGCTTGCCGTAGGAACTTGATTTCAGTAATCTCAAAGCCTGGACATTCAGCCTTAGTGACTGAAGCCCTGATGTGGGAACAATGTGAACACCTTCAAAAGCTGGACTCCTCAGGTATTCTGAAATTCACCACCTTTTTCTTGGCCTCAGGTATCTGACACTGGTGTGTACCATTTCAGAAGTGTGTCATGACCAAGATTCACATACCTGTTTTCTAGGGACTGGAGTTTTATGCCTTGGAAACAACTTCAGTTTTTGGTAGGAAGTTATTTTTATCAAAGGTAAAACAAACTCTTTGTGGCCTGTCCTAGTACCTTAGCCTTTGCCTTTGGCGACACAGCTGGAATTTGGGTAATAAGGAATGCTCCCATAATCCAGGCTTTGGCAAAATCAATTGCTGGATACTACCCTATCCTTTCCAGGCAAACAGTCAGTGTTTGTAGAAACTCCAAGTCTGGGATAAGTTTTTTACATTTTGTCTTCAATACCCCTTCCTTTGTAGATATTGTCAAGGTAGGTTGATTGGGGTTGGCATTATCTACTAAAAATTCATCTTATTAGAAAATATAATATTTTATTTATTCTTCTTTTCATACTTTTTACCACCATCCTGTATACACCTGCCTAGTGGTTTGAAATCACTGACATTACTCTTTCAAATTCAGCCCAACGCAAACACACTGCATTCCCTCAATCAACACATGATCCTCCCAGTAGGTCATAGTTGGTTCCATTGTTTGAAAGCACCAGTCCAAGTTTGTGGCATTTTTATGAGCCTTAGGTGATACTCACAGTGTCTGAGCAATTCTGGATGAGAACTACACTTGCATGTGGATTTGTAACCACGTCCTAAATATTCAAGAAATGTTCCTGTTCTTTATTTTCTTCAAGTCCCCTTAAGTCAGATTCAGTGAACCCCTGTCCTTCCCAAACCTGGGCACCATGAAGGTCAAGCAATTTGATGCCAGTCACTATTGGGACTCTAAATCAGTTCTATGAGGTACATTAGTCTGCTCCAATTTTATGAGTTAAATTAGTCTGCAGCAAAATTTGTCAACCTTGACACATTAGGCTCAATAACCCTTCATTGTGGGAGCTGTCCTGTGCATTCTAGAATGTTTAACAGTACCTCTGGCCTCTAACTACTAAATGCCAGTAGCAACTCCCCCATTAGCTGTGACAATCAAAATATCTCCAGATTTTGCTAATGGGTCATGGGACAAAATGAAATCATGGAGCTTTAAAAATAATTGATTGCTTATAAAACACAATTGGGTAATAATGATATATGGGTAACAACATAAATTTACAAATTACAAAAAGTAACACTTTGGGATCATAATTTAATAATATATAACATAATAAATAAAGATATGTTATTAATGTGATATCTTTATCATAATATTTTTCTGGTTTACTTTTCTGCAAATTCATTTATTAGATTACCAAATTTTTACTTTTAGCCCCTGCATTTTCAACTGATATAATGGCAAGCGATATCAGTTGTTTATGGAAAATATAAGATTGCAAATAATTTTTAATTTTGAAAAATATCTTTCTGCTGATGCAACAATTACTAAAGCTGTTAAGAGCATTTTATGGGCTATGAGGACATTGAGATAAATTTCTGGTAAATTATTTCAAAATGTACATTTTACTATGTCTAGAGCTGATGATTCTTGTGTAATCATTTTTCTAAAAAGATTTAACTCTTTATACAAATCAGTTACGTGTTGTCTGAATTTAATTTTAAATATAAATCTATACAATGGCATTTTAATATTTCCTCTGATATTTCCTGTGACTTGAGGGGGTCTTATAATAAACCAAAAGTGGTTTCATGATTTGTATCTAACTCAAAATGCCTGTTTATATATTCTATCATTCTCTCTCCAATTACAAGGAAAACTAATTTTAAAATGGTCTCCTTCATTAATAATTGATTCACCCAAAGCTTCATATGAAAATAGTGTATTATTCTGTCAAATATGACAATGATTAAATTTAATTTCTATTTCTAACTCTGTGGATGTTTGTTTTGCAATGTTGCAACAGTTTTTAAAACCAGAGATTCTAAGCTCTTTGAAGAATTCTAGTAACTCCTTAATATGCTTTATTTTGTGATAATTTACTGATAGAGTTTTCTGCCTGAGCACCAGCACTTCCTGCCCTGGTTCTAGGGCTGGAGATTTAATGTTTGTGCAGATGCCCTAGGGGCAGGCTCTGGAAATCCACAGACACCGTGGCCCTCACGGGCACCAGGTGCATCACCCCTCCTCACAATGCTCCATCGTCTGGTCAGACTTCACTCACAAAACACAGCTTCAGAGATAGAATTAAAAGTCTCAAGAGAGTGATACCAGAGCACCAAAGCATAGCTGAGAGGGAGGCCCTGTTTCTGAGAGGGGCCCAGTGTGACCACACAGTTTGCAGGCCCATGAAGCCAGCCAGCCAACTGAGGATTCCTAGCTGAGCTTCCAGCCCACATTAGGGATGGATGTCCAGCTGCAGTCTTGGAACACAGTAATGTCGTATTTCTCTATTGACTTTAAATCAACCAAAAGTTATTCAAAACTCCTTTTTACCTCATGTCAAAAATTCAATCTCCAAACCATCTTGGAGGCCCTCCCCACATGAATAAAGGTCCCAGGAGTGTCACATAGAACAAAGCATCAGGGCGACTGCTGGCTACTGCCAGTTCCACACTGCTACCAAGGGGGGGGATGGGGGGGTGCTCCACACGCATGGGCTCTCTGGCTGCCTGGGGACCGTCATCTCCCCAGACGCCCCCACACCAGTGCACTGTGAGGTTCTGCTCCCCCCCCCCCCCCCCCCCCCCCCCCGTGAATGCTGAGCTGTGGGTCCTGAGTCCTGGGACCCGAAATGCGCAGAACAATCTCCTTTCCCAGCTTAGGGAGAAGAGTCCACAGATGCACTCTTCTCTCTCCCCTCTCCTTTACCGAGTCCTCAAGAAGCTCAGGCTTCCAGAAAACAAAACCCAGAAAGTGGGGTGCTTCTGTTTTCTGTCTGGTAACATGGTAGTCTCCCAGGCAAGGGATCTCTAAGGCTGCTGTTTTGGAATGTGAAGTTGTGTGTGTGTGTGTGTTTGTGTGTGTTTGTGTGTGGCAGGGGATGTGGAGTTGGGGGTCTTTAGGCTAAGAAGGGACACACAGAGAAGACAAACATTGAAACTCATTCTTTTAATTAAACGAGTGTCACCGAGCACTGGTACGTGGCAGTACTCTCTAGTTTCTAGGAATAAAGCAGCCGGCACAACTCACTCCCCATCCTCATGTAGTTGACATGTTCATCAGGGAGATAAGGATGAGCAAATAAGTAAGTAAATACTCTGTGTGCTCAGGGAGAGTGTCATTCAGAACAACAGAGCAGTACAGGGAGGCGGGTTATGTCTGGGTAGGGGCTGTTCTCTGCTACAGGGAGGTCCTCAGGGTGCAGCGACGACGTAGGGGCTGAGACCCGAAGGGCAAGAAGACAGAAGCCTGTGGGGGGACACTCAAGGGCGGAGGATTGCAAACAGAGGCTGTGGGTGGGAGCAAGCTTGGCTCATGGGAGGAAGGGCAGCAGATTGAATGGAGATGAGAGTGAAGGTCAAAGAGTTGGGGAGCAGAGCTGTTGGCTGGTAGGTCATTCTAGCACCTTGCTTTTCCCTGAGATGGTTGAGGAGGTTTTGTAGGTTTGAGCAGAGGAGTGGCCTACACGGGAGAGTCCTGTGTTGAAAGGATTCCTCTGGCTGTTGTATCAGTGAATCATGCTGCCATGGAAGGCCTTTAAAGGCCATCTAGCCCTGCTGTGCTGGCACGAGTTGGCCGTGGGAGCTTTTCTGGGTTTATTTTGAGGGCACACAGGGAGGACGGGAATGAGATCCCGCTGGTGCGGTGTGATGGTTAACTTCCTGCTCTACTACTTGGGTGATGTTTGTGCTCCTGAGGGATCTCCCTAGATGCCACAGATCCTGGTCCCTCAGGAATAACAAAGTGTGGCTGCTTGAAGCCATTCCTGAATCATTCTACCACCTTCAGAAACCGACTTGTTGAAACTGTGGACAGCAAGTCCAGAGCACTGTCCTTCCATTTCTGGCAGCAAAGGGCCTCCTTTCAAAGTGGGCAAGCTGTCAGGGGAGCTCCACTTGCTGGTGGGTGGTGTTGGCTGGCACTTGGCGTGGCCGAATGACCACTGCCATGTAAATAAT
Source organism: Cheirogaleus medius (assembly GCA_008086735.1). Classification (NCBI taxonomy): domain Eukaryota; kingdom Metazoa; phylum Chordata; class Mammalia; order Primates; family Cheirogaleidae; genus Cheirogaleus; species Cheirogaleus medius. The sequence continues at coordinate 61,008,624 of VBSM01002608.1, forward strand.
AACAAGGACTGTTGGCTCTGAAGTTGGTTATGAAATCTGGAAAGGTTCTGCCCTGCTCAGCTATCATCTATATAAAATCTGCTGGGTCAATTTGGAAAAGGCATTTGCTCCTGCTCCAGGCTGGCTTTATAGTGAGAAATAGTCTCTGACTTTGAAGAAGGTCATGGATGGCCCACTTTTGGGGAGAGGTCAGTGTTTCTTATTTTATTTTATTTTTCCATTGAAACTAAGATCAGCAAGCAACAGGAAAGCAGATTCCCTGCATTTCAGCTGACTTCATCATCTGTCTCCACAGTCATGCTTAATGAGTCATATCTCTATTCACATCACTTGTTATAATGCACAGAATTATCTATGACCTGCCTCTTTCATCTAAGTGTAGACTTAAGGCCGTAGATTCAAAAAAATATGACCCAGAAATCTGACAGACTTTAATTCCAAAAATGAGACTCGGATATTCCTGTTGTCCTCCCATGCAAGGAGCTCACTGAAACAGTGCATCCTACAGATGGAGACGTGTGGATTTCAGCATTGCCCCTGCTCCCTTCCCCCTGCACATGTCTTTACACCACCTTTCCAATTTAACCAAGGATAGAAGCAGCGGAGACAGAGAGAGATTAGAACTGTCAGACCTTTAAAAAGGGATGCACCCTGACAGACTAAAATGGAAAAATAAACCGAGACTTGTTACTGCTATAATTTCACTGAGGATAGGTGTCTTGGTTTTTTCATTTGGTTGTTTTGCAAGCTTGGCATTATGGAAGAAAAATAGAATGTCAATAAATTCAACTTTAAACATCTATTCAATGAGTTATTTCCTAGTAGGAGGAAAAAAATTAGAAGCAGGCTAGGCAGTCTAAAGGGAAACCGTGTAAATGACTTGTAACTAAGAGGATATGACCCTCTGCATAATTCATAATCATTAGTCTAAGTGACACTTCTGCAGTCACTCTGCCAGAGCACTCTAATGTGGCGGGGCTGAAACCCAAACAGTCCACTCAGCAGCAGTCCCTGTGTGATCAGGTTTCTCTGATAGACAACTCCCTGAGAGACTATATTTGGGCTGCAAGATTTTTTTTTTATTTTTTAAACAGAAGATGCTGGCTCAGCTTCATCATGTGTGCAATTTAAGGGTTGCTCAAGTGATTCTTTAAAACTGCATAAAAGCAATTCTGCTGTGCCTGGGAGACAGTATTGCTATAATGTTCTGTGCATACATCTGCATGATTTCTCAGAGCTAATTCAAATTTAATGCATTGGTAATTCCTTTTCTGCTGAAGCCAACCAGCAGTAATCTGAAGGTTACAGAATGATCTTCCAGCTCAAATAACACTTTTAGACTAGCATAAATGGAGAAGCAGGAATATAATGGGCAGAATTAGGCTTGCAATGATACATTCCACCCTCATTACCACTCTGAGTGAGGCTGACCAGAGTTTAGAGTGTTTTTAGAAGGATAATCATAATAGAATTTTAATAAAACTGAGAGTCAAGCTATAGTAGTCTTTTATCAGAAATAGTGTAATAACCCAAATGACAGCATGTGAACAACTTAGAAAATATTTTCCTAGCAATTGAAAAGACCATTCTCAGGGTAAAATTAAGACTTTGATTAAAGCACTTAGAAGAACCAACTCACAAATCTATTTGGCATCAGAGACTAATAATTTAGCTTGGTTATCATAAAAATAGTGACATCAAACTAAAGTCAAGATGAATAATGAGAAAGAGTAAATTTGGGAGTATTTTTAAAAATTTTAATAACCTTTTTTTAATTTTAGAACAAATTAAATTTTTAGAGAAAAATTGTGATGATAGTACAAAGAATTCCCACAGACCCCCCACATGCAGTGTTTCCAATTTTATATTACAATGGTACATTTGTCATAATAGATGAACCAATACTGATGCATGATTATTAACTAAAGCCCACACTTTATTCAGATTTCCTTAGTTTTTACCTGCTGTTCTTTTTTCTGTTCCAGAATTTTATCTAAGATATCACATAATACATATTTAGTTGTCATGTCTCCTTAGGCTCCTCTTCCCTGTGACAGATTTTCAAACTTTCCTTGTTTTTGATGACCTTGGCCATTTGAGGAGTACTGATCAAGTGCTTTGGAGACTGTCTCTCAGTTTGGGATTTGTCTGATGTTTTCCTCATGATTAGACAAGGGTTATGGTTGTTGGAAGACTGCAGAGGACAATGCCCTTCTCATCACATCATAGCAAGGGTTCATGCTATCACTGTGAATTCTCACTGTGAATATCAACCTTGACCACCTGGCTGGGGTAGTGCTTGTTAGGTTTTTTTTGTTGTTGTCTCCCCTTTCCATCCTGTATCCATTGGAAAATACTCACTGTTCAGCCCATACTTAAGGAAGGGGGAGTTATGCTCTACCTCCTTGAGGGTGAAATATCTCCCTGAGTTACTTGGAATTTTCCTACACAGGGGATTAGTCTATTCTCCCCTATTTACTTTTCAACCATTTATTTATATCAATATGGACGCATGGATGTTTATTTTATACTTTGGGTTATAATACAATCCTATTTTACTTTATTGCTCAAATTGTTACAAATTTGGCCATTTGGGACTTTTTTAGCTGGTCTCTGAGTCCCTTTAATATGTCTCCATCATTGTGGGGCTTTTCTTCTTCTTTTTTTTTTTAGCACTTTCCTACTTTCTGACACTGCAAGATGATCCAGCATAATTTTAGATGTTTACTGCCCCAATCTTAGGGTCAGTTACTTCTCCAGGGAACTCTGGTTCCTTTAATTGGAGAAAGGGTTTAGAAAACAAGATCTGGTGATAGGTATGTTGGTTGCCACTAGAGTGTCATCGCTTCTGTGTTCTCTCGGCAGAGGGAGCAAAGAATACATGTGTGCAGACTAACCCATGTCTATTTATGTATCTATAAATATTTCTCTATGTAACCATCTGTATCTGTAATAATCTAAACAGTAGTTTATATAGAGCTCCCAAATCTAATCTTCATGGATAATCATAGACTCCTTTCTCCTTTCTCTAACTTTCCACTCCAACAGTGAAACATTTGACTAATTTAGGAGCATTTTCTTTCTTTCTTTCTTTTCTTTATTGAGAGTTAGGTAACATAGTTAGTAACTCAAAGTCTTTTCTATCAGGCCTTGGTCATAGAACGTCTTCCTATTTCCTACTCAACAGATCGACATCACCCAGAAGTATAAAGGCAATTAGCTTATTGATGATTTCTGAAGCAATTCCTTGCTAAGAACTTAATAGGCGTTTTCTTATCCTTAAATATGATTCTCTCAAGGCTTAAAAAATTATGAAAGAGATTGCTTGGCCATTTCGTGCTCTGGGGTAGTTAAAAAAAAGCATTTGGCTTCAAATGTTGGCAACCTAGTAAACATCATAGGAATAAAATCAATAAAAGCTGTTCTTTCCTGAAACCAAGTATTACTCATTGGCAGATGTTAATCTGTTAGTGAAAGGATTGCAACCAGTAAATGCTGGGGATCAAGGTCCTATTTAATACAAAAACATGATATCATCTGTGTCACTTACAAATCTGGTATTAATTATTTGATAAGCTTGGGACTGATTTTGTAACACAGACATTTTGTTGTATGAATGGTGAATGTCAAGGATGACTTATTACCCTGAACACATTCAAAGGAAGGCTAATATAATTTCTTGTAGGAAAGACCCAATGGCAGCTGTACCAGAGAGTCAATCACAGTGTTGTATGTGCTGCACAGACTTATTTTTCACAGCCAGAGAGAAGGAAGAATAAGGCACATGAATATCTCCATAGTGATGATGTTTTTGCTTCTCTGATTTTTGGGTTACAAATGTAGGGAGAGGAACAACAAGAGGACAAGGAGGAATCTTGATGAGCAATCTGAAAGTGGGCTTGTTTAGCTTGCATAACAAATTCATGAGAAGATTTTAAAAGGCCACAAAATAACCCTATAATATAGGTTGAGAGGTCATGGAGACGGATGTCAGCATTATCATCTAATACAGCTGGATTTTCCATCCTAACAACACTATAAAGAAAAATCTCAGAACAGAAGTTATTCAATTCATTGTTTTTGTCAATACAAGATGTGTTGAATGTGACTCATTATGGAAAATAAAGAAAACTAAAACTTAAACCAAATTTCATGAAATGGACCAGACAATATGGCATGAAAATATTCCCTCAAAGCCCAGTTTAAATTGTAGGTATTTATTCCCAAAGGAAGAGCAATCTTTGGATTGAACAGAAGGTAAATGGAAGGCAAGTGTGGGGTCCTTACCTACCTGCAAACAGTGGTTTACAGAAGGAAACAGTGTCTCGGACAGAAACAATCCCTCTCTGGTCCTGACTGATGTGTTCTCTGAAGACTCCAAATTGTCTATGTTGACAATTCGCTGACAGTGTTGTTACTGAGAATGCAGTTTTGTTTCTAGTAGAGTCACATATCATATAGGCAAACTGGGCACCTGGTTTTTGAACATAAATACATGTTTTCATGATGGCGTGGGGTCAGCAAGGCAGGGTGTTAACAGCATGTCCCCATGAAATATGCTGAAGTTCATGCTGCCTCTGAGACCTGGTGTTAGGAATACAGATGAAATCATATGCATAATTATAAAGTGAAATACAAAGGCCAACGATTGCTCTGGATCCTATTATACCTGGTGCAGCAAGGCAGACCTCCCCAGATACCTGCAATGGGGACTTTAGCGTCCCTTTGGAAATATCGTTTAGTCTTTCTGGGTTTCTATTATGACTCAGTACAATGATGACAAACTAAGGGCCCACGTAGTTGCTGTAGAATCAGGATGTGATATTTGCATTATGAAGGAGTAAAAATTAACCCCTATTCTTGATCGAACCTTGTTTTTTGTAAGTCAGTTCAAGCAATGAGGTTGATTTTCATTTTTTCCTTATTCTTACTTTACTATATTTAAAATTTTAAAATACTTGCTATTTAAAATTTGCAACAAATTAGCCTAACCTGCCTTTTTAGGCTCCATTTCTTCCTACTCCTTCCTCTCACTCCTCTATTCCTTCTGTCTCAACCCTTAAATTGCTCCTTTCAGAATGGGTCATATATTTTCATTTCTCTGCAGATAAGGTTTTCTGCTAGGAATATCTACCTCCCCCTTTGTCAGTCTAGTGACTTCCCCTCTTACTGTTTCACACCAACTCAAATATTCTAAGTCTGTTGTGCTCTTTGTATTTTCAGTGTTTAATCTAGTGCCTGGAAAATGTTACTTGGCAATCGTATTTTTCCTAAATTGTTCTAAGTATTATGGTACTATTTAAAAATATGCTTCATATTAGGAGTAAGGGGGGAGTTATTTTTTTAAAATGATTTTATTGGTGAAGCTTAGAATAGTAGCTTGGGCTTATATAAGAAATCTGTGATATTCTGAATTTTGAAGTCGTAGTAGCAATAGCATAACAATACTCATGTCCCTATTCAGACACACTTTACAGCTACACACCAAACCTTCATTCCCCACCGCTCCCATGTGAAATATCTCTCCTTACTTTTAATGGACATTGAACATGCCAGCAAGAGGTTAGGTTGTTTTTTTTTTAACCTGCAGGGGAGAGCGTTGCAGCAGAGCTATGGGAGAAGTAATCAAATGCGCTGCATGATAAATTTGCATTATTATCCAGCAGTAGATTGTTTTGCTTGCCTTGTTTTCACCAGCCCAGTCCCTTGACAATCACCTTCACACTCAGCTGCACTTCATAGCTTGTTTACCATGTTGCAATGATGTTTACTCCCTAAGTTTATTTGATGTTGGCCATTTGAAAAAATTATCATTTAAATTGGTTCCTGTAACTAATGAGCATATGTTTCATATGTGTTTCACAGGAACTAGCCGATGGAAGTATCAGTGGGCGAGGATTGTTTTGCAGTAAGTCATTTCAGCCACAGTATAATGTCAGATTTTAAACCATTTGGGTGCCAAGGGGGGAGATCTCTTCTGGCATGAGATGATAAGTAGTAATTTTGTGAGGATGACAAGATAACTGAAACCAAAGCTGAGATAAGTATGAGCTAACTTAAAAGATATTTTGAGTGCTAAATGCTTAAAAGTTGCTGTGGGACATTTAAATCTATTGAATGAAATAATTATTCCCTTCAGACTTGTTGGAGGGAGATTGCAGGAATGCCAATTCCTCTCTACAACTGCAGATTGCTGTGGTGGGTTACACTGAATATACTTCTCTATAATGATACTGCGGAGGGTGATGCTTGGTACCCAAATCAATCTGATTTGTATATCCCCCTCAACTTTGAGAACATGAAGTGACTCCTCTGAAAGCAAAGCAGAAAGAGAAGGGTAATTAGGAATGAGATGTAGAATCTGAAACAAAATTCTGCAGAAACAGAAAAAAAATAGCATTGAAGTGAAAATCAATCATTTAGCATCTTTTCAATGCTCTTCTATGATACACACCTCCATATTTCCCTGGTGAATCATTTTCTCTCTTAGGCTCAGCTCAATGTTTTGGATAAGGCTGACTTGTTCTCTGACCAGAGGTGGGCAGGTAAGGAGGGCCTGGGCAATCAGAACCTTGCATTCTCTTGGCCACAATGACTGACTTTGGGGTGGGCATTTGACCCAGTGAGAGCCAATGAAATGTGGGATATTCGGTAGGGATTGCTAACAGAAATGCATGCTCATTTTCCTCTAGCCCTGAACCTGGGATTATATAGCTCTGAAATTCAACAGGAATGAGAGTAAAGCAAAGATTGGGAGAAGGACCAGGTCCTGAGGCATTGTTTGAGAGTCTGAATCAAGCCACAGCTGAAAGTAGATCTACCCAGGACTTCTTAATAACAAGATCCAACAACTTACCTCTTTGCCTAACAGTTTAGGTTGGGCTTTCTGCCACTTGCAATTAAAAGAATTCTGATATTTGATATGAACATTAGATTGTTTCATTTAAAAAAGTATATAATTGAAATTTCATGGTCTTAAAAACATCGAACCAAGCACTTGCTAAGGTTCTTTCCTTAGCTGAATTTAGAACCCAATACATCTTACATAATGTCAGTTATCAGTAATGGAAAAGACTGTGACTATAAACAATATACCGGGCATCACCTTTTTCAGCTTTGAATGGTATTGCCATTTCCTGTTTATATGTACATTTTAATGTCACTTGTCCTCCTGTTGCTAGAGTGAATACCAAAACAGACTCTTTATTAAACAAGCATGAGTTTAACACTTTTCAAATCCTTTTAAAGAAATGAAAAGCTTTAGCTTTCTTATTTGGTTAGAAAGATCACAGAAGCTCAAATGATATCATGGGCATTTTCCCGCTCGGTTATTTCATTATAGATGTATTTTATTTAAATCATTCATTGGCAAATATTCATGACTATAAAATACCTGCTTCCTGCTTTTATACATACTCATAGTAAACAGAATGTTCACTTAATAACAGAACATCTTTTTTATTATAAAATGCAACTTTGCAAGCATTTGCTATGATAAAAAACAACATTCTTAAGTCTTAGCTTGGGATCTGGATTTTGAGAGATAGCTTCTAAATGTTGCTCTAGAATGATGTCCTTCCTAGATCTAGATATAGTCTTGCAAAACAGACATGTACAATTCTCCTTCATAGAAACATTGTTTATAAGAGCAAAAAACAGGAAACAAATTAAATGCCCATATATGAGAGAATTGATAAATAGTGGTGTATTCATAAAAGGAAAACATGATATTTATTTATACAATAAGAATAATTCCATGAAATCATGTAGAATATCTATGTATATATTGTGATACCATTTCTAGAAAGCTCAAAGTTTTGCAAAACTAATCAATATATTGTTTAGGGATATATACACATGATAAAATTGTTTTTAAAAAGTAAGGGAGGGGCGGAGCAAGATGGCAGACGAGAAACACCGCCAGACAGAGTGTCTCTGCAGAAAAGACAGCTTCTAGAAGATATTAGAAGAAAGAAGCAAGCAGACGACCATACATCGGACAGGGGTCGGAAGGAGGGGTGCCAGAGACTACGGGAGACTCCACAGGAGGAGGTTGCGGAAAAGAGATCTCCGAAGCCAGTGGCTTGGAGACCAGTGGCAAGGGTAGGTGGAGCGGTTAACTTCCCCCTCCCTTGCATCTCGGACTGCTGGTGGGCTCCCCAGTGGTTGGAGAGACCTGCGGACACCAGCCCAGAGACAGCCACAACCAGTGAGCGGTAAGCCTGTAGCGTACGTGGCACCAGGCTCCCAACCCCCTCGGGGACCCTCCGAACACAGACCTGACCACGCGGCAGGTGCCATATTGCTACACTCTCCCCTCCCTCACCCCTACCGCGGCTGCCCAGAGAGACAATATAGCCACCAGCCGGAGGCATCTCCAGGGAACGGGACCTTCCCTTTTGGGGCCCTACAGCTGACTGAGGGTTACTCAGATGGGGAGCTTCCTACCCGCCAGCCCTCCCAGGTGCTGCTGGCCCAGTCATTACAAGAGAACAGGGCAGACCCTGAGGCTGAGAGACATTGACCCAGCCTGGACTCCCCGTGGGGGAATTAGGACTGGCACTCCTCTCCCTGGTGGGGTCAGGGATTGAACTCCAGGACCCAGAGGTCAGACCTGTGGACCAGATCCCAAGCAGCCAGGTCTCCCATTGCCCGGGGCACAGAAGGGATATTGAGAAGGAGCCTACTAAGGTGTGTGTGCCTTCAGGGGTAGATCATCATGCTTGAGGGCAACCCTGCTCCGAAAGGGGGGCCGTGTGTCCAGCCCAGGCAGTGACCCAGTGCAGGGAACCCCCCAGCCTGCATCACAGCCAGGGCAGACCCGATGGCGTGACGTCTGGCCTACTGGCAGAGGCCCAGAAGAAGCTGCAGAGTTGGGGAGGGTGGAAAGGAGTGAGGCCTGCTTCAGACTGCAGGTCTCAGACAGCCCCACCCCCACACGCAGACCTTCTGACTGGGGCTATCACAGCCCTTCCCTGACAGCTTCTCCGGGAAGCAGAGAATAGGACTTTAACCCCTGCTAACAGCATTTGTGGTGCTCAAGGGTAGGCTTACCCAACCCAGCTCTGCCCAGACTCACTCCCAGTGGAGAATAAGGACACACCTGGAAATCCCAGGGCCCCACCCACCACCTGAGGCAGTAGAGTGCCTCTCCAGAGGAACAAGAGCTGGTTCCAGGACCCAAAAACAGCAGTGTAGCCAGCTCCTCTGAGCAAGCACCACCTACTGACAGGGAGAATATTTTGCACACCGTTTTACGGCATCTACTGACTCCTTGTACAGGGTGTGGTTGAATCTCACCCACAAACACCACCTACTGGCTCAGAGACTAAACAGGGTGTGTCATTATCCAAACAAAAACCTAAAAGTAAGAAGCAACAACTAATCCAGATGGGAAGAAATCAGCAAAGGAACTCTGGAAATATGAAGACCCAAATGGAAAGCACACCACAAAAGAGAAACCCTAGCCGCTTAGAAATGGACGACAACCAAAATCAGACCACTAAAATGACAGAATTTCGAGCATGGATTGTAAGAAAATTCAACGACTTGCAAGAACAACTGGATAACTGACACAAAGAAAATGCAAAGAGATTCCAGGACATGGAACAAAAATTCACTAAAGA
>VBSM01002608.1:61019803-61057855 GCA_008086735.1 Cheirogaleus medius
AAGCATTTGACAAAATTCAACACCCTTTTATGATAAGAACGCTCAACAATATAGACATAGAGGGGGCTTACCTAAAAATGATGCAAGCCATATATGATAAACCCAAAGCCAATATCATACTGAATGGGGAAAAATTGAAAGCATTCCTACTTAGAACTGGAACAAGACAAGGTTGCCCACTATCTCCACTTCTATTCAACATAGTGCTGGAAGTCCTTGCTACAGCAATCAGTTAAGAGAGCAGAATTAAGGTTGTCCAAATGAGAGCAGAAGAGATCAAACTCTCACTCTTTGCTGATGACATGATATTATACCTAGAAAACCCCAAGGATTCAACCAAGAGACTCCTTGAATTGATAAACAAATTTGGTAAAGTCTCAAGATACAAAATCAGTACACAGAAATCAGAGGCATTCATATACGCCAACAACAGTAAAAGAGAGAACCGAATCAAAGACTCAATTCCCTTCAAAATAGCAACAAAGAAAATAAAGTACCTAGGAATATATTTAGCTAAGGAGGTAAAAGACCTCCACAGGGAGAACTATGAAATAATGAAGAAGGAAATAGCAGAGGATGTTAACAGGTGGAAGAATATACCATGCTCATGGGTCGGCAGAATCAACATTGTTAAAATGTCTATATTACCCAAAGTGACCTACAGAGTCAATGCAATCCCTATTAAAATACCATCATTTTTCACACACATAGAAAAAATAATTTTACACTTCGTTGGAACCAGAGAAGACCCCGTATAGCAAAATCAATCCTAGTCAATAAAAAAAGAATAGGAGGCAGCAATTTACCAGACTTCAAAGTATACTACAAGGCTATAGTAATTAAAACAGCTTGTGATTGGCACAAGAACAGGGACATTGACCAGTGGAACAGAACAGAGAACCCAGATATAAAACCATCCTCATATAGCCAACTAATCTTCGACAAAGCAGACAAAAATATGCACTGGGGAAAAGAATCCTTATTCAATAAATGGTGCTGGGATAACTGAATAGCCACATGTAGAATACTGTAACAGGACCCACAACTTTCACCTCTCACAAAAAGCAACTCACGCTGGGCAACAGACTTGAATCTTAGGTGTGAAACTATTAGAATTCTAGAGGAAAACGTTGGAAATACTCTTCTAGACATTGGCCTAGGCAAGGAATTTATGAAGAAGACTCCAAAGGCAATCACAGCAGCAACAAAAATAAATAAATGGGACCTGATCAAATTAAAAAGCTTCTGTGCAGCCAAAGAAACTGTCAAGAGAGCAAACAGAGAACCCACAAAATGGGAGAAAGGTTTCACAAGCTACACATTCGACAAAGGGCTGATAACTAGAATCTATTTAGAACTCAGGAAAATCAGCAAGGAAAAATCAAGCAACCCTATCAAAATTGGGCAAAGAACATGAACAGAAATTTTTCACAAGAAGACAGAATAATGGCCAACAAACATATGAAAAAATGCTCAACATCTCTAATCATCAGGGAAATGCAAATCAAAACTGCAATGAGATATCACTTATCTCCAGTTAGAATGGCCTTTATCAAAAAGTCCCCAAACAATAAATGTTGGCGTGGATGTGGAGAGATAGGAACACTCCTACACTGCTGGTGGGACTGCAAACTAGTTCAGCCTCTGTGGAAAGCAATATGGAGATACCTTAAAGCGATACTAGTAGATCTACCATTTGATCCAGCAATCCCATTACTGGGCATCTACCCAAAGGAACAAAAATCACTCTATGAAAAAGACACCTGCACTCTAATGTTCATAGCAGCACAGTTCACCATTGCAAAGTTGTGGAAACAACCCAGGTGCCCAACAATACATGAGTGGATCAACAAAATGTGGTATATGTATACCATGGAGTACTATTTGGCTTTAAGAAACAATAGTGATATAGCACCTCTTGTATATTCCTGGATACAGCTGGAACCCATTCTACTAAGTGAAGTATCTCAAGAATGGAAAAGCAAGCACCACGTGTACTCACCAGCAAATTGGTATTAACGGATCAACACCTAAGTGGGCATATAGGAATAACATTTGTCGGGTGTTGGGCAGGTGGGAGTGGGGAGGAGGGGATGGGTATATATAAACATAATGAGTGAGATGTGCAACGTTTGGGTGATGGTCATGCTTGAGGCTCTGCCTCGAGGGCGGAGGGGGGCATGGGCAATATACCTAACCGTAATATTTGTACCCCCATAATATGCTGAAATAAAAAAATTTAAAAATTTTAAAAAATATAAAAAAAAGTAAGGGAATGATAAAAGCAAATTCAGGATGGTAGTTATCTCCTTTGAGCCGTGAGTTGGAGAAGGCATGGGGAGAGGGCATGTAGCTAGCTACCAATTTGGTGGCACTGCAGGTCTTGGGTTTGCTGGTGGCATCACTGGTATTTATTTTAATTTTATGCTTTGTAATTTATATACCCATATTTGTCACATGTATTCTTTTGTATGTATCAAATGATACTTAATAGAAAATTTTAAAATGCTTGATTAACAATGTGTATGTGCAAACAGCTTTTACTATATAAATCTAATAGTTAAGGCATTATTTGCTTTTACATGCAAATATGTCTTTGAGTGTGAAAATTAATAGTAAAAATTCATTCCTACCATTCAAAATAAATTAAACTTCAAGATTTAATTTGGGTGGAAATGGACAGGTTCTCAAATTCTGGAGTATTTCCAATACTTCTTGTACTTTCCTTCTCATTTTTCAGCACAAATTAAACTAGTGGTGATAGGATATTGAAAATGTATATGAGAAAACTTAGTAGCCACTTTTTATTTCCAAATTTTGCTTAAACTGTGAATTTAAATTAAACAATCTCTTATTTGCAATTCTAGTTTTTGGTTTTTTTTTTTGAGACAGAGTCTTGCTCTGTTGCCTGGACTAGAGTGCTGTGGCATCAGCCTAGCCCACAGCAACCTCAAACTCCTGGGCTAAAGAAATCCTCCTGCCTCAGCCTCCCAAGTAGCTGGGACTACAGGCATGTGCCACCACACCCAGCTAATTTTTTCTATATATTTTTTTAGTTGTCCAGCTAATTTCTTTCTATTTTTAGTAGAGACGGGGTCTCACTCTTGCTCAGGCTGTTCTAGAACTCCTGAGCTCAAATGATCCGCCCCCTCGGCCTCCCAGAGTGCTAGGATTACAGGTGTGAGCCACCACACCCGGCCTGCAAGTATAGTTTTTTCCCCCCTGTCTTTTTCTTAGGAATTATTTTCATAAGTAGGATATTATGGAGGTTGAGAACAAAGGCTTCAAATCATCAGCCAAGATTCCAATAAATGCTGTGCTGCTTATTGGTTGTATGATTTTGTGGTAAGTCACTTAATCTCTTTAAACTTCACTTTTTTTCATTTGTAAAATGAGATTAATAATAATACCTATCTTGCTGAGTTGTGAAGATTAAATAAAACGAATGCCTATAATAAAAGCAAATGTCTATAATAAACCTGGCCACAGGCCAGGCAGCTAGTAAACATTCAATAGCTGTTAATTATATAATTATTATGTCAGCAAGCATACAGTAGTAAAACTGGTGAAAATTATTCTTAAATATCAGAGAGAAGCAAAAAAATCACTTGGTCTCTCTAGATTAAGACTTACATTTGAGTTCTTGAAAGTACAAAAAGGAAGCCAAACATCCCTATTGGAGGGTTTCCTCTTAGCTTGCAACACTTGAAGTTAATGGGTGTTCCATGCAGGAAGGGAAAGGTGTTTGATAAATCGAATACAAAACCTACTTACACTTATTGTTCATAATTCAGGACACATGACAGCTTAAACAAACAAAAAAACTGTTAATAATAGAACTTTGAAATTCTAGGCTAGTCCTTAGAATTTACTGTATGAAAGTATTAATGAACAAAACTCCCATCTTTGTAAACCTAGCATGTATAAGAACATATTTTTTCTCATAACATTGTATACAGTCCATTATCTGCCTCAGCAAACAGCTTATAAATAGAGTGGATTAAAACAGTTCAATAGTCAAACAACAACAGTATAATAATGGCCTCGGTCATGAAAAAAGATAAGTCTCAACAATTTAACAATATCCCATACTTGAAGAAATTCATTCTTTTGAAAATTTTAAAAATTTTAATTGACACATAATAATTATACGTATTAATAGGGTATATGTGATATTTTGATACATGTATACAGTGTATAGTGATCAAATGAGGGTAATTGGCATATTCATCACCTCAAACATTTATCATTTCTTTGTGTCAGGAACATTCAAAATTATCTTTTCTAGCTATTTTGAAAAATACAATAAATTACTGTTAACTACAGTCACCCTACCGTGCTTTAGAACATTAGAACTTATTTCTCCTATCTAAATGTAACTTAGTAGCCATTAACCAACCTGTCCCTCAACCCCTCTCTTCCCTCCAGCCTTCCTAGCTTCTGATAACCACTATCCTACTGTCTACTTCTACAGGATCAACTTCTCTAACCTCCACATATGGCCACATATGGGTAAGAATACACAGATTTTGTCTTTCTGTGCCTGGATTATTTTATTTAACATAACATTCTCTAGGCTCATCCACGTTGTCACCAATGACAAGATTACGTTTATTTATTTTTTGGTGGAATAATATGCCATTGTATATATGTACCACATTGTCTTTATCTATTCACTCACTAATGGCGAGTTAGGGTTATTCCATTTCTTGGCTATTGTGAATAGTGCTGCAACAAAAATGCATGTACATAAACCTCTTCAACACGCTGATTTTTTTTTCTTTAGAAATACAGCCAGCAATGAGATTGCTAGATCATATGGTATTTTTATTTTTAGATTTTTTTTAGGGACCTCCATACTGTTTTTCATAGTGGCTATACTACTTTACACTCCTACCAACAATGTATAAGAGTTCTCTTTTCTTTGAATTCTTGCCAGCATTTGTTATTTTTAAGCTTTTGGATAATAACCATTTTAGCTGGGGTGAGGTGATATCTCATTGTGGTTTTGATTTACATTTCCCTGGTGATTAGTGATGTTAAACATTTTTTATATACTTGTTGGCCATTTGTATGCCTTCTTCTGAGAAAAGTCTATTCAGATCAATTGCCTATTTTTTAACCATATTTTAATTATTTGCTGTTTAGTTGTTTGAGTTCTTTATATATTTTGGATCCCTTGTTAGATGGATAATTTGCACATATTTTCTTCCATCTGTAGGTTGTTGCTAAACTCTGTTGATTGGTTCCTTTGTTGTACAGAAGATTTTTAGCTTAATATCCCATTTATCTATTTTTGTTTCTGTTGCCTGTGCTTTGGAGGTTTTTGTTTTGTTTTGTTTTTCAAAAAAAAATCTTTGCCCAGATTAATGTCTTAAAGTGTTACCCCTATGTTTTCCTCTAGTAGTTTCATAGTTACATTTAAGTCTTTATTCCATTTTGAGCTTATTTTTGTGTATATTGAGAGATAGGGGTCTAGTTTCATTTTTCTGCATATGGATATCAAGTTTTTCCAGCACTATTTATTGAAGAGACTGTCCTTTCCTCAGTGTATATTCTTGGTACTTTTGTCAAAAAATTAGTTGGCTGTAAATGAGTGACTTTATTTTTGTATTCTCTATTCTGTTCCATTGATCTACTTGTCTATTTCTATGCCAGTCCCATGCTGTTTGGTTAATATAGCTTTGTAGTATATTTTTTAGTCAGTCAGATAGAGTGATGCCTCCAGCTTTGTTCTTTTTGCCCAAGATTGCTTTGGCTATTTGAAGTCTTTTGTGGTTCTATATGGATTTTAGGATTGTTTTTTCTCTTTCTGTGAAGAATATCATTAGTATTTTGATACTAATGATACATTAGTATTCCTACCCAAAGTAGTAGGAAGTACAAAGTAGTAAGTAGTAAGAAATACAAAGTAGTAAGTAGATTGTTTTGGGTAGTAAAAACTTTTTTGTTTTTTTTTTTTTTTGAGACAGAGTCTCACTCTGTTGCCCCGGCTAGAGTGCCGTGGCATCAGCCTCGCTCACAGCAACCTCAAACTCCTGGGCTCAGGCGATCCTTCTGCCTCAGCCTCCCAAGTAGCTGGGACTACAGGCATGCGCCACCATGCCCGGCCAATTTTTTCTATATTTTAGTTGGCCAATTAATTTCTTTCTATTTTTTAGTAGAGATGGGGTCTCGCTCTTGCTCAGGCTGGTTTCGAACTCCTGAGCTCAAACGATCCGCCCACCTCGGCCTCCCAGAGAGCTAGGATTACAGGCGTGAGCCACCGCGCCCGGCCGAGTAAAAACTTTTATGTGATGCCCAAGTGAGGTATCACATAAAAAAGAAAGACATACAAAATACTATTTGGTCATTTTATTCTAGCATTGTAAATGTTCAAATGTAAATTTAATTCAATAATGTTTATAAAAATTTTCCACTTCTGGTACCAAATATAGGCGTTTTTTCTCTGTGCTTTAAACACATTGTAATTTTGCAATGGGTAACTGAGTTATTTCAAATTAGCTTCAGGGAAAAATGTAACCATTGAATACAGAAACATTTACTTGTAGTTGCAACTAAACAGTCTTTCTTCTTCCAGATAGAAACATGACTCTTCTATTCACTTGAAAGTTAAGATTTTAAAAAAAGCTTTTAAAAAATCCAGTGCATAGTCCTGCACAGTGCCTTTTTTTTTTACAATAGTATATTTGTTTCTTATATCCACTAAACAATGGATATTCTCCTATATTCCCATAAAATTGGTGCATTAACGCCATCTACGAAAGGGAGATAGTGAATCAGACTTTTCAAGGGTCTCATCAGTGAGTGTCCAGCAGAGAAGCAACATTTGTGTGACGTGTCTGGCCAAAGGCTTGCAAGGATTGGCCTCACTTTTACATTAGTACTTGAAAATGAGCCTTGTGATCGCCTCTGATAATTGGTACATTTCTTAAGGTCAGAGACTCATCTTACATAACCTGTGTCTCCAACATACAGCATAATGCCTGGCACTAGTCTGCAAACATTTGCTTTATCAAACAAGATAAAACAGTAAAACAGTGTTAGGGATTTTCAGGCTTTCTATTGAAAACAATTCTATGCAGCTGCTTAAAGGCAGAAAATGGACCTGGAACTGTGGGTTATCTGGATAAAATTTATACTCCATTCAAGCACCTTTAGTGTGTGGCTGCTGCAGTCCAGGCACGGAGCTGGCCTCCCACACAAGTACATTGTGTCTGACTCATATGCTCTTGAGGTTTGATTTGTGCTGTGAAGACCTATTTGTAGTCTTGATGGAGTGGCAAAATAAAAATTTATTTGATCTTCCTTCCCACGAGTAATTATAAACCAAATTGAAATACCTCTGAAGTTCAGGAAAGTTCACTCAAGCTTTCCTTCGTTTGCTATGCTTCCTGTTTCTTTTTGCCCTTCCTGAGTTCATGAAGGTTTTGTTCTAAGTAGAGTCAGTGATGTGGCAAGAAAGGCTTTCTTCTAATTTCAAGCTGTATAAGTCAGAGAGTGTTGTGCAGTTTGGAAGAGCAGAATTTTTTTGTGATTTATGGTGTACCTCAAAGAGGACCATAAAAGTGGAGTTGTCAGGTGATTGATTCAGAATCAAATTACAGTTACATGTTTTAACTTTTAGTAAAACATGTTTCTTTTTCCCATTTTCACAAATTTTACATTTTCTAATTTCCTGTGGCTTCCTCACTGCTACAATGGCAAGAGACTTCCATCTGCTTGGCTTTCTCACTTATCTTTGACATTTTGAGTTTTACCTATTGGTTGTCTCATTGACTTGAGAAGCAATCTCAAGCAACATTAATGTGTGTGTGCCTCTGTGTGTGTGTGCGTGTATGTGTGTGCACACATGTAAACTAGTGGACATTCTGAGCAGATAGGGATTATACTGTTTGCTGTTCTGTTTTCACTATCTAAATCCCATTCAAGACAACAGGGAAAATCTCACTAATTTGAAAAGCATAGATCACTGCTATCTGGACCAGTTTGAGTTATTTGATGTTTAATTAAACAACAGGGGGGCATTTATTTGGCTAGGGAATCAGAGCTACTTAGAATTGTGGACCAATTTTACTAGACCCACATTGACTTAATGAGGTTTTTCTGTTTGTTTTCCCAAAGGATAAAATTGAGTGGAAAAGGATTGTTTACATCCAACATAGCTTGTCTCTTATCTGCCCTCCATCCATCCCAATTCCAATTTCTAGTTCCTTCTCTTTTAATGAGGTCCAGGAAGATCTATATACTGAGCCCAACTTGACCATTTTTTAAACTAAGTTGACAGGATACTTTGCAAACATTATCTTCACACTCTGATATCTAACCTAGAATCTCAATAAGGTCCATAAATTTGAGTCTAAATAAAATGGTAGAATTGCAAATGAGTGATTTATTTTTATGAGCCCAGTCATCACAGGCTTATAAAAAATGTGTATATGTGTATAAAAGTGTAGGTCTTCTACACATTTTCCTTCTTCTATATCATGGGCAGATTATACATGGGCCTTATTTAAACTCTTAGAGAAATTCCTACTTGTCTTTTCATAAGTAGGGCCACTCCATGAATGCCCAAGTCGTCCCCAGGAGAAGACAGCACTGGGATCCATTCAGGTGCTGCCGAGGATCTCAACACATACCTTTGCCAAGCTGCCAATACAAATTTGGATTCTAGAAAATTTAAGGTTATGGGGGTAAATAACATGTTATCCCATGGAGAATATGTTAATATCATTTCTTGCTTTGAAGTGATCTGTGGTAGATTTCTTTTTGTAGTAGCAGGTACTTCTTGAAAATGGGTTCAAATTTCTTTTCTTTTCTTTCTTTCTTTCTTCCTTTCTTCCTTTCCTTTCTTCCTTTCTTTTCTTTCTTTCTCTCTTTCTCTCTTCTTTCTTTCTTGTGTTCATGTGGATTTTGTAAGTCTCAAGGCTAGAAGCCAAGGCAAGGGATCTTGCTTGAATGTAAAACACAGGTGTTCTGTATTAATATTTGCTCTCTCATCATGTTCTCCAAAGAGTTCTGTGAGACAAGAAGACTTCTCATTCATAAGCATGCTGAAGATCCAGGATTTAAATCCCCAACCTGAAGCCACTCAGGTATTAAATGGAAGTGTGAAAGGTGAATCCAAGTCTGATTTGTGAGCCCCCACCCCTCGTCCACCCCCCGCCACTGCACTGTCTGGAGCTCCCTGCTGGGATTTGGGGGATATGACCTCAGTATGAAGAGGGAGTGCATGAAAAAGAGAATATTTGAGAATGATGGTTGGCCATAATTTGCAGAATGGTGAGAAGGGGTGCTTTTCTCACTTAAAAATGAAGGACTTGGCTGATGCTAAGCAGAATCCTTGATAGGAACTTTTTTCCCTTCTATTCAAACAAATGGTTGGTTTTGCAATTGATCAATAAAGAAGTAAGTAGGCATACAGGATACATTGTAAACCATATATTGTATTCTGTTAACAAACTACAAATGATCATGTGATTTTTCTCCTTCTTCCTTCTACTTCTGGGAGACATTTTGGTTTTGGAGGGGATGTTTTTCACTGCAAAGTTGCCATTCTCCTCTCCCTTGCTCTCTATTGTAGACACACACACACACACTCATTCTTGGACATCACATTTAAAAGACACACTTGAAAATGCTGGGCGAGCAAAGCAGCACAAACAGCAGGCTGATGAGGGTCAGGAGAGGGGACCGAATGCTTGGTGTCACCAACTTGACAGGCACGATTGTTGGACACACATTTGATAGGTTTCTAAATCATGATTATAGGGTATAAAAAGTTCATACAAAGCTAGAGTGAGTTAGAATGGAACTTTAAATGAGATATAGTCTTTCTGACTGGAAAGTAATACATTTGTTTAGAAAAATATCTTCAAGAAGAAAATAAACATCACATAATCCCACCACTCTGAGACAATACTGTTAAGACTGTGTTGTATTTTGAATATTCACCACATCATTGAGAGGTAAAAAAAAATGACTAAGAGCACATGTATTATTTCTGTAGGCTCTGTCCTTTGAAAGTGTGTTACTTCTTTCATTTATCTTTACCTGGTCTTAATATTGGTAAAAACACTCCTCTGGAAGCACAAAAACAGGTAGCTGCTGTCACCCTTTGAGCCAAGCCCAATGCCTTCACACGGCCCATGCATGTAGGAAACCAAGGTGATAAAAGCTGTGCCTCGGTAAGTTTTCAGATTATGCTATCCAATTTGGCAGTTTGGGGCATTTGTAATTTACTGTGGTTCATTTTTGAGAGTAAATATGGACAAAAAGGGAGATATTTAGTGGACTGATCCCAGTACTGGCTCTGGGTACAGAACCATTGTTCTTCAGTTAATTGCCTTTTCTTACACTCTGTGGAGACTAGAAAGCTCATGCCAGGCTGAAATGTTAAATTTGTAATTAATGACATTTAACCCTCTTATTAAAATGGAATTCATAGTAACTGAAAAGCACAGGGAATGTTAGAAAGGGAGAAAAGTTCTCAGTGGACATTCAAATACATTTACTGTGCAAATATATTTGATTTTTAACTCACATTATTCCCAATGCAAAAAAAAACTCCTATTGCCGACTATTCTATATTTGATCATTTTTTCCTAAGTATAATATTAAACAAACTCCCATGTCAGCTAGTGCTCCTGTCCTCCATTAACATACCCAACATGCATTTTAATGAGTAAATTAAAAAAATAAAGCTACTCTGGCACAGAGCAACATTCCATTCCCCTAATTCTAGTGGCTTTACAAAAAATTGTTTTTTTTTAACTTATTTTAGTTTTCATTTTAATGTTATATTTTTGTATAAGTAATTAAATCACAGGGGGCAAATATCACAATGACATTAGAAAGTGGTCTATTGAGAAATCATGTACCCACCCTTGTCCTGGTCTAGTTTTTTCCACCTACCTATGCACTATAGGTAATCTCACATTTATTATATTCTTATGTTATGTTCCTTTGTTAATGAGCAAATAAGTATGGTCTTGCTATCTCTCTAATATATGCATATTTGGAGACTGTATATATGTGTATGAGAATATATGTAATATATATGTCATTGATAAACAACTATAAATACAGTATATATGTGTATGTACATAGTTTTAAGCTAGACATTTTTTACAAGCATATCAATATTAGATTCATTAACTGAAAGTAGAATAATAAATATATATATATGTGTATATATAAGCTTGCTTTTTCTATAGATTTTTCTATAACAATACAAAGTTCTTTATGTTATTTTTATATCTGCATTAGGAAGATATGCCATAGTTTAATCAGTGCTCTACTGGTAGACACTTGGGATTTTTCTATTCTTTTGTATGACAAACTATACTACAAAGAATAAGGTAGCACATGGGCCATTTTGTTTGTGCACAGATGTATATGTAGAATAAACTTCCAGAAGTGGGATTACTGAGTCAAGAATAAATGTATTTGTAATGAAGTAGACACTGACAAATTGCTGTGGTAGGCAAAATAATTGGCCCCTCAAATATATTCATATCCTAATCCTTGGAACCTGTGAATAGGTTACCTTACATGGCAAAAGGCCATTTGCAGATGTAATTAAAATTCAGAATCTTGAGATGGGAAAGTCATCTTGGATTATCTGGGCCCAATCTAATCACATGAGTGCTTTAAAGTGTGAGAAGGCAGCAGGGCACAAGAGTAGGTGAGAGAGATAGGATATGAAAAGGATTCCACCTGTCCTTGTTATCTTTGAAGATGAAAGAAGTGGGTTATAAGCCAAAGAATGTAGGCACCCTTTAGAAACTGGAAATGGCTCTCAGCTAACAGCCACAAAACCCTGAATTTTGCCAACAATATGAGTAAGTGAGAAAACGAGAACCTTAGTCCTGTAACTTCAAAGAAATGGATTCTTCCCTAGGTCTCCAGTAGGGAACACAGCCTGGCCAACACTGACTTTAGCCCAGCAAGATCAGGTGGACTTCTGATAGACAGAGCCATAAGACAATCAGTTTGTCTTGGTTTAAGCCTCTCAGGTTGTGTTTTTTTTTATTTATTTTTTTATTTCAGCATATTATGGGGGTACAAATATTACTGTTATGTATATTGCCTATGCCCCCCCTCCCCCCTTGAGGCAGAGCCTCAAGCAGTTGTGGTTGTTTATTACAGTAGCAACAGAAAACTACTATACCCTCTACAGGGACTGTTTTACACTTTTACCAGCAATTGATGAGATTGTTGCCCCACATCTTCACAAACAGAATGTGTTGCCAGATTTTGACAATCTGATGATGATAGGTGAGAATGAGCATCTCAGTGCAATTAATTTATGTTACTCTTGTTACGAATGAAGTTGAACACCTTTACATTTATTTGTATTAGTTGAATATTTGTTGCCTATATTTCTATTGGATTTTCAGTATTTCTCTAATCAAGTTCTAAATGTTTATATATTCAGAAGACGAGGACTTTCCATATGATAGCAATAGCAACTATTTTTCCAAATCATTCACTTTCCATATGAATTTTAAGGGTGAGCATTGGCCTATTCTTCAATATTTTCTCTAATTTATATGAAGTTTCATCAGATTATTGTGGGTTTCTGGATAACACAAACTAAAATGCCATCAAGAGAACATATTTTTGAGGGAAGAAATAAAAAAAAAGCCCTGTTTAGTAAACTCTTGCTTTCTTCACCTTCTCATCTTCAGTCTGGATGATTCTTCTCATGGTGCCTTTCTAAAGGCTTGGCCTTAAGTATAGGAGTAGCTTCCAATTCTAGAGGAAAAAAAGACTACATATTATAATACCGTGGTTGCAGCAAGCAAAACATTTTGTAGCACATTCCTCAATTAAAACTTGCATTCTTAGACTTAAAGCCCTCTGAGAACCAAAGCACTAACACTTGGCAGTTGGTGTCAGCAGAGGTGGGTATGATTATTCACAGTGAAATGCTGACCGGCCCTTCCCTTCAATGACACCAGCTAGCTCAGGTTATAATCACCCTTGTTACATCATCGCTTCTTCCTGCTATATGCACAGCAAGTAAGCTCTTGCTTGGGAGACAGATTTGTGTTTATAGCCAAAGAGTTGTTCTTCTCTAATTCAAACCAGGTTTGCTGATGGCTGGGGGGGCAGGGAA
This sequence comes from Cheirogaleus medius, assembly GCA_008086735.1. Lineage (NCBI taxonomy): Eukaryota > Metazoa > Chordata > Mammalia > Primates > Cheirogaleidae > Cheirogaleus > Cheirogaleus medius. The sequence continues at coordinate 61,032,927 of VBSM01002608.1, forward strand.
GAAAAACAGTTGTAATTAGAGTATCCAGAGGAGAAACAATAAACACTTAATCGATGAGGAAGCGATCATCGTCCAGTCTGAAACAGAAAATCAGGGTTGAAGCCAGGCATTTCTGACAAGAATATCAGTACTAGGTTCATTAACTGCCCTACTGCTTTCAGAATATTTTAAATGTGGCAATTTACATTAAATGGATTTAGTGACACCATATTCTCATTACTGTCAGTTTACATTTGGGTTCATAAACTATAATTGTAAATAAAATATGCTTTTCATTACAGTGTCTATTTAGTAGAATATGGTAGGAAATTAGAGGCATAATCATGACTTAAATTATTAATTCAGTGATATTTTTCAGGTGCCATATGTAGAGACTCCACTGTGCATGATGAATACGCACACAGCGGCTGAATTAGGTCTGGATCTCTGTGCTCTGCCCCCCCACCCCCACCCCCGCTCCTCGTCTTTTGTTTTTGTTTCTTAACCTCTTCGCTGGTAAAAGGGGGCTTCTCAAGCAGTCATTGCTGTCATCTATGCCATTACTTTCATCTCATTGGGGGTCAAGGGGACCCCCAATAAATAGCATCCCTTTTCCCTGTCCAAGTTCTGAATATGCTGAGAAATGAGGAGTAACAGATCGGGAGATCAAAAAAATCAGCTTTATTATGTACAGAGATTAAATTGGAGGTTGAAATTTCATTTGTTGGCCAAATAAAGTAGAACGGAGAGATTCCTGGTCTGTTATAATCATACTGGACATGGCTTCCCCGCTTCTAATGGCCTTCCAAATATCGCAGGTCCTGATTTCTGGAACCTGTGAGTGTTGACTTACCTGGTAAAGTTTTCACAGGTGTGATTAAGTTAAGAATTTTGAGAAGAAGACATTTTCCTGGATTATCAAAGTTGACCTTAAATATCTTTAGAAGTGTCCTTACAAGAGAGAGGCAGACAGACAAGAAGAGAAGACAGGGTGACCACAGAGACAGAGGTTGGAATGATGCAGCCCCCAAGGCAAAGAATGCTGGCAGCCACCAGAAGCTGGAAGAACCAAGGGATGGATTCTGCTCCAGAGCCTCCTATGGAAGCATGACCTGCTGACACCTTCATCTCCACCCAGTGAAACTGAGTTGGGACTGTGAGCCTCTAGAACTGTGGGAGAATAAATTGCTCTTGTTCTAAGCCACTAAATTTGAAGCAATTTGTTAAAACAGCATCGGGAAACTAACACACTCTCCAATCATTTCCCGTAGACAGCCCCAGGAGGTGCTGAGAATAGACACTCTCAAGAGGGAGAAGAGCTGAGAGGCTCACTCATGTCCAGTGACCTTTCAGGTGGGTTACTCCACTTTTTGTGGGACCGAGTGATTAATGGGCAGGGAGATGCTAGGAATGTATTTAGGGTAAATCCCTCTTTACAGAAGCCCTCTATTTTTTTTTTTATTCATTAGCATCCCTAAGTTCTAGAAATTACAATGTTGAAATAATTTTTAGTTTTTACATATTATGGTCATTGTTAATACTGAACAAAGGCTGAAGTTGAAATGAACTTCTACAGGAGAGAGCTTTGAAAGGCAAGATTGACATTGTATGCTAGCATAAGAACAAATGTTATCTATAAAGTGGAAATTTACTTATCTTTCTGCTTCACAACCACATTCTCTGTTGTATGTTGACAGCAAGGAAGGGGAGGTTGTTATCTTGTATTCTGTTTAAAGAAAGAGGTAATCCAACTGAGAGCAACATTATCCAATTCTCTACTCATTTTCATTCACACTTTATCCAAGTGTGTTCTATTTCAAAATATTTTTCCTCAATATTGAATAATTACATGGAGAAATTATCTATTTAAAATCTCTTCTTTAAAAGAAGTAAAAAAAAAAACCTGACAAACTAGGGAGAGATTTATCAAAAATCCAAAGACATGTAACAAAAGAAAGGTATCACTCACTGACCTTACCTCAAAGGAGCGTGACTCATGGAACATAACCATTTGTTCACCGTTACTGTTTTCTCTTCCACATGGACTCCCTATATGATGTGTTAAATAACCTTTCCTATGACAGGTCCAAATAAACTAATTTTTATTCGATAAATATTTATTGAGTATCCACTCTGTGCAAAGCATTATCAAATGAACAAACAAAGACCCTTACCATTGTTGGACTTACTATCTAGCAGCTACAGTACACATTGGAGAGTTTGGTTTAATCCAATTGGAGCAACATCTTTGCTCAACTTGGACACATTTAAGCAATGGGTAAAGTGCAGTCTAGAAGCTTAGACATGAGGTAGAAACCATACAAGCAATGAAGAACAATCCTTTTTCTTCTTGCAAATGCAAACTAAGTGATGGCCAAAATATTTGAAATAGGCCATTCTCTCACAGTGAAGGAAAAGTAAAAAGAGCAATAATGTTCTGCTGAATCTTTTACATTTACTCTTTAGCTATCTGAAGCAGGTGCTCTGGGCCAAAAGGAAACTGAGATAGACATTCGGAGACTCTACTATTATAAGCATCAGACTTCAGAAAAATAGGGACATATTCTCCTTGCCATTTCTTTTGAGTTTATATTTTATAGAACACCTTGAACAAATCTAAGTTCTTCTTTCTTTTGTTTTTCTTTTGTTTTCTAGCAGACAAGTGCTTGTGTTTTGGAATCTGTTGTCCATGCTATGCATATCTGTTCTTTAATTATTCAAAATTACTATCTCTTATCTTTACAAAATATTTTAAGTTCATTGTGTGGTCTGATCATATTTTATATTATTTTTTCTGTTCTTTAAACTTAGCATAGTGCCACTGAGTAGACATTTAATAAAATTTGTCAATTGATATTAGCATTAAGAGAAAATGGCTAGAAGAGAGAGAGTTTTTATATATATAAAAAAGTCAGATATGCTCAGTAGAATATCAAGAGTAAAAAAGAATTTGTGTTGTCTAATCATTGTTTTTAAAAAAATCCCACAGTTCTTCTAAGACTCTCTCCTTTCACTGTTCACTATAATGTCAGTTGCAAATTTGGAATGTGAACATTTTTACAAAGAAATGAGTTGGGACAATTGTTTTGATTTTTGAGGGCTACTGAAGAGGAAATAATTTCCTTTAATCAACAGATTATGTTATGTGACTCTAAAAGTTAAAGACTCAACTACCAAAAAATATTCATGTTTAATCCCTTGAACAATTATCATTATTCTTTTACAGACCTCTACTGCCATATCCTCCTTTGAATAATTTAATTCTTTTTCCTTTCTAATCTACATTGACCTCTTATTGCCAATTTACTCTTTCAAAGTTTGTTTATTTGTGAGTAAGCGAATAAACTTCCTTCCTGTGGATCACAAAACAATTCTCGGACATACTGTTGACTGATGAGTGGCAGGTCATAGGTATATGCAGATATATAAAGAAAGGCTGTTATTTTGATGTGGTAAGAATGGCTGGGAAGCACTCCCTTCCTTCCCAGAATCCAGTTCTTATATTAATAAATTTTTAGTGCAGTCTTGATTTCTACAACTCTACCCAAAGAGTTGTTTAACTTTTTATAAACAACAAAGAGTAGTTAGAAAATGGAAGTCATTTGGAACTCAAAATAATCCTTAAAAAGGATATTTTAGCAAATTATTAAACATTATTGAAGAAAATTATAGAAGACCTAAATAAACCTAAATAAACCAATCACTATACCATTCATGGAGGGAGATATTTAATTTTGAAATGATATCAATTATCTACAAGTATATTTATAACTGCCTATTCCTGTTACCTGTTTTATTCTGTGAAACAGAAAAAAAAACAGATTTTCTGAACTTTTTGGAAATGCAAAGGCCTTTAAATAGTTAAGAAACTCTGAGACTATCATGAAGAAACTTTGCTTATCAAATATCAAGACTTATTATAAAGCAATAGTAATGAGACACGGTGGCATTTTTCAGAGATAGACAAATAGACCAGTAGAACCGAGTATCTAAAACAGCTCAATTCATATATGGAGAATTTACCATATAACAGTTGCAGAATAACCAATCAGTGGGAAACAGAGGGTCTTTTAAGCAAATGGTATCTGAACCAGGTACCAGGTACCAGGATGCCTAGCCGTCTGAAAGTGGGGGCAATAATAGTACCTCTAGCTCATGCAGTTGTTGTGAGGACTATTTTTTATTTGCAAATTATTTAATTATGAAGGAAGGGAAGAATCTTTATGTTTATTTTATTAACAATTAATATTTCTTACGCTATTTATCATAAAACAATTATTTTTCTCTAGTCAGACATCCTTTATGACTTCTGGGTTTTGTATTCTGTTTGAAACAAAGTATTTCCTAGTCTATGATTATAAATAAATTTCTCCTTTTTTTCTTCTTGATTTTGTGTGATTTCACTGTGTGTCTTTATATTGTTGGTCCATCTAAAATTTATTTACTATAAGGAAGAAAGGTATTTTTATTTTCTTTGTGAAATTTTCTGGTAGTTCCCATGTATTTCTTTTACCAGATTGGTTTCCAATTTAGTGTCATTTTACTTAACGTGCCACCACAATACTCCAAAAATATTTGAAATTTTGACTGGCTTCAAGTTAAAATCATGGAAAAGTTCAATGAGATATATAATTTTAATGTGTATTTGAAAAGACTCAATTATCTTTATTACTAAAAAATTGTACCTCCAAAAATGAACACCTAATTTTACAGTGGAAACTGACATTTGAGTCTTCTGAGTTCACAATAAGGCATTTCTACACTCCTACCTAGTTTTTAAGGGCTTAACAAGAAATGTGCAGTGTGAACTTTCAACTGATTTCTCTAACCAAGGTGCTCTTTTTAGTTTGTGTAGAAAAGAGGCGGAAGAAGGGAATCAGGAAGGCAGAAAATGGATGTGAGTCGTATATTTTTATATTTGAGTTGGCCTTGGATTCCTTTAGACCTCTACTTTTCATATAATTAAAAAAGTCTCACAATAATTTTGTAGAATATTCATCTTATAATTTTCATACCTGATTATTGTTTATTTACTAATTTACTTTTGATTCTTATTTTGTTATCCCTCAAATATCCTGCAAAATATTTCTTTCTCTTCTGGAAGGCAAAGAATTGTCATTGTCATAGGCCACATTTTTGGACTATTCTGCAAAAAGTTCTGTTTTTGTTCTTCCTGGTTCCAGGGACTTGATGGTATTTTAGTTCTTTCAAAATCTATAATTTTGTTTGTTAGAGTTCAAACTTCTTGGTAGCAGTGCAGTGTCACTGAGGTCATGCAATTGAGTGGCAGAGAGGGGCTACGGAGAGCTCTATTCCTTCTTCCCTTTATGGCCATCTAGAAAGTATAAATCACATTTGCTGCTTCCACTTTCTCATCTCCCACTAATTCCTCAGCCCACTGCAATTTGGTCATCAGCTAACAGTCTATTAGAACTGTCCTGTTCTTTAGACTGCTCTGTTCCCTTTGATACTAGACTCACGTTCTGTGAAAGCAGGGATTTTTGTCTGTCTTCTTCTCTGCTACATCCCAGTGCCTCGCACAAAGAACGTCCTCTAAAAGTACTTGCTGTGGGAATGAATGTGTGATCACACCTATTTGAAATCCTGCTCCTAGGCTTCACTGACATAGCTCTTGGCTTTCTTTCTCTTTATTCTCTTGCGGCTTCCTCTTCCGTCACCTGTTCCTTAGATGTCAGGTTTCCCCAACTTTGAGATCTAAATCTTTCTTCCTCTACATACTCTCCCAGGCAGTTGCATGCATGCCCTTGGTTTTAATTGCTACATTACACTAATGACATAAATCTCTATCTCCAGTCCTGAACAGATGTAACTTCAGGTAAAGTTGACAAGACACCATAATCTGAATCACCTGGAGTATTTGTATTGAAAGGGGGATTTCTTCTTTCTTTTTACTGAGGAAGGATATTTAGGATTGAATCTGGAAATCGGCATTCACAATAAACTTTGTAAATATTTTTTTCCTGAATGAGGTTTAGACACAGAATTGTCTAGAAGCAGACTCAAGAAGACAGTGTCAATGATAGCCGAATGACTGTTATTACAGGTGTGTTGGGAGGAAGGGATTGTTGCAGGGAAAATGTCAAGGAGAAGTTGGGACAATCTGATCCTTAAAAGATGAATAGGAACCCCAACCAGTTTCCAGATTCACCCACTTTCCTTCATCTCCAGCACTAATTTCCTAGTCAAGCCATCATCACCTTCCAGGTGAACTATGCAAATAATAATAATGATAGTTAGGATGATCTTTATTAGCAGAAGAAGAAGGAGGAGAAAAAAAGGGGAGGGAAGGATGAAGACAAATCACACTGATATCTAACATTTATTGAATACTGTAAATTTGTAAGACTCCTCTACGAGCTTCATAATAATTGCATAAGGAAGATATCAGCCTCTTTACTGACATCATTCTTCCACTATTGCTCTCTACAATCCAACCTCCAGGAAGTGGCCAGTTTTGAAAATATCAGTGAGGTGATACTTCTCAGGGCTCTCTAATGGCAAGTAAACTAATCCTCTCATGACACACCGTGGCACTTAGAATAAAATTCAAGCTTTGTGCTGTGGCTTACATATCTCTCTGACCTCTTTCTCTGCTCTCCATCTTGCCCACACTCTGGCCTTTCGTTCTTCAAACATGCCATGTTTGTGGTGGCCTTGGGACCTCATCTCTTGGATCCTCTTCCTCCATGTCACCTGCTGGTTTTCCTTTTTTCTTACGGTCTGACTTAAATTTCTGCCTCCTCAGCATACCTTTCCCACTCTTCCAAACCTCAAGGAATCCTCCAGCTTCTCTCTGTCACACTACCCTTTTTATTTTCCTTTCTTAGTATTTAATACTCTCGAAAAGTATCTTCTTTACTGGTTTATGTACTTATTTTTATTGATCTTCTCTGCTCCATAGGAATGGTGTCTTCCTGTACACTGCTGTCTCCATTGCTGCCTCATCCATAGCAGATACTCACAGGATGCTTGCTGAATGCATGACTGAACAGTGAGTCACATGGGGAGAGTAGATGACAGTCTGGGGTATTGATACTTGTGCAGAGAACTGTTAGTTGGAAGTAGAAATGAAGAATAGATAATATTCCTTCCCTCAATGGTTTACTATCCTCAGGAAGTGAGCATGATATAGAAAATTGACTGTTTTTTCCTCTTTTATAAGCAAGAAACTTGGAAATATTATAAAAACAAAAGTAGGTGACATATGTTTAAACTGGGAAAGGGCTGGTAGGTCTAAAATCTACCCATCCAGGCCTTTCTCATTACCATATTTAAGAAATTGTGGGCATTTCTAAATTAAAGGTAGCAATTTAAGAGATACCTACTTCAAGCCACAGATGTGCAAATATGCAACTATTACTGTGACTTACATATTTGCATATCAGAGTGTAAAATATAATGTGCTGATAGCTAACTATGTACTGTCAATACTTGTATAGCATAGTTTTTTAACAGAAATTGTTTTAGTAGAAAAATTATTTGAAACCAAATGCCCAGAAGCAAACAATAAAGACAAATTCCTACTCAATGGTAGTCTAATAATGATCTGGCAAAAACAAAAACCACACATAAACCCCCCCAAAATTGTATATCTCTATGCCAAATCTATGGATGGCTGCACAATCACGTATAAACAACAGACATTAGTAAGTGTGCTGTGGATCAGTCAGTGGAGTGGAAATTCTGCATGAATGCAAAAGTCCTTAAAAATCACTTGTCTGCATCTCACTATAAGTGCCTGATTGTGATTTCACCGTGGGAGGAGAGACTTACACACATTTGTAGATCAGGAACATATGGGTCTCATTTTGGGGCTAGTGAGACTAAAGAGTTAATTGTGTATACATGTCAGTCATCATCAGTCAGTCAATCAGGCAACTAATACCTTTAGGGGTCATGAATCTAACAGGACTGAAGTTGACAGGCAAGCTGACAGTCCAAGGCCTGTTACCTAGATAACAGGTTGTGTGAACTAAGCCATTACTTGCTCGGGCAGATGGCAGGAGGAAGCTTAGCTCCTGGGTATTCCTGACTTGATAGCTATAGCAGTCCTCCACGAAGGCAACCCCTCATGCACTTGTTATCTCTGTTAGCAACTGCCAGGCCATTTCACACAGGATCAGAGTGGAAATGGGATTGAATATGCTGAAGTCAAAAGGGACCTCAGGGCTCACCTAAACCCACCTCACACTTAGCCAGTGTGGATACTGAGCCCTGAGTCGGTGGCCCAGGTGTGTTCAGGACTACATGCCTGACTCATGATCCAGTCTTTTGTTTACTCTATACTGTGTAATTTTAAAGTCAGGCATTTGAAAACAGGAATTTATATGTCTGTTCTCCAATTGATGAGTTTGAGAAATCTAATTTTGCCAACTTTAAAATGAACATAGCAATCAGGATCTTAGCATGCAACTTAATGGAGTGGATCCTTTAAAAATTTCACCATGGAAATATGAATACATATAAAAGGCATTTAAACACTCCCCAGAAAATTCTTTTTAAAATGGATAGTAGAGAAGTTAACTAAAAAATAAAAACATTTCAATGTAATGCCATTTTTAAAAGACATATAAAAAATAAGTCTTTACACCATTGGTTTTCAACCAGGGATCTAGTTGAGAATCACCTGGAAAGTTTTAAAAAGCACACAGGCCTGATCTCCATCACAGATGACTGAATCAGAATCTCTAGGCTTGGATACTGCATATGTGCATTTTGAAAAATAGATCTCCATATGGTTTCAATATACAATTTATGTCAACAATGTGCAAAATTCTACTCTTTTACAAACACTGGATAGAAAAATAAAAATCACAACATCCATAGTTTAGACATGTATCAAAACTTCTTTCCTACCAGATGTTTCACCACTCCAAACATCTTTATAGTCATAGTACATGAATGGACTGCACTGTATCCAGATGCCAATACATAAAGCCATTATATTTCAATTATAAGTTTGGGTTGGAAATGGTGAAAGCAGAGAAAACAAAAAATCCATGGAAAATTCTAAAACTTTATTTTAGCCAGTAATTCCCAATCCCTCCTCTCTCATCAAATCCTTTGACAAACTTGCTTCCCAAGGAGCCACTGTGGCTGGTTTGAGTCCTATGTTCTTGACCTCCACGTGGCACAGAATGCATAGTGAGGTCAAGGTAACATAGCAGGAGGGAGAAAGGAAAGGAACAACTTTTTCACAAATTGAAAAATTAATCCTTAAATATGCCAGAGTTGCCTGGAATAAAGGAAAAAAAATTCACCCTCCAAAATTTGAAATGGCTGCTGAAAAGGTGGTGAATGGTACCTGCCTACGTGGTTGCTAGACGTTTATTTTATAGTGAGATTAAGACTAGCATACATTTAAGAAAAGTTTTTATTTCAGAATGGGGCAGCTTATAAAGAGGTCTCTAGTAGTTTGGTTTGTTTGTTTTTTTTAATGGAAGTTTATAAATCCCTAAAAAGCAAAATTGTTTCCATTTTAGGTTAAAGTAAGAATAAGCCAAATACCAACTCGATGTCTGAGTTAGGCATTGTGGGTTGGAAAAGTCACTAGTTTGGAAATTTAAACTAAAGTCTCCAACACCGTCTTTTCTCATTTTTATCCTTTGCCTAGAAATTTATCTATAGGGATAAAGTTCTCTTGCCTAGGCAACGGAATAAAAAGAGAGGAAACACACCTACTCCGTGACATTTTTGTTTTTATGTCACAGTTAGGTTTGGTGTCCTGGCAGCTATCAACACGTTTTGTTCCAGCAAGGCATTACAACTCTAGGAGTAATACCAGCCAGTCACGGTATGTGTTCCAGGGCAGAATGTCTTCCTATTGGAGAGAACACAGCGGGAGTCCACTGTTTTGTGTTTAGTTTCTCTTTTAACAGCCTTGCCTTTCAATGACATCACTCACAGCCCTGAGATAGGATTGCACTTCCCCAGCTGCCTGATAGGGAAGCAAGGGTTACCTTCTATCTCAAGGCAGTGTTGTCATCAAAGAGCTCTATTTCACAGGTGCGACATCCCAGCGAATAAGATTTTCTCCAAGTGTGCAAAAAGGCCAAAGCAACCTTTACAACAGGGAAGCCAGTGAGGCTGCAGCATTCAAAGAGCCTCCCTAACAGATAACCGGTTTGGCTGCCTCTGGTACCATCTCACCCTTCAGCAAAGAGTGACTGCTTTGTGTGCAACTGTATCTTTGTTTTGTTCTTTGGGACTCAAACTAAAACAAAGAAAAAGGCCCATATATATTGAATGGATGGACAGGATATAGATGTCCACTAGCCATTTATAGATAGTCTCTCTCTTCGTAACAACTTGGATTTCACAGAGACATAGAAAGACAGTTTGATAGAATCTTTAAGAGAATCCTTATGAGAGTTTTAAACATTAAAAAGAAACAGGTTGGGAAACCATTAACCCTCACAAAAACATTTTTCTGCGTGTCATTGTAATTTTACTAGTTTGGCACAAAGTTAATTACTGCTTGGAGTAAATAACTAGAATCAAGTTTTTCATGTACCAAGAAGTCATTTTGTCCTTCAAGCAATGAATGACAATGATTTCCTAATGGAAAGTAGAGTTCTGCATGAAATTGTTTAACTAGAAGCAAGGTGTCTAAATGGCTCAAAATAAACAAGCTGAGAAGCATTGTAGTGGGCAGAAAATACTCACTTCTATTTCCTTGGTCCATTTCAGCAGATGTTTATTTCATGGGGAGAGAACAGCTCTACTCGTCAGCACTCTCAAAATCCCTTTGCAAATTGGACAAAAAAAAAAAAAAGAACCCAAAGCCAAACATTTCAAAGTGCTTTTCTCCTCTATTACCATAATGAACAGGCTCTTATATAAAATAAACATACAAGAAGACAGGAAATTTTTTTGAATATAATAGTTTTACAAAGGAAAAAGGAAAAAGTAGCATTTGAAAGTAGGAGAAATGTTTTTCTGGGAGAGGTGAGGAGGAAAGAAAGAATTTTCCACCTCACAAGGCAACTTGCTGACAATTGGTGTATGTGCCTATTGTAAGACGGCTCTCCCTTCTCTATTCCTCATGTGCTGACCTTTTGTCCCTGTCTGTGTTGGTTTATTCCATGCAAACATTCTCAGCCTGGGGTACTGCCACATGCCATGTCAAATTGCTACCTGGAAGCCCTGGTACTGTATCTCTCCTCTAGAAAGGAGGGAAAGAAAAATATCTCTTATGGCATTTGTCTCTCTTTGACCTCTTAATTTTCCACATTTTTCAATGTCTAACTAATTTCCAATTTGCCTTGTTTCTGCAATTCCTTTGCCCCATTTTATCTTGTCCAAGAAAGAAGCAAAGTACTATAAAGAATATGGATATTGGAGCTTTGAACACTTCTCTGACGATTTCTCAATGTGGGACCTTAAAAAAATCACTTAATATTGTAAGCCTCAGGTTCAATAACTGTCAAGTAAAGATGATGCAAATAATGGGTTATTTTGGTGATATCTGGGGCAATTTGGGAAAAGCCCCTCACAATACTTGATACATAGTAGTAAAGCAATGCATATCAATGCCTTTCCCTTTCTTGAATTCTCCAACTCTGTTCTTTTGTGTCATTTCCTGATGAATGTTTATGTTTTGGAAGGTGGAAGTGTCGGACCAGGAGTTGGAAGGGGAGAGAGAACTTCTCTTCTGACATTTATTTGGGTATGTGTTTCCTTTCAATAACTGAGTGGCAGTTGGTCTTACAGGGAAGAGGTCTCACATTATTCCATTTTAGACTTGGATTTTAAATGGCGTGAGAGTAGGGTAGAGTAAGTCTCTATAAAACAGTCACTTCTATAAACCTAGCATTTGAGATGGCTTACATCTCTTTTTTGAGATAACTTACCTCTAGATTTAGCTAAGTCTCTAAGTTCTAGAAATACTCTTTTTTTTTTTTGTTTTTTTTTTATTTATTAATTTATTTTATTTTTTATTTTTTTGCTATTTGGGCTCTGTAGTGCCAAACTGACTATTCACCTGCATCCTTCATGGGAAAAAATTAGTGCCGCTGTTCATCATCCCAGGTTCAAGTGTGAGAAGGTCTTGCTGCTATTGCTCCATATAGAGTCCTTTGTCATTTTTCCTTTCCTCCTGGCTAAATGCCCATGCATTTAGAAACATAATTTTCAACCACAGTTATCCATTAGAATTACCTGGGTAGATTCTAAAATACTCCAGTATCACAGTTCTGCCAAAGACTAGTGAAATCAGAACCTCTTGGGATTGAACCTAAGCATAGGTATTTTTAAATGCCTTCAGGTGACACCAGTGTGCCTCCAGGATGGAGAACACTTGATTTACAGACAGGACCCTCAGCTCTGCGGGAGGCTGAGGGGGTTTCTTGATAACTCTAGTGTGAGATCTGGTCTCAAATTCAGAATTAAAACTGACATATAACAGGCATATTTTTCTTTGTCTCAGCGCTCTGTTTCTGTTGCCCCATGTTCCTTAAATTATCTTTTGGGTTATTTCAGTATACACACCACGATATGATACGTTGTTAATAAATAGTGATCTTGAACTAATTCAAAGAAAACCAAACACTGAGGCTTTCAGAGGTAGAAGCTGAGTCTTGGGCTGGTGAGTGGTGGTTGAGCCAGGAGGTCCAGGTTGGGCTTCAGGAACAAGATTTTAAAATAAATAAAAATCAAAACACAAAGAAGCCCCATCCGGTGTGGGAAGAGCAGCATCCAGCCTCACAACTGCTCTCTTGGCGTACTTTTCTTTCCTTACAATCTAGTTTCCATACAAAAGCCTGAGACTGAGTGATCTTTTAAAAATGCAAACCACTCCTCTGCTTAAAACATTCCAGTAGCTTCTCATTACACATAGAATATCATCAAATTCCATCCCATGGACAGCTAGGGCTCTGCTTACCTTTTTATCCCCTACTCGTACCCTTCTCTGTGTTGCCCACTCTGCTCCAGTTACCTGGGCTGCCTTCTGTGCCTTGGTAAGGCAAGGTCACTCTTCACTCCGGGTGTTTGCTCTTGTTCTATCTGGAGTGTCCTTTACCCAGAACATAGAAAGACAAGTCCGTAACACCTCGCCCAAAGCAACTCCTCTCCCACCACCTTTATCTCTCTCTCTCTCTCTCTCTCTCTCTCTCTCTCTCTCTCTCATCTCCTTGGTCGTTTTGCTTCATGGTGCTGTTGCTTTCTCAAATTATCATGGTTATTTTGTTCCCTCCCTGGAAGGTGAGCTCTACAGCCATGACTCGGACTTGTACACCATGGTGTCTTCACCACTTGTGGAGCATTCAGGGTCCGCTGTTGGCCCATGATGTCCCTTTAAGAAGATAAGACAAAATGCCCTTCTTGTATAGACTCTGCCCTACAAGCCTATAGTTCTGAGCCCCTTTGAGAAATCTAGAAAAATGTGTTCCTTCTTCCAGGCAGGCACAGGACTCCAGTGAGGTGTGTAGGCGGACAGTGGTTAAATTTTCGTCCTTCCTTCCTTACTTTGCACAATGGTAGGAGTGGCCAAAGTGCCGGAAATAAGGTGGGCATTCAGTAAATACTTGTTTAATAAAGGAATTGAAGCGATTGGTTGTGGCAATGTTCATCAGTGAAGCACATTTTCCTGAGTCTGACTGCAGCAAAGGAGACACAGCAGTGAACCAGTGGTGTGCTGGCACAGTGTAACAACCAGCTCTCCAGAAGAAAGAACAACAGCAACAAAAATAACAGATTTGTGCTATTGGCTAATTAGTATCATATATGGTATAAATAGTCCATTTTATACTATTAACATAATGTCAATGGCTTGCAAAATTCCTAAAACTTTAACAATTGGCTCTTGGGATTATATATTGTCCCTTGTCATCTCTATAGGTCTAAGGACCAGGAAATGCCTTATCGTCCCAGAGAATGGGGAAGTCCAAGATCATTTATAAAATAGAAGGAAAACAAAATTAAGGCTGACACTCGTTAACTAATTCATCAAGTCTCACTTTTGTCATCTATAAAAGAAACAATTTGGACTAAATAGTCTCCATTTCAACTGGACCGACTATATTCTACATACTGTGTAAAGATTAATGTGAGGGGAAGGGAAAAGTGAGAAGTCCGTGGTTTCTATGTGTGAATGAGTTTGTGGTATGCATATAAGGAATATGTTAATCTTTCTGAGCTAGTGAATATTTAGTGCATGTTTTCTCTAGATGAAATAAAATGATTTAGGATAAAGTTTCTCTGAAACTAAATTGGGGCTTAAAAACTTTTCCAAATGCCAAGAACACTGTTTCAGATCATACTTGTCATAACTTTTTCTTTCTACCAGAGCTCGTACACTGATTTTCCTCTTTACATCTCCACACACCCATTTTACTCCTTTGTTTGATTCTGGATTTCAAGCAAAAGTGAAACACGTGCCTGGCATCTCAGACAAAACGGAAACTCAAACCATCCAGCTGGAGGAGCATAAACCACTGTCATCAGGGGCTCAGTAACAGCTTTAAGAGTTATAATTTCTGATGTGGAGCTATCACTTTGTTGGGCAAATACCAGTGTTGAAATATATTATTACTACCTCTCTCCCCACTCCAACCACCAGAACAAACGTCCAACTTCCCGGAGAAATTTATGTGTGCAGGGATGGACAGGAACCCTTTGTAGCAGCCTTTAGACAGGGGACACCCAGCTCTAATAGAGCCTGTCATCCTCATATGAGCCACTGAATCATGTGTATATATAACTTGCATATTAAAAGGCAACAGCCAATGTCAATGGTGCTGATATAAAAATATCTTAATAGCCAGTAACTGACTAATGAATACTACTGTAATAACAGTTTAATTTGAAGAATTCTGACAGCTGGTTGCTTTGATGAGAGTGGTTTCCAAGGAGTCCCAGTCCCATGCTGAGAACATCTCCAGCCTGCTGATTCATAGCAGCAGTGCAGAACTGTTTAATGTCACCACCTCTCAGCTAAAGTAATAATAAACAGGAATGTTATGGTTTATTTTTCTGTATGAATTGTTCAGGCTCTGTATGGTAAGTACCAACTCAATAGGGGATAATAGCCACCATTCCCCTGGGAGTTGTAACTGGAGGTGAGGCTTTTTTCTTTTTCTTTCTTTCTTTTTTTTCTTTTTTATCAGCAAGGTTTATATATCAGAATGAATGTAGAATTTCTTGGTTTTGTGGTGGATTTATTTTATTCTTTTACATCGCTCTTGCTCATCCCATTCTGCTTAGCAAATGTAATTACTCTGGTTAAGATGTAGCTTCCCTATTATTTCTGAACTTCCCAAGATAGTTTAAAGCAGACAGCTAGGGCATGAAATATATGGTTCTACAACTATCTTAATTATACTGTGTGACTCTGTGTTTGATATGAAATAGCAATGTCTGGGAAGTGAATTTAATCTCTACAGATTTAGGACGATTGCCAAAAAGATTCATTGATTTTTTTTTTCTTTTGCAGAAGCACAATCTTTTATTGTATAAATGTCAGAAGCTTCAAATTATTAGGAAATGTGTCAAGAAGCTCAAGGTATAATAACATTCTTTAGAGAGCTTGATTCTGAAGACAGTGCAATGAAATGTTCAAAAAGAAAACATGTCTTATGTTCTTAGAGAATAAAGCTCTGGGATTCGTTTTAATTTGTCATTTTGAACAGGATGAGGCTTCCACTGGGTCCTTTGATGTGAAAGCCCGGGGGATGATACACAGCTATTGCTTGGTCACCCCAGAGCCTTTATAAGCTCCAGATTGTAGAGACATCAGCAGTCCTGGGAAAGAAGATACTGACTTAGGATTTGCAGTTTCAGAGCTGAACAATGAAAAATCACTGGGATTTGTGCTAGTGCAGATGTCCTAAAGAGTGGGTCATGAAAAAAAGGAGACAATATTTGGGCTGTGTCACTAGCTCAGGTACAGCTTCTAGTAAGCCTAAAATCAAGGTGAAATCCCTATCTTTGGACAATATGTCACTTAGTATAATTTTTGTTGAAAGTAATAGAAAACCTATTCAAACTCACACGGGTAACAAGGAGAATACTGTGGTTCACCTATCTGCAAAGTCCAGAAGTTGGGTGGACTTCAGGCATGTGGGATTCAGAGGTGAATGACATCATGAGGATTTGAGCTCCATTTATGATTTTTGACATTGTGCTCTACTCCGTGTCATTGCTCTCTACCCTGTGTGCTGGGTTCCTTTTCAGGATGGCTCCTTGGGTCTCATATCCATATTTTCAACCTCATCCTTTGTTTAGAGACCTCAAGGAAAAGTCTTTAGGAAATGCAGATTTTACTGTCGTTCTTTTCAGAGGGTTCAAGTCACTGATTGGCTTAGTCATGGTCACCTGCTCCAGCCATGGGACCTCATGGATGCCCAAATGCAAGTCAGGGCTGTTAGGTAGAGGGTAAGGGGTGGTGGTGAAGCATCCACAGCAGAGTTTTCAGAAAATGGCGTACATGCTTCCTCCATTTGCAAGGTGTATAGATGAGCATTTGCACTATATTTACACAGAGAGGGCTGCTATTAATGTATGTACACTATCAATAACAACAATTTGTATCTGTATAGTGCTATATACTTTCAAGAGTATGTCCTTATTTCTCATTTATTATTCACCATTATGCTACAAAAAATAAAGATATATTCTGTCCCAATTAAAAGTTGAGCAGACTAAAGTTCAACTTGTATTAAATGCCATTTTCAAGATGGGAGACCTGCAGAGGTGTGGAGCTGCTAGTGGGTTCTAGTCTGCTGGCTCCACGTTCAGTAATCTCTCTATTGTACTCCACTTTGCATCCTCCCCCACCTCTTCTTTTATCATCTGCTGCTTATGCATATGTGGTGAGGAAAAAAAGGCAAATATAGTGAATATATTTCTGATAGCAAGTGTGGCAAATAATACCTTTCAGCATTATCCAATTGGGCATAAAAAGGAAGCAGTCTTTTAACTCTGTAGCTGGATTCTTTGGATATCATTGCAATTTCCTTACTTTGTTTTGGGAGTTAAATAACCATGCCTACCATTAATGAATTTTTGTTCAGTGCTGTTCCAAGGAGAGAAAGGAAATCTACTGGCTTGAAATTGGCTTTTTGCAAATGATATTTATCTTCCTAGATCTCTCTTCTGTCCTTCACATGCTCAGCCCTATTCATCCCTGAGGATTCAGCTTAAGTGTAACTTCCTTTAAGAAGAATTCCTGGTTCATTCTTTTATGTCCCCTTCTGTTTTTTGCTGAGTGAGGTGCTCCACTGCTGAGTTCACATATCACATGGGCTTACTACTGTCTTCCTAAGGAAGCATGACTTCCTTAAAGTAGGGTCTATGCCTCATCCATCTTTGAATCTTTAGTGTCTAGCACAGTATCTGGCACAGATTAGATAGGTCTCTTAAGTATATCCTGAATGAATGGATGATGTCCTATCTGCAAAACTCTGAAAGATACACAGCAGCATTTCACTGGATCCTAAATCACATCATTCTTTCTCTCGGTTCCTCAAGATTGTCTAATAACATCTTATTGAAAAAAACATATGAGTTAGTAAGGGAAAACTGAATGTGTCTGTGCCAGAGTGTGAGCACCCTTTTTTAGTACTTCCACATCATCACATCTTTCATGAAGACAACACATGATTCAGTTGCTGTCACTAGAATACAACTGCTTGTTAGGGTTCCATACAAATGAAGAAGCAGTATGATTCAAGGGTGGTTTCAATTTGGAAGATCATTATAGTGGTCTGCGAATTAAAACAGGGACAAAAATTGTCACATTGACTTTTGAGATCAAATGCTGAATGCTCTTGCAATGAGGGATGGAGGAGATGATGGAAAGGGAAAGAGGAAGGAGGAATAGAAAGATAGCAAGAGAAAGGGAGATAGAGAGACAGAAAGAGAGAGAGAGAGAGAGAGAGAGAGAGAGAGAATATCACATAGTGTCCTTTAAATTATTTTAACAGTTTAGCCTTCAAGTTATATTCTTGGACTCCACGAGGAAAATAAATTCCAAGGAAATTCTTTAAAATTCTGGTGTACATAACTCAAATTTTGCATCTATAGAAAATTAATAATTGCCTTACCTATGGATTAAAGCCAGCAATTGAGAATTAAGAATAGTTTAGGATTATATATAGCCCTGCAAAGAGAGCTAGACTAGAATTTAGGATATGTGGGTTCTAGGTGTGACTTCATGGTTCTTGGTCTTATTTTTTGTAATTAGAAAAGAAGATTTTGTATATTTATTTATTTATTTTTCAATAGCTTTAGGGAGTATACGTGTTTTTTGTTACATGGATAAATTGTATCATGCTGAAGTCAGGGTTTTCTGTGTTCCAGTCACCAGAATAGTGTACATTGTACCCAATAGGTAGTTTTTGACCCCTCATCTCCATGCCACCCTCCCCCCTTCTTAATTTTCAATGTCCACCACACCACTTTATGACAATATATATCCCTTGTTTAGCTCCCACTTATAAGTGCGAATATGTGGTATTTGTTTTTCCACTCCTGAGATACTTTATTTAGGATAATGGTCTCCAGATCCATTAAAGTTGTCGCAAAAGACATTTTTTCATTCCCTTTTATGGCTGAGTTGTACTCCATGGTATATATGTACCACATTTCCTTTATCCACTCATCAGTTGATGGACAGTTAGGTTGATTCCATATCTTTGCAATTGCTAATTGTGCTGCAATAAACATTTGAGTGCTGGTGTCTTTTTGATAAAATGACTTCTTTTTTTAGGGTAGATACCCAGTAGTGAGGTTACTGGATTGAATGGTAGGTCTACCTTTAGTTCTTTTAGGAATCTTCATACTGTTTTCCATAGAGGTTGTACTAGTTTACATTCCCACCAATAGTGTGTAAGTGTTGCATCCATGCCAATATCTATTTTTTTTTTTACTTTTTGTTGTTTTAATTTGCATTTCCTTAATAAATCGTGATGTTGACATTTTTCATGTTTGTTGGCCATTTGTCTATCTTCTTTTGAGAAGCTTCTGTTCATGTCTTTCATTCACTTTTTAACGGGATTGTTTGTGTTTTTCTTGCTGAGTTATTTCAGTTCTTTATAGATTCTGGTTACTAGCCCTTTGATAGATACATAATTTTAGAATATTTTGTCCACTTACCTTGTTGATTATTTTTTTTTTTTTTGCTATTTAGGAACTTTTTAGTTTAATTAAGGCACATTTATTTATTTTTGTTGTTGCTGTATTCGCTTTTGGGGTCTTTGTCATAAATTCTTTGCCTAGGCCAATTTCCAGAAGAGTTTCTCCTACATTTTCTTCTATAATTTTTATGGTTTCAGGTCTTCCATTTAAGTCTTAAATCCTGTTGTGTTAATATTTGTATATGGTGAGAGATGGGGATCCAGTTTCATTCTTCTGCATGTGGCTATCCAGTTTTCCCAGCACCATTTATTGAATACTGGGTCATTTCTCCAGCATGTTTTTGTCTACTTTGTTGAAAATAAGTTTGTTGTAGCTATATGGCTTTATTTCTGGGTTCTCTATTCTGTTCCATTGGTCTACATGTCTACCTTTATTCCAGTTTTGTGCTGTTTTGGTTACTGTAGCCTTATAGTATAATTGGAAGTCAAGTAATGTGATACCTCCAGATTTATTCTTTTTGCTTAAGATTGCTTTGGTTATTCAGGCTCTTTTTTGGTTCCATATAAAGTTTAAGATTGTTTTTTCTAGATCAGTGAAAAATGACAATGGTATTTTGATGGGAATGGCATTGAAGCTATAAATCACTTTTGGCAGTATGGACATTTTAACAATGTTGATTCTTCCAGTTCCTAAGCACAATATGTTTTTCCATTTGTTTGTGCCATCTGCAATTTCTTTCTTCAGTATTTCATGGTTCTCCTTGTAGAGATCTTTCACCTCCTTGGTTAAGTACATTCCTAGGTATTTTATTTTCTTTGCAGCTATTGTAAATGGTATTGAGTCCTTGATTTGATTCTTATCTTGACAGCTATTAGTATACAGAAATGCTACTGATTTGTGTACATTGATTTTAAAACCTAAGACTTTACTGAATTTATTTATCAATCCTAGGAACCTTTTGGTGAGGTCTTTAGGGTTATATAGATATAAGATCATATCATTGGCAAACAGGGATAGTTTGATGTCCTTTCTCCTGATTGGATGTCCTTTATTTCTTTCTCTTGCCTAATTGCTCTGGCTAGGACTTCCAGGACTATGTTGAATAGATGTGGTGACAGGGGGCATTCTTGTCTTGTTCCAGTTCTTATAGAGAATTCTTTCAACTTTTCTCCATTCAGTATGATGTTGGCTGTGGGTTTGTCACATATAGCTTTTATAATTTTGAGGTATGTTCCTTCTATACCTAGTTTGTTGAGCGTTTTTATCATGAATAAAATGTTATTGAATAGATTTTATTGAGTGCTTTTTTCTGCATCTACTGTGATAATCACATGGTTTTAGTTTTTGCTGTTGTCTACATGGTGAATCACATATATTGATTTGCATATGTTGAATTATCCTTGCATCCCTGGGATGAAACCCACTTGATCATGGTGAATTCTCTTTTTGATGTGCTGTTGAATTTGGTTTGCTAGTATTTTGTATTTTTTCATCTATGTTCATGAGGGATATTGGTCTGTATTTTTCTTTTTTTGTTCTGTCCCTTTCTGGCTTTGGTATCAGGGTGATACTGGCTTTGTAAGATGAGTTAGGGAGGATAATCTCCTTCTTGATGTAATGGAACAGTTCCAGTAGGATAGGTGCCAGCTCTTCTTTATAGATCTGTTAGAATTTGGCTATAAATCAATCTGATCCTGAGCTTTTTATGGTTGGGGTATTATTACTCTTTCAATCTCACTGCTTGTTATTGACCTGTTCACTATTTCTATTTGATTTTAACCTTCAAAGTTTGGAAGGTTGTTTGTTTTCAAAAATTTATCCATTTCCTCTAGATTTTCTAGTTTGTGTACATAGAGGTTTTCATAGTAATCATGAATGATATTTTGTATTTCTGTGGTATCAGTTACAATGTCTCCTTTTTCATTTCTGATGAGCTTATGTGAGACCTTTCTCTTCTATTTCTGGTTAATCTAACTAGTATTCTCTAGATTTTGTTTATCTTTTCAAAGACCAACTTTTTGTTTTGTTGACCTTTTGTATTGTATTTTCTGTTTCCATTTCATTTAGTTCTGCTCTGATCTTTGTTATTTCTTTTCTTCTGCTAGCTTCAGGTTTGGTTTATTCTTCTTTTTCTAGTTCCTTCAGGTATGACATTAGATTGTTAACTTGTGATCTTTCTGTCTTTTTGATGTAAGCATTTATAGCTGTAAAATTCCTTCTTAGCACTGCTTTTAATGTATCCCAGAGATTTTTGGAAGCTTATGTTATCTTTGTTGTTCAATTTGAAAAATCTTTTGATTTCCATCTTGATTTCATCATTGACCCAAGGATCATTCAGGAGCAGGTGGTTTAATTTCCATGTATTTGTGTCATTTTGTAGAGCTCCTCTTGGAATTTATTTCTACTTTGACACCACTGTGGTCTGAGAAGATACATGGTATGATTTTGATTTTTCTGAATTTGCTGAGACTTGTTTTGTAGCCTAACATATGCTCTATCTTGGAAAATGTCCCATGTGCTATTTGTTCAGTAGCTTTCGGGTAGAATGTTCTGCAAACGTCTTTTAGGTCCATTTCTTCTGGCATCCCATTTAAGTCTAGTGTTTCTTTGTTGATTTTCTGCCTTGACTGTCCAGTTTTGTCAATGCAGTGTTAAAGTCTCCTGCTGTTAGTATGTTGCTGTTTATTTCTTTGCTCAGATCTAGTAGAATTTCTTTTATGAATTTGGGAGCTCCTGCATTAAGTGCATATATATTTAGTATTGTTATATCTTCTTGTTGAATTGCTCCCTTTATTATTATATAATGACAATCTTTCTCTCTGTTTTTCTTTTTTTGTTGTTTTTTAACATTGTTGATTTAAAGTCTATTTTATCTGATATGAAAATAGGTACTCCTGCTTGTTTTTTGTTTTTGTTTGTATGGAATTTTTTTCCTATTGCTTTACCTTGAGTCTATGAGAATTTTTTGTGTTAAATTAGTTTTTTGGGGACAGCACATATTTGGGTTGTATTTTTTAATACACTCAGCCAATCTATATCTTTTAAATGGAGCATTAAGACTGTTTAATTCAATTTTAGTATTGATATGTGAGATACTCTTCTGTTTATCATGTTGATTGTTACCTGTAAGAGCTGTGAGTTTTAATTTTCAGATGTTTTTATACAGGTTGGTATCAATTGTTTTGTTCCATATATGCAGCACTTTTAAATTTTTTTTTTTTTTTTTTTTAGCAGGGCAGGTCTAGTGGTGACAAATTCCCTTAGTGTCTGCCTGTCTGGGAAAGATTTTATTTCTCTTTCATTTATGAAACTCAGTTTTTCAGGATGTTAAATTCCTGACTGGCAGTAATTCTGTTTAATAAGACTAAAACAGGACCTTTCTGGCTTATAAAGTTTCTGCTGAGAAGTCTGTCATTAGTCTGATAGGTTTTCCTTTGTAAGTTACTTGATGCTTTCATCTCATAGCTTGTGGAATTTTTTCCTTCACTTTAACCTTGGCCATATTGATGACTACGTGCCTTGGTGATGTCTTATTTGCCATGAATCTTTCAGATGTTTAATGACCTTTTTGTATCTGGAAGTCTAAATCTCTAGTGATACCAGGGAAGTTTTCCTCAATTATTCTTTCAAATAGGTTTTCCATGCTTTTTGTTTTTTCTTCTCCTCCCTCAGGGATAACTCTGATTATTATATTTGTTCACTTTACATGGTCCCATATTTCTCAGTGAGATTGATTATTTTTCTTGATTCATTTTTCTACATTTTGGACTGACTGGGTTAATTCAAAATCCTTGTCTTCAAGCTCTGAAATTGTTTCTTCTGCTTGGTCTAGTCTGTTGTTAAAACTTTTTTTCTGTATTTTGAAATTCCCTAAATGACTCTTTCATTTCTAGAAGTTCTGTTATATTTTGTCTTATCTAACTCTTTAGCAAATTTTTCATTCATGTCTCAAATTATTTTTTGGTTTCTTTGTGTTGGTTTTCAACTTTCTCATCAATCCATTTGATCTTACTTGCCATCCATATTGTGAATTCCATATCTGGCATTTCAACAATTTCCGGTTGGTTGGATTCTATTGGTTGAGAACTATTGTGATTCTTTGGGGATGTCAAAAGAGCCTGTTTTTTCCATGTGTTCAGAGTTCTTATGCTGATTTGTTTTCATCTAAAACCTCTTCTCTCAGCTCAAGACAGATAGCTTTGCAGTATACCTGTTTTCCTTTGCTGGAAACTCTGTTGCTCAGTGAAGTGAAAGAGAGATTCCTGAATGGTACACTTGAATCTTGCTCCAGAAAACTGATCAGGCAGGAGAGTGGCATATGCACTGTGAGCCTTTAACATTGCTGCTTTCCTGTCTCTTTATGTTCCACTGTGGTATCATGGGTGATTGATGCACAGTGGCTATATGGTGGTTGGTTGGGTGTGCTTGGGGGCATGCAGCAGCAATTGGGCACATATGGCATGAGTGTTCACCCTGCCCAAGTCCATTGGCAGGGGCATGAGCATTCTCCCTACCCAGGTCCAGTGCAGCAGTGTTTGTCAGCAGGTGGTGGTGCATGCGTTTGCCCTGCCCAGGTACATTGGTGGCAGCATTACCCAGGTGATGGCAGTGGTGGCTATGCCACCCAGACAGCAATGGCAGACATTCAGGGTGGCAGGACATCTCTTTGTCTGGGTCCTGTGGCAGCTGTGGCTTGGTGGGCCACATAGGTGGCAGCAGCAGTGGGCTTTGGGTTCCCTGGTGGCAGTGGGAGCACACAGCACCTACCTATGGGATCCATGAGAATGCCCAGCCTCCCTGCTCACTCAGTCCAACAAGAGTGATAGGGACGTGGCAGCAGTGGATCTGACCCCGGAATAGATGAAATGCTCTGGGGTTGGTACCTCCATATGGTATCAGTGCCCAGGGCTTTTAAGCCAGCAGAACACCTCTGTGCCTTTTCTCTGAAGTGATGCTATTGAACAGTCTCCAGTCAGCTCCATGTGTCAGTCTGCCAGTGTGCTGCAATGGAAGGACCCTCACATAGCTCCAATTGCAATGCCTGCAGGGGAAATTTGGAGTCCTTGGGTTCTCTCTTCTGTCCCTTCCCCACATGTAGGCACCTTCCCCATGTTCCTCTGCTTCTGCTGAGTGTGTCACCCTACTTCCTTCTCCTTCACTTTGGGAGCCTCCTGTTATCTCTCTGTTGATTTCCAATACTCTCTCTTAGACAATCAATGTGAAGGTGAATATCTACTCTCCAGCTTTGATTCTCTCCATGAGTGGCCTGTTCAGACTGCTTCTAGTCCACCATCTTGGCCCCTCCCGAGTTTTGTTTTAGATGTCTTAAAGGTGTCTGATATACTTTAGATATATGTCTCCTCCAAATATCATGTTGAAATTTAACTCCCAGTGTTGAAGATTGGGCCTGATGGAAGGTGTTTGTGATATGAGGGCAAAACTCTCAGGATGGCTTGGTGCCATCCTTGTGGTAATGAGTGAATTTTTGCTTTGTTAGTTCCCATGAGGACTGATTGTTAAAACGAGCCTGGCATCTCCCTCCTCTTTTTCTCTCTTATTCTCACCATGTGATACCTGCTCCCCTTCCCCTTCAGCCATGAGTGGAAGCAGCCTGAAGCCCTCACCAGAAGCAAATGCTGGTGCTATGCTTCTTGTACAGACTGTAAACTGTGAGCTAAATAAACCTCTTTTCTTTATAAATTACCTAGCCTCAGGTATTCCTTTACAGCAATGTAAGACAGACAGAGATAGTCTCTTCTAGTTTTAAAACGTTATGTTATTCAATAAATGGTGCTGGAAAAACTGGATAACCACATGTAGAAGACTGAAACAGGACCCACACCTTTCACCTC
>VBSM01002608.1:61057955-61092544 GCA_008086735.1 Cheirogaleus medius
AAATGTTGGTATGGATGTGGAGAGATAGGAACACTCCTACACTGCTGGTGGGACCACAAACTAGTTCAGCCTCTGCGGAAAGCAATATGTAGATACCTTAAAGTGATACAAGTAGATCTACCATTTGATCCAGCAATCCCATTACTGGGCATCTACCCAAAAGAACAAATGTCACTCTATGAAAAAGACACCTGCATTCGAATGTTTATAGCAGCACAGTTCACAATTAATTGCAAAGTTGTGGAAACAACCCAGGTGCCCATCAATAAATGAGTGGATTAAGAAAATGTGGTATATGTATACCATGGAGTACTATTCAGCTTTAAGAAACAATGGTGATATAGCACCTCTTGTATATTCCTGGATAGAGCTGGAACCCATTCTACTAAGTGAAGTATATCAAGAATGGAAAAACAAGCACCACATGTACTCATCAGCAAATTTGTGTTAACGGATCAACACCTAAGTGGACATATAGGAATAACATTTGTTGGGTGTTGGGCGGGTGGGAGGGGGGAGGAGAGGATGGGTATATACAAACATAATGAGTGAGATGTGCAACGTATGGGGGATGGTCATGCTTGAGGCTCTGCCTTGAGGGGGGAGGGGGGCATGGGCAATATACATAACCGTATTATTTGTACCCTCATAATATGCTGAAATAAAACAACAACAACAACAAAAAAAACGTGATGTTATGAAAACTAACATTTTTATGGGGATATGGAATAAGCAGAACAAAAGAGGTCATATATACTATGGACAACAAAATAATCAGATTACAATAAAACAATTAGACAAAACTGAAGACGCTAATATACCAAATATTACACACAAGAAAAGGCTCTTTACTCCAGATGGCTTATTGAATAGAATATTTCTGTGAATGCATATGAAAATGGCATACATAGACATAAACCTGATTTGAAATAAATCAGAACAATGATGCAGGTTTTTTAAATGTGGAAACTTATATTTATGAATAAGGAAACAAAAAGAGTAAAGGACAGAATAAGAAAGGAGCACATGTGACCCATTTATATACTCAAGGTTCATGGCTTTAGTGAAAATGACAGATAAAAAGACCTTTTTTTCCTTCTTGGATACATTACAAGCTATTTGTACAGACTGAATACTATTGCAGCTAATTTGTATAGAAGTTCCTACTCTTCCTACTAAAAAGGGAATTTTTTGTTTTTTACACTGTGACTTTTAACAATCAGAGAGATTAAATGGACCATGTGTTGAGACTCTCCATCTTTGGCATTCCAACTGCCTTTTCAAAAAAAAAAATCAAAAAAAGAAAAACACTGTATCACATACATAACACATTAGTTGCTATTTTTCCTGCTTGATAAGACTGTTTCTTGGTCCAATCAGTTTTATCTCTCTGGCATAGAAAATTTGGGGGAAAGGGGATGAAAAGATAGCAAACATTAAATCAATTATTATTCTCTTTAAGATATATATTAAGTGAAGGAAAGAAAAAGATAACATATTAGTTATCCACAAAAGTGCCTGGACCATAATGGACAGGAAAAGATGAAATGGAATTAATTGTTGTTATTATCAGTAAATTTGCATCAGATTTCTTAGCTGTTGATGGGTGTGTAGCAAAATGTTAAGATCAATCTCTGAGAAGTTATGGCAAAGCAATAGCACATTGTTCACACTCCATCAACGACAAACCAGCACAGACCGAGTTTACAGATTCCAGTTGCTGCTAAAACCGCTCTATCCTTGACTTGGAGGCAGAGCTGCAGCTATTGAGCAGCCAAGGAGGTTTTAAGGTCGGAGACAACATTGCACAAAGATTTCATATTGTACAAGACAATATGGAAAGATCGTTTATTCAGCAACAGATAAATTTAGGTCAAAAGAAACATTTAGAAGGGGCAGTATATGTTGAATTTGACTCACAATGAACAGTATCTTGAAAGAGTTGTCATTCTTGTCATAAACTTTACAAAATGTGACTCTACTATCAATCATCCTAAAGCCCACATACGAACTGTCCTTCTTTTTCTAAAAGCGATGAAAATTGCAGATGGCAACAGCCCTCAGAAAACTAAATAGCAACTAAGTAATGAGGTGTTTGAAGGAATCATGTTGAGACAAACCAGGCTCTAGATAAATCAGCATAAATGTTTTTTACTTATTGTTGAGAATCCCCATGACCATATTTTTTGACAGTGGAAAGAAACTATAAAATTTCTGCGTGGTTGTTCCTAAAGAAAGAGTGAATAAAAAGCCTTTTTTTTCCAGAAAGCCAAACACGAATTTTGCCTAAAATCCAAAAAATAAACTTATTGAGAACCATTAGAAGATTGGTAGAATTAAGAATGTCTTTGCTTCTTTTTGGTTTCTAATTTTAAAAAATTGACATCATCACTTAGTGGAGTGCACCTTAAATTAAAAAAAAACAAACAACAAACTCTAAGGATATATTTGTACTACGTAGAAAAAAGACCTTCTAGTGTTTTAGCTCAGTAAAGTTCACGATTCAGACATGCATGATAAGAAACTAAACTCAGTCATCCCCAGCCAAACATTGATATTTGAATGCTGTTTCACTATGAAACAGCACATCAGCAGGCTAAGATTTCTTGAAAAAAAATCACCTTTAGATTATAGACTTTTTTCAAGATTGACTCTTCTCCCCCATTTAAAAAAATATTTTATTATGGAAAATTTCAAACATGCCACAAAGTTGAAAGACTATTACAGTGGACATATCTGAATATGCGTCACCTAGATGCACATTCCATTAACATTTTCCTATATTGCTTTATCTTCTATCCATCTGTCTATCCATCTCTCTAGGCATCAATCAATCCATCGTATTTTTGATGCATTTTAAAGTACATTGCAGACATCAGTTTATTTCCCCCTAAATACTTCATTATGCATATTATTAGCTAGAATTCAATATTTCTTTATAGTTTTATTTTTATGATATAAAATTGACATTTAATGAAAGGCATGCATCTTAAATGTACATCCTGTGTTTTCAAAAATGTATGTATCTGTGTTACCAGAACTCCTAGCAAGATATTAAACATTACCATCACTCCAGAAAGTTCCCTGTGCCCCATCCCAGTTAGTACTCCCCCCTCAGCAGCCACCCAGAAGGAACCATTGTTTATGTAATGTTCTCTCCATACATTAGTTTTCTCTAGAACATCACGTAAATGGAATCATACAGTATGCACTCTTGTGTAAGGCTTCTTTCAGTGAACATCTTCTTTAGTGTTATCTGTAGTTTGTTTTTATTGCAGAGAAAGTCTTTATGATTATACCACAATTCATTTATTCATTATCTTATTTATGAACACCAGGGCTGTTTCCAATTTTTGACTAGTATGGATAATGTTGCTATGAAAATTCCTATTCTATGTCTTTAGATCCTGCATCTTATCTTCACGTATTCTCAGTCTCTATTCCCAAAACTGAGAGTCCTGACCGGTTTTATATGGAAGACTGTGTACCTTAGACTACCAAATAAGTTTCAATTTCAGGTCCTGCTTGGACTTGATAAATTCAGGGTAGCACTCTTTTTTTATTGAGCATTTGAGCACAGATGGAAAGAATTAAAAAAAGGAAGTAATGACCTTAGGCATATTCTTGAAGTGTGAATGCACTGTTTTCTTCAAATAACTTATATGTGAAATATCAGTTTGCAATTCTAGGAGAAAAAAGAAATAAAAGAATTGCTGTTTAATCTCTGTACTTCTTCCACAAAGATTGACTGTGACTTAAAATAGCCTGGAGTTATTAATGCTGTAAATCTTTCTGAAAGAGATTTCAGTGCTTGTTCTTCTTGCTCTCAAAAAAAAAAAAAAAAAATCAGTATAGATCTCATGTAAGTGACACAATTTCAAACTCTATCAAGATTAGACTATTATTAATGCCCAGGGCTAAAATGAATTGTGGAATTCTTAAAAGTTTCTCTAAACAACTAAAAACATTAAAGCAAAATTTGCTGGCATAGATAGGCCATTTCAATGGCTACCTGAATATTTGAAGCTTTGGTTTCTGTAAGAATAATAAGGATGATGACTACATTGTTGAATCAAATTCTTCAAGGGTCTTAGGATCAATTCATTATGCCTGATTGTAAGTTTCGAGGGAATAGTAGGGTAGGTAGTAGGAAAAATAGGGTTCCTTCTAGCTCATGAAGTTTTATGTCAAAAGTTATTATGATGTCATTTAAATTTTTCTTTTTTGGAAACCTGTTACTACATGAACACACAATTAAAATTCCTGCATAAATGTCATAGAATGAGTCTCTTAAATATGGAACAATTTTTAAGAATATAGAGAGTATATATTTATTGTATTTTAAAAATACATTTAGCCAGTTTTCTATTTCATTTCTATCAATTCAACTATAATATTTCATCTTAAAACTTCTATTTTTAAGAAAAAAATGGACACTGTAAGCTATTACAAGCAAAAAGAGATAAAGTTGTTAGATTTATTAGATTGATATCAATTGTTAAGTGTGAGTACAATGCGTGAGATCTATAGAATGATAAAAATTAGTAACAATTTTACTGAAGTGAATATCATACCAGCAATTGAAGTGACTAGTAATAGCAGATCCTATAAAAAAATTTGTTTTAATAGTTGAAAACAGAAAAGAGGCTCTGGGTCAGGAGAGCCATCTGGCACTAATTTTAACCACCATAGAGGAACCAATAAACTCTGTACTAATATTCCAATCTACTCACTAATGGTGATAATCAGAACATCTGGTTAGTGTTTCCCTTTACTAAGGTCTCCTGCAAGGATTGTATTAGGTACTGAAGTTCCTACTGAGCTGTGACTATGAACTACAACTTCCTCTACTCTATGTCCGCCTAACTGTAGCCAGGAAAGTCACCTTGCCTCAAGCCAAGCAACATTCTGAATCTCACCTGAGCTTACAGAGAAAACATGCCATTCACTAATTCTAAAATGCAATCCCAGCTTCTATTATTATTGCTGTAATTTCGTGCCTATTCCCAGGCTCTTTGCCTAAGCTCTGATTTCTTTTTGTCTAAACTATCTTGGGTTCCTGCTCTCATATTGTTCAGAATCTACTTCAATAGCTGACCCCTGGTTCTTCAACCTCTTCAATGCTTCTTCTCTTTGTTCTCTGACCTTCTCGACTTGAGGTCTTGTTTCCCTAAAGCTCCTTGATTGCTTCCTCATCTCTGCACTTCTTGACCTCTCTGTATTGGACCCAATAGTTTTAAATCTCTCTCTATATTTATATATCTATTGCTCACTTTGGCCAATCCAAATTATAATAGAATAAAAACTGAATCAGAATTCTGAGGTATATGGATTCTACTTTGAACTTACCACTAATAACATTCTAGTCTTCTGGAATTTCTATTCATGTACAGCATGGAGAAGCCATATTTCCAAATTTGCTTCCAGTTCTAGAATTCTATATTACACATGTCTTTATGGTAATAATACTTATAATCCACTGTGTGCTAATAAGTTTTTCAGATATGATGACTATCCCCAAATACATGAGAATACCTAGTCAACAGACAATTGTAATAGTTTTCAATCTGGCTACATATAAGAAAAATATATGGAAATCTTTCACAGAATATATCACCTGGGTCCCATTCAGACCAATTAAATCCAAACCCTGCAAGTAGGGGGTATGTATTTTATAAAATCTTCCACATGTAATTCTAATGTATAGCTAAGATTGCGCACTACTATTAGCCAATATGAGTCAGCTTGTTATACCTAGATTTTTTAAATGACACTTTCAGGAAGTAAATC
This sequence comes from Cheirogaleus medius, assembly GCA_008086735.1. Classification (NCBI taxonomy): domain Eukaryota; kingdom Metazoa; phylum Chordata; class Mammalia; order Primates; family Cheirogaleidae; genus Cheirogaleus; species Cheirogaleus medius. The sequence goes on from VBSM01002608.1 coordinate 61,063,746, forward strand.
AGACAAAATATTTCCTGAAACAACATAGAATATTAACAAATACATAAATTCACAAAATAAACTATCACAGATAAAGCTTACCTTTCAGAAAATATAAATATAATGATTTTTGGCCCCAAAGTTTATTTGATCATATACACATTGGTTGATCTAAAAGACAATAACTCATCAATCTTTTAAGTACAATAGAGATGCTGGTCTTTTGGAAATTGCTCCATTTCCCATAATAATATGGTTATATATATTCTTGTGAATCAAGAAGCCAGCAGGGTTCCGACTGTGGTGCTAACATCACAGACCTGCAGCCAGCATTGACCAGGAAAATCACCCGGATTTACTTGATTGATTATGAATTGATCTCATTACCTTTCCACACTCTTGCTGTTAATAATGAAATTTCACACATATTCACACAGTATAAAATAATAAGAGCAGAGGACAAAGCCCATGAGTAAGATAAAATGGATAACAGAGGTAATCACTATGTATTACTACTATAAAAATCAATAAAGCAAATATGTTATTCTTTTTAAGTGTTGTATTACAATAATGTTTTTCTGAAGACTGTTGTCTGCATCCAGTTTAAAAAGGCATCTGCTTGTGTTTGCTTAAAACAAAAGGATGGTTGATTTAATGAATTATTTACAGGCACGCAATATGGCAACTGTGTCATTATGAACTCTCTTCTAAGATCTCCTCTGGCTACTCCTGGCAGGGTGTCAATTTGCTTGTTTTTATGGTAGGTGCACGAAATTGTGAAGCTATGCAAAGAAATGAGATTCTACATTGGACTTACTAATGCACACAGACCCAGTAAGAAAGCTATGGGTGACGAGAATGACAAAAACATTTATTTGGCATTAACAATGTGTAATGTGGAGTTCAAGTAAAGAAGGAACCATGAGAATTACATAAAGCTGAAAGTGGCCTTGACAACAGGCCCACAGCCTAAAAGAAATCAGGGCAGGCCTGTAAGAGGAGCTGAAGAGAAAAAGAAAATGTGCAGTCTGTGACCCCTTTCTTCTCCCTGTCACGTATGATACCTACCAGGGTCAGCTCGGTAAGAAAATGTTGGGAGTGTTTGTTTCTGAACCACAGGGTAAAGTAGAAGAAATTAAATGAACTTTGGTGTTTACAAAAAAACAAAACAAAAGGCTTAAGAAGAAAAATCATGAATACAAAGTAGCTTGGCAGATTAAAATCCAGTTATTTTCTTTGGCATTATCCCACCAATCCCAAATTTGCTAAAACTTCCTTCTACTAAACCAGTCCCTAGACAGACAGCCTATGAAGGCAAGTGGCTGTTAGCTGGAAGCATGTCAGAATCCAATGGAGGCCAAAAAAGAACAAAACCCCATAGAGATTGTAAACTACTTTCAAATAAGAACCATGTGTAACCTGGCACAATGCCTTGACTCTGATCACTGACCAATGATATTGGTTGATGGAGTTAATTGATTGAACTAAAATTCCATTTTTTTAAAAAAAAATGGCTTTGTGAGAAGATTTTATAAACTAAAACCATCAGTTCTTATTGGTAATTTATTTCACATGAACCTATAATGTCAGTCCCAGAATATGAGAAAGGGGCTACGAGGAGAGCAAGCAGGAGTTGTATCTCTGTATTTATTCTTCCGAAACTGTCTGGTGGTCATCCACGCTCTGCCTGGGGGAGGCAGAGGTGAAGGGGACCGCCATTGCCACTTTCATGGACATCATCGTCTATAATTTGTGAGCTCCTCTACAGGCCTGCCCTGATTTCTTTTAGGCCTCGGGCCTATTTTCAAGGCTGCTTTCAGCTTTATCTAATTCTCATGGTTCCTTCTTTACTTGGACTCCCCATTATGCATTGTTAATGCCAAATAAATGTTTTCGTCATTCTTGTTATCATGGCTTTCTCACTGGGTCTGTGTGCATTAGTAAGTCCGATGTAGAATTTTCATTTGAAAATTTGATGGGCTTTATATGCTAGAGATTCTGGTGGAAGATTAGTATTTTTGTCGTAAAATATCTACTACACTCTGAGGGTCATAATAGTTTAAAGCCATCATTTCATATGTGAAGCAAACACCAAAAGATAAATGTAGTAGATTTTCTTGTTAACTCTTTGAAAGACAAACTCTTAAATGCTAATGAGAATGTGAACAAAGTGTGAATAAGTGTAATTTATGCTTAATGCTTGAGCGACACATCCTCTGTGATGGCATGAATAGATTTTACTGTGAAAATCACAGCTTCCAGGTGAAGAGGCCTCCGGTGGCTTTGCAGAGCCAGCACATAAAGTCAAATTGTAGCTGCAGCATTTTCCATTCTGAAGGAGGGAGAAGAATTAGGAAAATCATCCCTCTCCCAACCGGGAGTAATGCCTTCTCTGACTGACACAGCTTTGAGACTCTGTTTAAAGGAAGTAAGAAATTAGCAAGCATCAAGCCAGCGGGCAGGCCTGATTAATTTACTCTGGCTCTAATCACAGATCAAATTCACCAGAAAATTGCCAAAGTACATTTGCCCTTTTGTAGTTCTAGGTATAAATTTAAAGTTGGGATTACCAAATCTAGTGAACTTTTTATCTTTTTATGGTTCCTGTAGCCAGGGCGCTTTTACACTCTGCGGCAACAGTATAGAAAGGGCAGAGAACGTGGACTCTGAGTCCCAGAAGTCCTGGGCATGAGTCCTGACGCTCGTCATGTGTGAACTGTGCAGCTTTGGGCAAGCCGGTTAGCAGTTCTGAGCTTCTATTTTCTCATGAGGAAATTTGGAAAATAATAATTATTATAATAACACCTAAGTCCATAGATTTACATGGAGTTTAAATAAGGTAATTAATGTAACAGCTCTTAGTCTAATAAGTATAATACAAGCTCAAAAATATTAGCCTTTGATTAGTATTATCATTGTTTTAATTTTTCTGCCAGTGATCCCCTGGCAATCCTTTAATACTGTGTCAACACAGCAATTTTTTATAAGCCCCGGGTTTACCAGTTGCATACCCAGCAGCCATCACACAAGCAGAAGGCAGGAGAAGAAGGGAATTTCAAAATTAAATACGAAATTTATATTGGGAGACTATAACCTCTCTGAAGGACTCAAGGACTTGTCTCTTCTACTAGCGACTCATTCTGCCCCCAACCAGGGGAACCCTGACATGTGCATTCAGTGCAAGGACAACAGGGCCACCCAACCGCAGGGCAGTGGGAGAAGAGAGGTTGGCCTCTTCCTGGCACAATCGCACTCCTAAGTTTGCCTTCCTCCAGGGTTTCTTTTCCCTTTGGAGTATCTTCCTTTCTTTTTTTTTCAAATTTCTTCATATTATTTTGTCCCTCCCTGTTCTCTTCCAAGCTATAGGTAAGGGCCTTAAAATTGTCTCCTATTTGGGAAGAGCCTTCCAAAATGGGAAGGCCTCGACAAGCTCAGGTGGGAGTCATTGGAAAGGAACCGGGCAGCTCTGCTCCAGGGAGGCCATGTTCCTGTACAGGACTTTCACTTTTCTATGGGGCTGTGGCTCTAAAACCAAAACCAAAGAAAAGAAACCAATGGGACCTGCCTTCCTTTGGCCAACAAGGTAGAACGCCATAAAGCGTCCAGGGACTCCAGAATTAGTGAAGAGTTCACTTGCTGAGAGGATCTTTTCTGCCGTAGCTATTCTTCAAAATCATCTGGGTGTGGAATCCAGTAACTTGGGGTTTCAGGATTCTAATTCTTTTAGTATACTCAGGAGTATCGGGGAACAGAAATATCGTTTATCAATATTTTACATATTAAATGCCATTTAATTAAATACTCTTTGGAAAACCAAATTTAACTGATATATTGCTTATTTAATTTTACTATTTCTACTGAGTTGACAACACAATGCTATTCATAATACCTGCTATGCAAAGCCTATAACCAGCAAATGGCCCAGAAGTGTGGAATCAAATGTACACTATTGGTGTTTTTATTCGCATCCTTATAGTTAATTTCACAATCATTTTACATTTTTAGAAGAAATAAATTTAGGCTAAGCATGGTGGCTCCCGCCTATAATCCCAGCACTTTGCCGGAGAGTGGGAGGATCACTTGAGGTCAGGAGTTTGAGAGCAGCCTGAGCAAGAGTGAGATCTGTCTCTACTAAAAATAAAAAAATTAGCTGGGCGTGGTGGCACGTGCCTGTAGTCCCAGCTGCTCTAGAGGCTGGGGCAGGAGGATTGCTTGAACCCAGGAGTTTGAGGTTGTAGTGAGCTATGATGATGCCACTGCACTCTAGCTCAGGAAACAGAGTGAGACCCTGTCTCAAAAAAAATAAAATAAAATAAAAAATTAAAAAAGAAGAAGAAATAAATTTAAAAACAAAGAAACCTATTTAAAATATGTTAATGGTCTATTATAACACCTTTTATTTACATAGGGTACACATCATTATTTTAAAAGTATTTATACATATATTATTTTTATACAATTAAAACAATAATAATTCCAAGTTTATTATTATCTCAGTTTAACAGATAAATAAACTTATGCTCAGAGAAGTTATATCTTGTGTAAGGTCCCAAAATTAATAAGTGATGGAATTAGGAAGTAAACTCAGGTGCTCAGAGACCAACTTTTAGATTTCTTTTCATTACATTGCAGTTGACTTTTTGCTATAGTATCAAGGGGGATGAGGAATTTTGTACCCCAAAATATAAAAGTTTGTATAAACTTATTTTTAGCAGTAGAATGCATTTCTCAAAGGAAATCTCATGCATAAACCCAATGCATGAGATGAATAAAAGTAAGCGGAGTAGCATCTGCTTGATCTCTCCATGTTGCAGAGATCCCAGGGGGAACTTCCATTAAACCCAAAGAGCTTCTCAGAGTGTGGACTGAAGACACTTAGTGTCCACATCTATCTCATAACCTTTGAGCATGATCACATATGGACAGGCCAGGCCACATAGTTTGCGAAACCCAATGCAAAAGGGAAATGTTCAAAATTATTAAGAATTTCGAGATGGTGACAGTGGAGCCAAGCATGGGCCCTGTGCACACAGGGCTCTACACAGCTGCACAGGTGCATGCCTGTGAGGCCAGCCCCGTGTATGGACCAGGATTTACCTTCAATCCTTTTGCTAAATAGTCTCTACACCAGGGTGTTCATCTTTTCTCAATGACCCTTGCCTACACTACAATTCACTCTCATATTCGTATTTGTATTGGGGAAGGTTGTTAAAGCTGTTAAAATTATAGGATATATTTTAAAATTGTTAAAGAAAAAAATCCACCCCCGCCCCTCTCCCCACCTGCATACCAGACCTTTACTCTAGCCTACAGTAGCCTACCCATATTCCCAGGGGAGATTAGTATTTTATTTTATTTTTTGAAATAGGGTCTTGCTCTGTCACCCCAGCTAGAGTGCAGTGGCATCATCATAGCTCACTGCAACCTCAAACTTCTGGGCTCAAACGATCCTCCTGCCTCAGCCTCCCGAGCAGCTGGGACCACAGGCTCGGTCCACCATGCCTGGCTAATTTTTCTATTTTTTGTAGAGACAGGGTCTTGCTCAGGCTGGTCTCAAACTCCTGACCTCAAGCAATCCTCCCACTTCAGTCTTCCAGAATGCTAGGATTATAGGTGTGAGCCACTGTGCACAGCTTGGAGACTAGTATGTTAAATAAAAGGAACCTGAAGTGAAAGATAGTCAGCTTCTGACATGGAAGGTCATGGCTTGAGAATAGATATTTAAAATTTCCCACATTACAATATGAACTATCAATTTTGGTGGGCTCAGTTAACAGACTGTGTCACTAGATTATGGCAGAGACAATGCCTATGTCCATCATGTCTGTCCCATATTGTTCCTGGGCACCCAGGATGATGGCATTTCCCAGTATTTCTTGCAGTCATGTGGCTAATGGAATGAGGACAGAGTGATGCTTAGTCCTGGGGCTGGCCCCCAAAACCTGTGTCCTCCTCCAAGTACTGTCTCTTTCTTCAGCTGCAGACAAATGCGTGAGAAGTCAGTGGAGAACTCAGAGGTTCTAGAAGATGGTAGAGCCAGGAGATGGAAGCATCCTGTAGCCCCAAATAACGCCATGCGTCAGAGCATCTCAGTACCCCTCAAACGCTCATCGGCCAACCTTGGACTGTGGTGCGAATGAGAAAATACCTGTACTGTATCATGTGACCAAGCTTGGGGTGGTGGTTGCAGCAATTAGTATTACTAGCTGAGTAATACATGTAATAGAGAGAAGATATTAAATACTTCTGACATTATTGGGGCTGTAAGAAAAAATTAATAAGCATTTTAAATAAGTGCCCTCCTTCCGATGCCAGATTTGTGTGAGGAGGCATGCAGAGAGAGGCAGAAAGGAGAGTTATGTGGTCATAGATACGTCTTCTGAGTTTTCTTCTCCACGTGGTGTTTTGGAGAAGAGGAAGCACTTTAAATATATTGGCAGGACTGTGGCAGTTAATCATTTTTTGCCTTTATTTGCATTTGGGACTCTGGGAGGAGACTTCCTTACCTCAGTTAAGAATAGAGCACATCAACCCAGAGGGGCACCGAGTCCAGGCAGAGGAAATCCTTAACATTTAGCTCTCCTGAGCATCTCCTAGCTGCTAAGTTGTGCGGACAGGACAGCGTGGCAGAGTGTGGCCGGAGAGGAGGGAGGCACTGGCGCGTGGGCGAGGCGGCTCTCTGCTGTGGGCAGCTGAGGAAGTAACCGAGACAGGGCTGAGGGCGGTCGGAGCCGCACCTTACACACGTCTGTAGAAAGAGCACAAACCCGAATGAGGCCAAAGCCCCCAGGGAGTGCTCGTGAGCCCTACCGAACTGAGACACTGGGGTAGGTCACCCCAGACACGGAATTCGGCCGAGAACGCCTCAGCACCAGCAGTGCGCGTGTGGACAAAAGACAGAAAGTTTGGACGCAAGGAACCTAATTCTTCCCCACCCCTCCTACGCCACACCTTTAACCAGTGTGCCCAGCAACATCACAAGGAAAGAAATCGCGGTGGGGCTACCTCAGAGAAAATCACACTTGCTCAGAAGACTAAACTCTGTGTAAATGGGCTGTTTAAATGATCAGACTAGATCACACTTACACAGGATTGGACATTGAGCAAGTTTTTTCCTATTGATCACGAGGCGGGAGGTGGGGAGTTGGTGAGTGAGGGCCGTGGATAGCGACGGGGCTGAGAGTTTAGTTTAAGACAAGAGGAAGTGCTCGTGCTTTATTTGTACATCTGAGTTTTTATGAGTTAAATTTGGTGAATGCGCTACATATGATTTAAAAACTTAAAGGAAACAGTTTCAAAGTGTATGCTAAAGCTCCATACCCTTCAGGACTTTTTCTTGTGGGAAACTCTGGCGATGACAGGTTTCTGCTGATTGATATCTCTCCCTATATTTATTCAGTGGCACCCTGTTTGTTAAAAGTATAATTTTTCCAACTCTCTTCTTGTGAAATATAACAAACACACGAGATAGAAAAGTACACAAAACAGTGCCAGGTTTTTCATGTTTTCTTTCTAATCAGTGCTCTGGAAAACCCAGCCTGCCAAGAACATTGTCAGAAATATCAACTGACTACAGTGATAACAACATGCCCAGAAGGCAGGTTGTCTGACAATAAAGTTGCCAAAAAGGAAATTGCTGTACCTGTGGAGAAGTTGAGCAGTTCCATGAAGGTGGTCTATAACCAACAATAAAGGCAGCACAGTGCAGCTAGAAGTTCTTCTTTTAACCAGCAGGAGCTTCCGGAGGATTCTGAGCCATTTGGCTTTGCCGGGTCACTCCAGGAGAGATACAAGGCTTACATACTAAAACAATGAAAATTTTATTGAGAAAGCCACAGCACCAGCCACTGAGCACCTCTCTTCTCATACCCATCTTTAAATTTCTTTTTTTTTATTTCAGCATATTATGGGGATACAAATATTACGGTTACGTATATTGCCCATGCTCCCCCTCCCCCTCGAGGCAGAGCCTCAAGCATGACCATCCCCCAAACATTGCACATCTCACTTTTTATGATTGTATATACCCATCCCCTCATTTTGTTTAATGATTGAAACTAAATCTTATCTCCTGGTTAATTGGCTACCAGATGTGATTGCATGAGTAGAAAACGACTAAAGGTAAGTAGGAGAACAGTTGGTTGCCCTCACTTTGTTTTACAGTTTTGCATTTATGCTAGTTTGCTTTAACCAACTCTTCTAACCAATGCTTGAATGCACCAAAATGGCCAACTATCTACGCAGTTGTAAGAGAGTCTAAGCTTGAATATTTCAGAGCTTAACTGCGTGTAGTTTCTGCATGAGTCAGAACATTTGGGTCATATCTGTATCTGTGTCCAGTGGACTTGCCAGACAAGGTATTCTTGTGAGGCTGGCTGGGGAAAGGCTGAGTGGGAATGCAAGAATGGAGGTGGGGTGTAAAACCCCTGAGATAGATTAAGAGAAAACAGCATAGACGTCATGATCTCAATACCTGGCAAAGTATCAAGATGTGTGTGGATTCAGGTGTGCTACTCATCTGCAAATAACCCAGGTCTTAATCTGTTATCTCCTTGATTATGCAGTGTTAGTTTTCTCTGCCAGAGAGCTGATGAGCTCATTTTGGGAAGGGATAGTATGGCAGTCAGGGCCCTAATAGGATGGCACCCTCAAACCAGGATAGTTCCAGGAGGGTTTAATAAAGGAAGTGTTCAGAAAGGTGTGGGCAGGGTGGAAGGAGGCCACAGGGGATAGTATAGCATCCCGGGATAAACAGAGGGGCTGTTACCATCCTAGGCTCAAAGAAAGCCAGAGGACTAGAGTCCCAGAGCCAGGCCCAGTGCCATGTCACAGGGCCAGACAGAAGTGGGCAGGCTGATCTCTTTTGCCCTCCTTGGTTCTTCTGCCAGGGCCCGCCTGGGCTGAGCCCAATGGGAAACCAGAGAGGTCAGGAGTCCTGAAAGCCCCTCGGAGCTGAGGCAGGGTAGAGAAGGGCTGATAGTGAATGTAGAGGAAGAAAAGTGAGGACCCCCAGCGGAGATGTTACCCTTTCTGTTTTACATCCACAGCGCATGGCTGAATAGGCCTTAGTAACCAGCTGTCTGATGCAGAGGGTGCTCTTGGCATCCCCTTAGCTCCTGTTCCTTATCTGTGTGGCAGTGATGCACCTGTCTGCTTCAGTCTCCACGGGAAAGGGGTGGTTTATATCTATCGGCCCTAACAGAACCTGACTGCGGAAGTGATTTTAAAGCATAATTTAAACCAAAGCAATAACAGACCCCTAAAAGCCCTGATCAAGAGCCCTAAATAAATTCACCTTCTGTAATTGCCAGTACACACGTCTATGTCTTCAACTTTATGAACCAACTCCAGCATCCAGGAGTTTATATCTTTCCTTGATCAATCTTCAGTAAGGAATTTACTCCTCTAATAACACACTTCCCAACATCAGGCAGGTCCCAGAATGACCATCAAACAGAGGCAATGTGAACAGCTGGGAGTATCTGATGGCAGTAAACACAGATGTGCCTGACAGGACGTTAACTGCTTAGCAGGTTGATGTAACTGACTTCCCCACATTCGACGAAGCTTTGTAGTCCCTGAGATGCTACTGCCTGGGTAGAACGATTGTCGTGTTCCCCATCCGCTCTTTGGTGAAGGTGTTTCTGCAGCATTTGATCCAGTGCTTCAGCTCAGTGTTAATTATGAGATCAGCTCCAGGCCTGTGATTTAGAGGCTGGGCTCGGAACCCTCTCAGTAATTCAGTTCCCGTAAGTCTGTGTTATTGGCTCCTGAATGCACTTGCTTAAGCTAATTAAAAAATAAGCTGAAGAAATTCATTTCTTATGCAAAATTAAATCTGGTATACACTCTGAATATTGCACCTTGTCATGTTCATTTCTAGCTCAATTCTGCCGTTTACTGCTTACTTTGCAGCTTGAGAATTCCCATTTAAAGCAAATGTTTGGGTTCTTGAGGAGACTGAATTGGCCTTTTTGAAAATGTTTGGTTATAAACCAACTTTAATAAAGAATTAAAGTATAGAAAATATTTTTTAATGTTTCTTTCATAGCACTACTAGTCAACCAACATTATCATAAGGCTGACGAATTGATAGTCTTATGGTGAAATGGGAATCATCCTTTGAATAATGTGTCCTTTGCCTTAAAAAATGGCCTTGGCGGGCCTGACAGGCATGTGATATCAGCTTTGATCACTTGATGAATGGGGACTGTACTGTCTATGTTGTCCTACGCAGTCTACCTAATGTCAGTGTCATGGATGTATTTTCAGCGTAGGCTGATGAAATTAAGAGCAGGCGTTTGCAAAACATGAAAGCTCCACTAGCTTCTAATACAAGCAAACAAAGGAATAAAACTAAAAAAGCCACCCATTTTCAGACCAATGTGCTCTGTGTCTGTTCTCATGTAGGATTCTAGATTGGGTGGCGAAAAATCTTAGGGCATGGTCACTTGCTAACTTGCACCAACTGTCTTGCATTCTTCTGACACAGGTTATGCTGATTGGTGGAAAATATCACTACTCCAGAAAATTTTCCGAATAGCCCCGAATGATTCTTGGTGGGCGAAGAGTGCTACTGTCACGTAAGCACTTGGTAAAGGCCTTGAACAACTTCAGTATAATTTTCTAAATTGCTAAAGTCAGGATGGCAACTAGGTTTCATCTCTTGGCCATTCTGATTATTCACAGCATTATCTGGAGCGATGTTTTGAGGAGGGCTGTCAGGTGAGCCCCTGGGTCAGTGGAAAGAGGAGGGTTGGCTTGCTGGTGCTGGAGTTATGAGACTGGGTATTACATCATCCCTTCATCCACAGCCTCTGCTCTGCTTTCCAGGCACTCAAATAAACCTTCTTAAAGTGTAATTGTGTGCCTCATGGATCATGTATGTGATGATTATATTACAAGGACTGTATAGGTATAATGTATATGTCTATATAATTGATGTGTATAGAGAAAAATAAAATAAGCACATAAAATTCTGAAGGAATTCACAGGATTTGGCTAAGTAAAACGAATGACTTAATGTCTGTTTAAAGAAAAATACCTAAATTCATAGGAGAGGTGAGAAAATGTGGCAAAATTTCTACAGTTAGAAAAACAATTACTACAGTTTGGAAAAATTATGACAGATATTAGTATTATGGATGCAAAGATAAATATAAGCTGGTCCCTACCCTTAAGGAACTTGCAGTTTTGTATTTTTCTCCTTTAATTTCAACTAATTTTCACTATCACATGCATGTCAGCCATAGTTTTACGATGAGTCAGCTTAATCAACTACTAGTTTTCTTTGCTTCTGAATGAATTGGCAGCTTTTGAATCCCTAAATGTGCCTTGGAGAGAAGCGGGATATCTCCTCACCTCATCCAGTGGTTGGCTGGCTCAAGGCTTTTGACAGTCCCTAGAGAATGGAGTCACAACAGTTATAATCTAGGGCACTCTCAGCAGGCCACAGCAATAAGTTATCAATTGACACTGGAAATTCTAACTATTAACCAGTTTGAAATATTTGAGTCAACCCAACAGGGTGCTCCTTCCATTGGGGAAAGTAAATTAAGATCAGAAGCTTGCTTGGTGAATAATGAATCAAAACAAAAGGAACTGAATTGTTTAAAGAGTTTGGTTCCAGAGATCTTTTAGAACTTAATCGGTTTGATTTGAAATTCTCATTCTCTCTCTGTTTACATATATGCAATTTTTTTTCTTTTACAAATTGGAGTTTATGATATAAATATTTATTCAGGTTAAACTAAAAAATAATTCCCCTTCTTTTAGGGAAGGAAATATAGCTCTGCCCAGGGATTTTTAAAAATAAATGATATGGTTTGGATGTTTGGCCCCTCCAAATCTCATGCTGAAATTTGATCCCCAGTGTTGGAGTTGGGGCCTATTGGGAGGTGTTTGGGGAATGGGAGTGGGTGGATCTCTCATGAATGGCTTGGTGTCCTGCCCATGACAATGAGTTCATGCTTTATTAGTTCACATGAGAGCTGGTTGTTTATTTTTTCTTTCTTTCTTTTTTTTAAATTGCAGAATATTACAGGGGTACAAAAGTTTAGGGTACATATATTGCCTTTGCACCGTCTGAGTCACATCTAGAAGTGTGCCCATCCCCCAGACAGTGTGCACCTCACCATTAGGTGTGAATTGACCATTTAACCACCCCCTTCTACCCCCTTCCACTTGCCTGACACACGATGGATGTTACTACTATATGTGCACATAAGTGTTGATCAATTAGACCAATTTGGTGGTGAGTTGGTGCATGTGGTGCTTGTTTTTCCATTCTTGTGATACTTCACTTCAGAGAATGGGCTCCAGCTCCATCCAGGATAATACAAGAGGTGCTAGATCACCATTGTTTTTGGTGGCTGAGTAGAACTCCATGGTATACATATACCATATTTTATTAATCCATTCATGTTTTGATGGGCACTTGGGTGGTTTCCACATCTTTGCAGTTGTGAATTGTGCTGCTATTAACATTAGAGTACAGATGTCTTTATTATAGAATGTCTTTTTTTCCTTTGGGTAGATGCCCAGTGTTGGGATTGCTGGATCAAATGGTGGTTCTACTTTTAGTTCTTTGCAGTATCTCCATATTACTTGCCATAGAGGTTGTACTAGTTTGCAGTCCCACCAGAGAGCTGGTTGTTTAAAAGAGCCTGGCACCTCCTTCTCTCTCTTATTCCTTCTCTCACCAGGTGACACACCTGCTCCCTCTTTGCCTTCCACCTTGACTGGAAGCTCCCTGCAGCCCTCATCAGAAGCAGATGCTGATGTTAGGTAGATAGCAAGGGATGCCAGGTCTCCTAGGGACGAAAGTGGGTGCTGTTGCAGTTTACCGCCTCCCACAATGGGCTTTCAGAGAGGCTCATGGGAGATCCACGTGCACAGTAAGACTCAGGTCATATAACTCCTAACTATCCATCAAAGTGGTCCCATGATGATGTCTGAACCATGGGGAGGTCCCAATCCAGGCACTATAGGACAAGACCCAACCCATAACCAAGGTTTCTTTTGCCATGACAATGGGTCTGGTCGTCATCTGTGGCATATGTGTCTTGCTCTGTAAACCTATATCTTGCTCTTGCTCTATAATCCTATCTTTCTCTCCTCAATAAACCTCATTTTTATGCTTGCTTTACTTTGGTATGTCTGGTCATTCTTTGGCCATGAGCACACCAAGAACTGAGAACACAGAATGAGATTGCCAAACCTGACACTGGCACCATGCTTCTTGTACAGCCTGCAGAACTGTAAGCCAAATAAACCACTTTTCTTTATAAACTACCCACCTGCAGGCATTACTTTACAGCAGAGGAAAATGGACTAATACATAATTATATTTCATAATGGCAATGTGGGGTAGTGATAAGATTTAACTCAATCCCAGGAGCCTCTCCCGACCCTGGCTGTCTTGGGCCGTCTGTTCCAGAAGGGAAGGTGTGTGACCCACAGGTAGAGCTTGGTGAAGATGCAGGCTGGGATGCTACCACTGAGACCAGCACGGCAGAGATGCTAGAGCAGCAGCAACAGTGCAGGGGCAGTGGTGGGGGCCCCACAGAGCCACCTCTGATCTCCTAGAGGCCAGCGATTTGGTGGGAGATAAGGGTGCAATGGGTGTTGCCCCCGATATCAGGAGGCCAAAGAGGAAAGATAATGAGAGAAGCAGGAAATGCTATTGAAGGAAGTTTGGGCCAGGATGTCAATTCCTGGGATGGATAGAAATATTGAGTCCTTAAATACAAAAATAAATACTTGGCTCTCCAAACTGTGCTGTAAATTGTGTTCTTAAATATAAAGACAAGAGTAATATGTAAAACAAGTAAAGAATGCCCCAAAAGGTTATGTTTTCTTTTTTATGATTATTCTATCAATTCTTTTTTAAAAATATGAAATATGAACTACTTTAAAAAATGCATAAGCTTAGTTTTACTTTTAGGTATTCAGTAATGCTAGTCTGTAAGTATTTGGGATGGTTGTGACTCCTAAGAATTCAGCTAATCCATCTCTGTGCGGGTAAGGTCTGCCCGTTGGTTCACCATGGCGTGTGCTACTGATGCAGTGTTCCGAGCTCTGAAGGAACTAATAAATATTTTCACTTGGATGGATTGATTGATTAAATGAATCCTGTGTAGAGAACTTTCACTAACTCGTGCTTATCAACTTGGGAGTGGAGTTGGAGGAGGGGATGCTGTCCAGGTCCCCACCAGGGCTAGCAGGTCAGTAATGTGTCTTATTTTCTAGAGCTTTTGGGTTTTTAGGCTTCACACTTTAGGACTATCTATATTATTTTTTGATATTAGTCTCTAATTGCCAGCTGATTATCCTTTCTTAAATTAATTTTATCTGGTATTTACTTTCTCTTTCGGCTGTTTTTCTTCCCAATTTCATGCTTGGTTCTGTGACGAGGAGAGATGTGGCTCTCTAATTTACAGCTGTATCACCAGTGCCTGGCACAGAGTAGATGGTTCAGTATGTATTTGTTGAATAAATAGATGATGACTGATTCCTTATTTTCTTCCTCTTTTTTCTCAATCAGAGATCTCTAAATAAGATGACCATAAAGTTTGTCCCTGAAACCAGGACTTTTCTTTAAAGTGAAAGGAGGATGATTATGCAAGGACAAGGGCAAAATCTGGGGTTCTCCCACTCAAACTGGGGCACATGGTCACTCTACCTCTAAAGGTCTCTTTCATTTGTTTTCTCTGGAGCTTTCTTAATGATTAAAAAAAATGGGTGAACCAGTTTTAGATAGTAGATGTGAGGGATCCTGCAAATTTCATTCTTGCCTTTGTACCAAACAGCTAATGAGTTGCCAGTAATACTTGTCCATCTCCCAAGACTTCCTCAACAAGTTCTCTATCTGGCTATTTTCTCCTTGTTTTGTTAGTTTATTGGTTTTTGTTATTTTTAAGGATCTCTTGTTACTAGAATTGGATTTCTGGATGATTCAGAATTTCTGGATCCTAATAGTCTTGCTATCTGGTTTTCATTCCCTAATTATCCTGATTACTTGTTGTAGACTTCTTGTCCCAGGCTTTTTTCGGAGTTAATTATTTGGCTTCAACCATTCTCTCCAACTTTTCTTCGGGGTTCCTGCTGGCAACTTCTAGCCTGTTCTTTGAAGCACCATCATCATCAGTGCAGATGGGCCAGCCTGGGTTTGGGCTGCCACTCTCTCCTTTCAGAAGTGACATGGAGGCCTCCTTGCAGCCTTATACCTGCACTCGGTCTGGACTTGGACTTGGAGAGCCACACCCTAGCCTTTAAGAGAAATGCAGCCCGCTTACTTATCAGGTAAGAAGGCTCTCTTTGTCATTGTTACGTGTCATGTGCCGGAACTTGAACAGAATTCCACCCTGATGCACAGTAAGGAGTATTACGGAAATTTGTAAGTAGGGATCATGAGGAAGAGAAAAGGCTTACGGTCCCTTCCCTCTCGGCACTTTAGCAAGTGCTCTAGGCAGCCCAGGCAATCTGCGGTTACACAGTGGATTTTTGTTCCACTTGTTCTCCATTCTTACAGGGTAGGCATAAGAGTGTCATTATCACTGTGAGAACATAAAGGGTTTGAGGGTGCCAGGCAGCCTGAGCTGACATCACAGCTCTTCACGGGAGTTGTCTGGGAGAGCTCGCTTCCAGACTTAGGGATCTCTGTGCCCATGAGAAATTGCCGTGAATCCTGCTGGGGGTGGAATCCCTTGGGTCTGTGGGATTTTGAGCTGGGAGCACTGCTTAAAACAAAACAAAACAAAACAAAACAAAACAAAACAAAACAAAATGGCTGTAGCTGGTGTGTTGTTTACATTCTACTTCCATCATGTCATACAGAGAATTAGTCAGCTCGACTACAACTCATCAGTTTCAAATAAAAATGCAGCTAAATCTAGATGATTTCAATCTGAAAAAAAAACATTCAGGAGATAAACCTTCCTATTGTTTTATTGAAAGGAAACTTCATTGCTTTCTTGACTCCCTTTTAATGGAGGTGGTGATAAAAATGAAATGGAAATGAAAGATGATAAATGACCTACAGGCACCTTACTCAATGACAAAAAGCAAGACATATAAATAGAAATATTAATCAAGCTCTGAGCTTAGTTCAGGTGCTAAGCTGTGCAATGTAATACATCCCACAGCTTAATTATTATTTTTATGGACATAGTGGCCCAGTGTACCCCAGGCAATTGCATCAATAAAATCTTCTGCTAGAGTGAGTTCAGCACAGGGCTGTGCTACTTTCCTGCCAGGAGAACAGCTTTGGATTTATGTTTGATTCATGCTAATAGTTTGAGTGGTGAGTCCTGGATCGTCTTTGTTTCAAATGCACAGTTGAAGACATCTGCATTCAGTTTCAAGTCAGACCTCAGTTTTGTTTTATGTGCCTGCTCACACCAAAAAAAGAGTGAATTGAATGGAGTCATGTGATGCTACATAAAATCAAACTTGCTACAAAAATAAATTGAGTGAAACAAATGCTTTCTTCAGAAATGCTACTACTGAACAAGAACTAAAGATTTTTTTTCCTCCTGGCTGAGAGGAGTGGATTACAAAGATTTTTCTATCCTGGTATTAAATTTTAAATACAAATTTTTACAGAGAATTAGCATTTATTTAAGAAGAAGCTCAAGATTTCTCTGTTCCAGCAATGAATCTTTACAAAAATAGCATATTTTAATGTAGCCCTACTTTGTAGGACAGAAGAAAAACACGGTGGTGAGATCATGCTAGAAAGTTTATTTTTCACTCTGGGTTGTCATATTGTCGATCTATCATCACTAATTATGTCATATTCTCTACTTCGTGAGGTTAGCTCCTTTGCTTTGACTTCCAAGGATGATAAAAATAAATGTTCATAGGTCATCAATAACTTGAAAAGAATAGAGAAAATCCAAGGAACTCTGACTTCAACTTTCTCTAAAATATTCTTTCTACACACACCCAAAAGGCATTAAAACATTTATTTCCCTGAAATAGAATTCTGGCTATAATTGCCAGGTTCAAAATACTGACTCAAGTAGGGAAACAATTCTGAAGCGAAATGCTATCCTTACATTCAGTATTGTTTTGCCAATTCCTTTTCATTAATGTCCCACCAAATTTATTCTGATATATAAAAGATTTAGATTTTCGTCCCTCTGGATTTTCACTGATATGAATTTCCACACTGTGTAGTTTCTGCAGATATGATTTTTAAAAGATAGTATCAAGTGAATTATACATGGCAAATTTTTTAAAAAGAAATGCAATGGTAATCTTATATATCAGAGCTCTATCTGTGAAACTTATAGACATACAGATGTAAAGAAAAAAATGTTCAACCATCCAGATGTTAACTTTGAAAGAACTTTAAATATTGGGATATTTTGTCTATACTGGGCCAACCAGCCCAGTGTTTCTGAGTATATGGCTGTTCATACTGTGTAGACAACATAGGTGGGTAATTTAACAGCATTATTCATTTTTTCTAATCCAGATGTTCTGCTATCCTGTTAGCAAAGCCTTTCTATAGCCTTTAACAGTTTATAATTGATATAAACTTTAGATCAGTATAGTTACATTTGGTAGTTTTCCCTAAAAACTCCTGACTTTTAAACTTTCTGAATATTTACCCATTATTGTTTTGAATAAGTAACTATTCTGACTTGTTGAGTAGATTATTGTGTACTGTTAATATGTTGTTCATGGAAGAAAGCAAGGTATAATACACACACACACGTGTGCATATATAGAACATTGTGGATTTTTCTATTTCATATATGAATCTTGTTCTGTTAATTGGCTTACATGTTAATAATTTGGGATAAGACTTTGACATATAAATAAATAAGTAGGTAAATACATACATATATGTTTGTGCATGTGTGTATATGTTTACACACACACATACACACATACCCTAAAACTTCACTCTGACAATTTAATTTCAAGAGTTCTTTTTGGTGGTATGCAAAAAAAATCACATACCTCAGGCATATTTGTAATATGTTATTTGTAAGGAGACAGGATCTTCATATAATTTTGAAATTCTGAAGATTTATAGCTTGGGAGGTTTTTTTCTTCTTCCATAGTAATGACATGTGTCGCTTACAGTAGGAATTTTAAACTAAGTGTATTTCTTTGCATTTCTTCAGAAGCTCCAACTTAAAATATTATTGTGACAATAAATATCTTTGCTTCAAGAATCCTGCATAAAATGTAAAAGCTTTTAACATGAAATAAATAAATGCATTGTTCTCTGAGATTAGGTCAGTGTCTTTGAAATATACTGTGTTAGAATGTTAATTGAGTTTGACATAAGCATGGATATAAAATGCATCGTGCCACTCAACTTACCAGCAGTAGAACTGATTACCAATTCTAATCGTTGTCTGCATGGTGACAGCATACTGAGATGGAGATGTTGAATATTTTAGTTTGTGATATTATCACGGTTGTTTAAAGTACTGACTACGTGTTTTGAAACCAATAGAAGTAATTGGTATGCATGTAGGAACTAGCAGGCTGAGCACATCATTTATTTATAGAGTCTTTTGATGTAACTCTATGGGGGGAAAGTTAATAAAACATGGTTCAAAGATAAATTTACACTGGCTGCTATAATATGACATAAAGCACAAATTATTGTACCAAAAATACTGTTTTCTAGTGAAACATGTTCTTTATCCTTTCTTAAGCCATTTCACCAAAGCAAGAAAAAAAAAAAGGTTGGAGGAAAAGAGAGGTACATAGGTATTGCTAATTCTTTTACATTTTTCTGAAGCAACTTGTGACAATAAA
Organism: Cheirogaleus medius; assembly: GCA_008086735.1. Taxonomy (NCBI): domain Eukaryota; kingdom Metazoa; phylum Chordata; class Mammalia; order Primates; family Cheirogaleidae; genus Cheirogaleus; species Cheirogaleus medius. The sequence continues at coordinate 61,082,511 of VBSM01002608.1, forward strand.
AATCCATGTGCCAACAAAAAGAAATCAAGGGAGATGACATAGTTTCTAAACCTTCCTATTTTCTCCCATAAAGTAGGTTATTATAGTCTCCAAGGGTGGGTGACTTGTTTACCAGCAAGTCAGTATTAGAAGCTGGGAAGGACTAGAAGCGTATTTAGGAAGCAGCATGGTGGCCTCCTCTGGAAGGCCAGTTATAGTGGAAGCTTCTTCTGTTCTAGCCCTTCTGCAGTGACGACACTGACATGCTCACTCTCTATTTCAACAGGAAACCGTATTTTACAACAATATTAACTAAATGTCTAATTGTGGTCAGAGAATTGCTAACTTCAAACCTGATTTGCCTCAGGCAGAATCAAAGCTTACAATAAGCTGGAAAAATATTACACTGTTGGCAAGAATAAAATCTGTGTCAAGAGTATGATACAGGCAGGGGTGGAAAAAGCAAGAAGGAGCAAGGATGCTCTACACAATTATCTGTGGCCTGTGTCATTAGCATGTGTAGAAGAGTTTGTAACCACTGGAAGCCATGCAAAGCAATGGGGTGGGCTTGGCCTGGGGTTTGACCTTTACTGACAGCTGTGTAATCTTAGACAGGGTGTTTAATCCTTCTGGGCCTTATTTTCTTTATCTTGGACTGGATGGTTTCTTACTCAAAGTCTATGGTTCCACAAAGCCTTCTCTCAAGAATGTTTTTGAAAGGAAAACTTACAGGTCTAAGAAATAGAAGAGAGGCATTAAGAAATTTTATGAAGGAGCTGTTTTTGTAAGCAAGTAGAGTTTTTCATGAAATTTGTCATTAATATTTTGCTATTCATATTTATTAAGCACAGTTATCTTTCTTCATATGGGCACCTGCATTCCAGTTAGCATATTTTCCTATGTGCAAAACAGAGCTATTTATTTATTTACCCCAGAGATCACTTTAAAAAAAAATTATTTTGAACAACAAGTACTGTTTGTGGCATGTTGGTAAGATGTGACCAGACTGGCTTTGTCCCAGTGACTGTGAAGGAATAGAACACAGCAACTGGTAACAAGGGACATCAAGAGCTCCTTTTTATAGAGTTATGTCCTCCCCCAGCCCAGTGAACCCACACCTTAAGGCTTGGAGGACTAGTGATTTTATTTACTCCTTCTGGGCTCCACTGACCAAAGAACTTCTGAATGTTCTTCGGTGAGTAATGAGGAAAGTAACGAGGAGCTGTGTCTGCTCATTTACATTCATATTTTCTCTAAATCCTTTTACTGCTGGTTGATAGTACATCTGTGAAAGAGCAACAATGAACAAAATCTGAGTATCTGTCCTTGTATCATTTATCTAATGCTACACAAGAAACCTATACTCATAACAATTTGCACAGAGCCCAGCTGGGATGACTTGTCTCTGATTGAAGAGAGGCTGCCGGGCTCATGTATGCATTTGCAGTCCTTCTGCAAGTTGGCTGGTAACTGGCTGGTCCCAGGTGGCTTCCCTCGTAGGTCTGGCAGGTGGTTGGAGGTGCTGTCCAGAGTGCGTCTATTCTCTTCTACACAGCTTCCCTAGCAGGCTACCTTGGGCTTCCTCATGTCACCAGATTCTAAGAAGACAAGAGTAGAAACGGTAAGACCTCCCGATCCTGAGCTCAAAAGTTGCACAATATCACTTCTGCTACATACTATTGATCAGAGCAAGTCACGAAGCCAGCTCAGGCCCAACTGGCGGGAAAAGAGGCTCCATCTCTCAGTGGGATGAGCCTCACAGCCTCCTCGCCTCCCGTCTGGACTTCACTCACCCAGCCCCGGTGTTAATGCCACATACCTCAGGGACTTATTTTAGTGACAATTCACTTCTAGTTACAATTTCTGTGTAAGAAATCTATTGTGGTATAACAAATTCCCCCAAACTTAGTGGATAAATATAACATCCATTTATTTGGTCACAAGTTATTGACAGGCCTAGCTAAGATAACTTTTCTCAGTTCTGTAGGATTGGGCTAAGCTTTCTTATGCATTTGCGATCATTTGGCAGGTAGGTTGGAGGCTGCGGTCCTAGATTGTCTTACTTGTGTCTAGCCAGGGTCTGGGCTGTTAAATAGGAGGCTTTGATTCTCTGCTTGCAGGCTAAAGGTCAGTTTCTTCATATGGTATCTAGATTTCAAGAGCACAATAATTAAAAAAAAAAAGCTTTCAAGATTTTATACCCAGCTTACAGACATGTGTAGCAATTAAATTAATGCCTAGATCCTAGGAAAAGAAATTGTGCATTGGTAGGTAAAAAATGAATAATAAATGAGGGCGGCAGTGTAAATGCCTCAGAAATGATGTGCAACACATGGATATTGTTTTGATAAGCCAAATACTCAATCAATGAAGTAATATACATTTTATTTTCAGAATTATATTAAAAACTGATAATGTTTCTGTTACAGTTAAAGATCAGAAAGTTTGACCACATAAACTAAATATAAATAATATTTTATTTATCAAAATTTTTCTCCAACTTCCTGGAAAAATCTACCATTTTCTATAGTATCTAGTCCAGGTCATCTTTCAGTAGAATACTATGCATCCTGGAAGAGGTTTTAACTCTTTCTGACCATGTTTATTTTATGTAGTATAATATATTTATAACTGCTCAAGTTATGATTAAAATATATCCTACTAACAAGAGCTGACTTAGTGACTTGTGACTAGTATAAATAGCACCTATTTTACATGTAACACATTTTTAAAACCTCTCATGTCAACAAGTTTTTCAAAGCACTCGAGGGTTGCCTACATCAGTGTTTCTCAAACATTCTCGAAGGTGAGAGATATATATCTCACATGAGATATTTGTTAAACAAATTCTCAGGCCTCAACTTAGACCTACTAAATAATAATCTGGTGTGTGATTTGGTAATCTGAATGTTTAATAATTTCCTCCAGTAATTCTTACCATTAGAGAAGGATAGGAAGCCCTAACCTAGATCATAAGTTTAAGATTCATGGAGTACACATTTTAATATTCTACTACCACACCTAACAAAGAGTCTTACAAATATTTTAGGTATATTTGAGAATATTAAAAACAACTCAATTAATACTTGTGGGTATGCAGTAAATGTACACCACTATAAGTCAAGATTATGTTGCTCTGTAGGGAAAAATATGAGAAATTTAAACCACCACAGAATTCAAATGACAGTTTACTCAATTTAGAAAGAAAAAAGAGTATTTGAAATAAAAATAAGTTTTACAAATGAATTTCAAAAAATTCTTGATATATCCTCTCACAGCCAGTGTAACTATGCTAAACTTCCAAACCGATATTGTGTGTATCTAACGTTCCCCCATTTTTACCATGACTTATACTTCTATAAAGCTTAATTCAAAATATGAATTTGATTACTTGCATTGCATTGAAATTCACTTAGCAAAACTTCAGCAGCTCTTTCAGCACAAGTGAACATAATTAAATACAACACAAGAACAGTCTTATGATTTTTAATAAAAGGTTAAACAAATACATTATTTGAATAATTAATATCAAGTAGTCAATGAACATACCTACAACAAACAAACAGAAAACACCTTAAAGTATTAATTTTCTGAAAATTCTGGTTGACAGGTACTGTTTGCAGAGTTTATATATATATATATATATATATGTACACACACACAAAGATGCTCCTAGACTTATGATGGAGTCATCTCCTGATAAACCCATTGTAAGTTGAAAATATCTTAAGTCAAAAATGCATTCAATATATCAAACCTGCTGAACTTCATAGCTTAGCCTAGCCTACCTTAAATGTACTCAGAACTTACATTAGGCTAAAGTTGGACAGAATCATCTAATATAAAGCCTACTTTATAATAAAGTTTGAATATCTTATATGATTTATTGAAAACTATAACTGAAAGTAAAAAACATAAGAGTTGTATGGGGACTCAAAATACATTTTCTACTAAATGTGCATTGCTTTTACACCATCGTAAAATCAAAAAATTGTAAGTGGGACCATCATGACTTGAGAACTATCTGTGTATGTATATATATTTCTTGCTTACAAGGACTAGCTAATAATTTAGCTCAGGGGTTGGCAAACTTTTTTTGAAAATGGCCAGACAGTAAATATTTTAGGCTTACTGGCCATAAAATCCCTGTCACAACTACTCAACTCTGCCACTGTAGCATGAAACCTGTCACAACCAATGTGTACACAAATGAGTCTGTGTTCCAATAAAACTTTGTTTACAAAACAGTCATTCAGCTTGATTGGTCCATGGGCCAGAGTTTGCCAACTCCTAGTCTAATGGGGTAAAAAACTGTTGAGATACAGTAACAGCTAAAGCTTACATTATATCTAGTCTTCTAGGTTTACTCTCCTTCCTGTCTTTATATACTATTTCTCAGATCAAAAGGTAGAACTTACTTTGCTTCTCTTTGAATTCTGTCTTATCACTGGATATGACTAATAGAATGGCAACTTCAGAACAAGAAGTGATGTTCTGAGACTTCCAAGTCCAGGCCTTAAGGGGACTGCCAGCTTCTACTTTCCGCCTTTTGAAACTCAGTTTCCATGCTGTGAGAATACCAAATCATATGGAGAGACCATGTAGAACAGAACTGAGGTGCTTTGGTTGGCAGCCCCAGCTAAGCTCCCAACTTCCAGCCAGGACCAACTGCCAGCCATTCCAGACATTCTGGGCATCCAAGGTGAACCCCAGATGACTGCAACCTGAGGCCATAGCACATGTAGCAGAGGAACTGACTGCCAGCCAGCCAACCTACAGAGACATGAGAGATAATCTAGTGGTTATTTTGAGCAACTAAGTTTTGGGATGGTTTGTGATACAGCAGTCGATACTTGAAACACCTCCCTACTGGCACTATTTGTATCCAGTTATTTATGTCTACCAATGATTTGGAGTCATAGGCTATTATAACTATAAGCACAAACTACTAGTGTTAGTGAATCGCTAAACAACCATTGTGGATTTTTGTCCTCAATTTTTCTGGGCTGAGCTATGTTGTCCAAGATTCTGTTCTGGGAATTTTGCATAATATATTCAGGAATGTGTATAATATATTACAGTATCCTCTGAATGTGTAACCAGAGAATTTGTTTAAGAAACTCAGTTTATAAATGTTTTAAAAGTTGCAAAGTCAGAGGATTTATAGTCTGGTGTGTCTGGGTCTCTCCCCTTAACTACAGGAGACACAGGTAGGAGCTAAATAATCCAGAACTACTCCCCTCTCCCTTATATCAAGAAGCCTAGCTAGTATAATATAAAGGCACTGATATTTTAGGAATTTTATTTTGTGATCAAAAAGAGAAAACTTAATCATTATGGTCGGCTTACTATGTCCTGGATGTGATTGTAGGGCTTACCTGGAGTAGCTCACTTAATTCTCCCAAAAATCTCATGAGATATCATATTCCTGTTTTTCAGACGAGGAAGTAAAAATCCAGGCATCACATACAACTATAATGAACAGAGCTGGGATTCAAATCCAGACAGTTTGGCTGCCGAGTCCAGGTGCCTAACATGGGACCATACCACAATGCATCCCTGTGCTTAGCTCAAACTTTTCTGCTGAATGTATCCCCTGTATTTTGTGACCAACGGACTAGCTGTGGGGATTGGCCCATACGGACGGCTAGAATCAGCGTGAGAAGACCTCACTTTCATCCACACACTGTTTCTGACTCAGAGCCCTTATTCACAGGAAAGTTACAAAGAAAGGTCCTATCTTCAGGTCAGCTGGGTGGGGAAGGGGAAGAGGTACTTTTCCTGGTGTCTCCTCTTTGACTATTTCATCTATGTAATTGGGCTTCAGTGTTTAAAGTATCTATATCGATAGCACTTAATTCAATCCACTCTACACTTACAATGTATCCTAAACCTCAGTTTATGCTGAGATTTCTATTCATGTAAAATTTTTAAATGGGGCCTTGAGGTTTCAGAGTGGCCACTTTTGGTAAAAATAGGGCTATAAAATAAAAGCAAATAGTGAGAAAAATGCTTGACATTTCCCCTCCCTACCTGCATTTATGTGCTGGTGCTGGTGCTGCGTTACTGGGTAATGAACTCACACTCCTTCATCGCCACTGCAGGCTTCTGCAGGCCCCATCATCTGTCGGCCCATTCACAATTTCTGCTATTGCTTTCTTGTCATTACAGAGGTTAGCATAAAGTACACTTCTCATAGGTCTATGGCTATAGCAAAGCTAAACAAGTATGTTCAACTCTTGTTGAATACTGGATATGAAAGGGCACAATAAAAATTCTTATCTTTTCATCCTCTGGATGGAAAGGACATCAGTACACATGGAAAAGAGAGCTATCTTTTCTTGTCTTTCCTATTTGACTTTTATCACCTCTTCTTGATGTTTGGTCATTATTTTTCTAAAAGTGCACTGTGCATGGTTTCCAGTAGTGGCTAATACAGATTAATGTTGTTTAGCCTAGCTTCAAATTGCTTGCTATTGTGATTTTTCAGATTTTTATTCTTAACTAAAAGAACAAGTTTCAGGAAATTTCATAAGCAACGTGTTTATGTATTTCTTGATTTGTGGTTAGTTCATCATAGGAGAGATATAAAATTTAATATTCTAGAAAGGATAATTCTACTCTTAACTGAAAATCAAGCATGCATAAAACTTACCCCCCTTTGAGGTAGGAACATAGGTTCACAATAAATATATACTTATTGATCGAATAAATTAAGGATGACTATACTTCAGTTAGCTAAAGGAATTCAAAAGTCTCCTTCTAGACATGTGGAAAGTATTAATAAGTGAATACCATAATACATAGTCAAAAGTTAGAGAAGTCCTCATTATTTCCCTATTCCTTTTCTGTATCCTTTTTCTTCTTCGTCTTTCTTTGTGATCACAGTTTATTGACTTTGTAACTCTTAAGAAAATGATGTGATTTCACAGAATTTATACCTCTACCCTTTTGCTTACATTGTATAACACAGACAAGAACTAACTAGTACGTGAACCAGAAAGCTGAGGATAGAAAGGAACCCTCAGTCTTTCACTGATAGTGTCCCTTCCTGTTTATATTCTTCTTGTCTACCCATGGAGGTGCTCCATAATGTTCCCGCAAGTGTTAACAGCAAGTGTATAACAGCTCTTTTAACAGCTCTTGACCCGGCACATGGAGAGTCAGAGAACAGCCTTTATTTGGCTCAGCCAACTTTTGCTCTTCTCACTCCCCCTTCCTTGTTCTCCTCCAGTTTTATACCCTTGGTAGGACTCAAAAAGCGTCCAATCAGCTGCAAGCTTTAACATCCAATCAGGAACAAGCTTTAACATCCAATCAGGATCCTGAGAGCAATGCAGCCTAGGCGTGTGGAGGGCTGTGGCAGGACCCGGAGCTGGAGCGGCAGGGAGGCTGCAAGCAGCCACGTCCGGTTTTCCCTGTCAATAATACTAAATAAAATCAACTGGTCAGTGTTTTAGAACAAGGTAGTTGGATCAAGGTTAGTACAACATATAGAAAAAAAATCAGAGAAGTCACTTCTATAGACAGATCATTTTCTGATTGTTTTAAACTATGGTAAGTTGCAAAACCATTCAAGATATTTCTCATAACTGCTATAAATATAAATATATGGTCCAGATACTATACTAATCACACACACTTCCCTTAAAACACAGAACCTCCTGAATCTATTTTTCAAACTGAGAGTCCAGACTCATTTATTAAAATGGTTTAGTGGATTAAGACCAGCATTAAAAAAATAGAATAAATTAAATTGGAAACTTGCATTGTGTATCACATACAATAATAAGTACTACTTCTTAAAATATCTGTTTCAGGATATGTGTGACTATATGTGTGCAGGTGCATATACCGAGTCATAATGCGCAATGTGGACACAATTTAAAAACTTCAAAAGCTTGCCCCATATGATAGTAGTATGCTAATTTTTAGAGGAAAAATAAAAATCAAATAAAAAGACCCAGCTTTATAACACTAACTTCCAAAGTTCCCAGATGAATTAGTTTCCATGGAGTTTTTAATGGCGTCTAAGCTAATGTTATTGTTGCATGCTGCTTCCCGGCTCTGTCGTGGTTTGCGTTTACTTAGCATCAAGGCAGCCCTAGCACAGGGTGATTAAATCTCCTCAGATTCAGGCCATCTGTGCCACTGAGTAAGTAAGATACTTCAAATAAGTGAATGATGAATTCTGTTCCAGACTGTCCCATAAAATTATAATAAAAATAATAATGAAGTGCTCTATAATAAAAAGAAAGTCGTTACAAATACCGTGCTATTGATTTCAAAGGGCAGTAATTTTAGAGGAGCTCTTTCATCTGTGTTATAAATCTCGGCAACCAGCGGAGAAAATGTCAGGATTTTAAAAGCAAACAAATAGAAAAAAAATTGCCTTACTGCTCATCTTTCATGCTGTTTTGAGTAAAACGAAGGTAGCACAAATATTTAAGCAGATGGCTCAATGATATGCTTTTTTCTTTACTAATCATAGTTATTAAAACACTCACTTTATTTTTATTGTGTTTTAAACGGGCAGAGAAAATCTGAGTCTGATAATGACCTTTGTACATCATGCTGCAAATTGATTTTGATGACCTTTCACTCTCCGATAATTAGGCTGGCTCCATGCACATCCGTCTCCCTGCTCCGCTCTGCAAGTGTGCGGTTTTCCTCCCCGCCCCCAACACCCTGCTGCCCTCCCCCTCCAGCTTTGTCTCTCTCCTTGCTGCATTGGGTTCTATCTCCCCTCTGAAAGCCACAGATTCTTGAATAAAGAATGAATAGAGGTATTTAGAGGCTGACAAAAAAGAACGAATAGTTATTTTACTGATGTTTTGAATGATCAAATATCTGAATTGTCATGTAATTATGACCATTACAATGATGTCATTGCCATAGTCATTTGGCGATTGTGTACATTGTGTTGAAGACTTATTACCACATTGAATTATAACTTGGTAGTTTAATGAATTTTATAAGGGTGTTTCTTTTGTGGCTAATGTGAACAGATGGTAGAAGTGGAAAAGAAATAAACTATGCCTCATTTTCCTTTACATTTTCTTTGTTATTATGCTCTGAAATTAAGAGAATCAGACTAACACACATTTATACACACATATTTTTAAATCATAATCTTTAAAAATGCATTTTATCAAATAGCTCCAAACCCCATATTTTCGGCTTTCTTTGGTCTTTTTTTTTTTTTTTAGTTTTTTATTATGGTAAAAATACATATTATTTATCGTTTTATCCATTTTTAAGTGTACAATTCTGTGGTATTAAATACATTCACAATGTTGTACAGCCATCACCACCATCCATTTCCAGAACTTTTTCATCATCCTAAACCTGTAGACATATATTTAAACAACCATACATTTTTATTCCATTAGGGAACATTTCTTTCTCTCTCTCTTTCTTATGTGAGGTTCATTAAATCATATTCTTAACATAATTGTTTATGTATGAATCTCTAAGCCTGAGGTTAATTACAATGAATTTTCCTCAGGACTATACAATTCCGGAGGACAGTTTATTGAGGAATAATACAAGAAACTTTACAGGTGATACTAATATCTAACAATTATGAAGTGTTTATTCTGAGCAAAGCACTAAGCTAATTACTACTCATGTTAAGGGGAAACATTAGATAATAAAAGCTTGCTTGAAATATTCCTTAAGGCGAAGTTGGTGGTATTATTATTAAGTTGACCTTTCCTACAAGTACAGAACCATTCCGTTTTTCATGTGCGGGTGCAGCAACCCACAGTAAGTAGGCGCATGAGCAAACCGGACCTATCTTAAACGTGCGCAGATCCCAATGTTACTCTGTTTCTTTTCTGTTAGTCAGGGTTGAACCAGGGAAACAGAAATCACACTGTGATTTTAAAATGGAGGGAAGTTCATGCAGGAAACTAGGCACACCAGGGATGGAAACACCCACAGCCACCAGGAGGGAACCCAAGCATTAGCAACGATTGGAAGCCACTACTAGGTAGAGACTTTTTTTTTTCATTATATTATGGGGGTACAAATATTGTTAGGATTACATATAT
>VBSM01002608.1:61092644-61106232 GCA_008086735.1 Cheirogaleus medius
ATTAAGAAATGGGCAATGGAAATGAGCAGAAACTTCTCCAAAGAAGACAGAATAGGCAGAGACTTTCTATCATAAAGGAGTCATCACATTGTTGTTGCCTTTTAAAAAAATTATGAGAAGAACACAAAGATATTTTTATATTTATCCGCACAGTTACCATTTCCAGGAGGCTTTGCTGCTTTCTTTCATCTGGTATTGTTTCTCTTCAACCTGAAGAACAAATTTTAGCATTTCTTATAGGCAGATCTACTGGCAACAGATTCTTTTAGCTTTTGTTTATCTGATAATAACTATTTCATGTTACTTTTTTAAAAAGTTTTCTTCAGAATACTTTGCACTTATTTATTTGCATTTCCTCCCATTAGAATGTGAGCTTTATGAGATTGGAAAGGTTCTCTTGTTTACTTCTGTATTCACTGTGGAACTAGTGTTCATCAACAGATGAATGGATAAAGAAAATGTAGTATATTTTACATAATACAGTACTATTCAGCCTTAAATAAGAAGGAAATCCTATCATTGTTGACAATATGGATGAATCTGGAGGACATTATGCTAAGTGAAATAAGCCAAGCACAGAAAGACAAATACTACAGAGTCTCTCTTATATGTGGAATTGAAAAAAATTGAACTAATTGAAGCAGAGAACGAAATGATGGTTACACACACACACACGTATATACACATACACATATATACACTCATATATATGAAATATCTTCCATGTTTTATATTCCATTTGGAATATGTGCACTGAAACCTTGTAAGTATAAAGGAAATTGATAATCTTTATCATAAATGCTTAAATACTACTAATATACACATAATCATCTTTAAAACAAGATATTGAAATTACTGGCACTTTTTCGGGGTGTGCACACAATGCTTCTATACCCAGTGACAAGAATATCTGCACATGGCCTGAGAGGAAAAAAACTGCAGAAGGAGGCAAGCACAAAGGTGACGGGCTTAAACTGACATAAGAGGCAAGTAGAATAATAGATGGATATCTGAAATACCATCAATTCACAAAGAAATTTTTAATGGGAAATATTGTGAAAACATGTATAATTCTAAAAAGCTGCCTTACACTCACAGTGATTTTTTTAGCCTGTAAAAGAAAAAACAACTTCAAGATAATGTCACTTATAATATTTATAATGCTGATTATAAGTCAACCAAGGATCCTAAGCTAAAACAGATCAGGTGAACTACTTAGGCTGAACAGTGCTAAAATATATTTTCTAGGAAAGAAATGTTGTGGAATTCAAATTCTGAAGTTGCAGCCTCTATTATTTTGTAGAACAATATTTCAGGAGATGGCTGGAAACATTGAAGTTTGGGTCATTAAAAACGTACCTGGGCAAAAGACTATAAAATAAGCTGTACAGATCAGTTCTGTGTATAGACATACCACCCAAGTGAGCTAATGGGCTTGTTCATACCTAATTTTGATGTTTAGACAATGTCTGATAGTCCTGTCAACATTATGTGGCATCATGAGAGGTTCTAAAAGAAAACCTTTGGTACTTGGTATGGGTCAGCTTTTGGAGTAAGTGATATCAGAGTGTAGGTTTTTGTGGCAGACTTAAGTTAAAAGGTACGGTGACATTTCTCCCTTGTTTGCTATCACAGAACTGGTTTGATCTTGTCCTAGTTGCTCTAAAAAATTACCCAATTTATACAACAAATATGGTTACCCAATTTAAATGTCAAATCTGTTTTCTACTATGAGAACTTTATTTAATTTTTCAAACTTTATTTTTTTTTGAGCCAAGGTCTCACTCTGTTGCCCAGACTGGAGTGCACTGGCATGATTATAGTTCACTGCAGCCTCTCCAACTCCTGGACTCATGTTATCCTTCTGCCTCAGCCTCCCAAGTAGCTGGGACTACAGGCGCACATTACCACACCTGACTAATTTTTCTGTTTTTTTGCAGAGACAGGGTCTTGCTATGTTGCCCAGGTTAGTCTCAAACTCTGGGCCTCAAGTGATCCTCTAGCCTTGGCCTCTCAAAGGGCTGGATTACAGGTGTGAGCCACTACACTCTGCTCAAGCTTTACTTTTAAAATAAGAATAATATTTAATTCTTGGCATGTTTAGAGGTATAAATTAGATAATTCAGGAAAGAACCTACATGTGCCTGGCTGGTTAGTTCATAGCAAATTGTTATTTCCTTATTGCCTGCATTCTCCTCAATAACATAATTAAAGCCCTCAGTGATATGGCCGCAGTATGCCGTTTCCTTCATCTGTCTTTATTCCAGTCAACCAAAACTCCTCCCTGTTTTCCTAAAACTTTTCAACCCTTTCCAACTCTAAGCCTCAGGTGTGTCATTCCTTCGCTTGAAATGCAATCCCCATCTTCTCTCTCATATTATCATAAAAATCTGTTTACTCCCGAAGGCTCACCTTTCTGAATGTTTATAGCTAAAAGTAATCTGTCCTACCATAAACACCTTTTCACTTTGCTTTCTAGGTCTTATCACTCTTTAAAATGATTTAAATATTTGATTAAGTGATAAAATATTTCCTATTTTTTATTGGTTGGGCTGCAAATGATTATCCTATGGTATGATTATACCATAACTTATTTAACAAATCTGAATAGTATATAAGTTGTTCCCAGTTTTAAAATTATTACATTTGTATAATTATATATAATTATTTTTTTAAATTAATGTTACAAATATATATACAAATGATATAATATTTGTACTTATATACATACATTTTTTTTCTTCGTTTTAATTTGAATTTGTTTCAGGGTCAGAAAAGTCAAGACTTTTTCATATGCTATTTACTTGTTTCTTTTCTTATAAAGTGCCCTCTTTTATTCATTGACGTCTTTGCCTATTTTTTATGAGTTTGTTCTTTACTTTAAAAATCAATCTGTAAGGGTTTTTTTCCCAAAATTAATTAGGTCTTTTTTTTGTCCTGTGTTTCTTGTTAAATGCTTTTTTCTGTTCATAATGTTTTAGGTTTTGCTGAAAGAGTTTCTTTTTTTTTTAAGTATTGTCTAAATCATCAAATTTAGGGTTTCTGAATTTTGTGCCTGCTTAGAAAGATGGTCCCCATGCCCAGGTTATAAATAAATTTAGTCACGTTTTCATCCAGTACTTTTATGGCTTCACTGTTTACTTTAAATCTTTGATCAATCTGGAGTTTATTTTTATGGAAGTAGTGATTTGGAGATGTGGTTTTACTTTTGCAATGACTATATTGTTATCACAGATTTATTGAAAAATTTGTCTTTACCAACATGGGTTTAAAATGCTCTCTCTTTTTTTTTCAGTTTATATCCTTTTCTTTTCTTTTTTTTTAATTTCATCATATTATGGGGGTACAAATGTTAAGGTTACGTATATTTCCCATGCCTCCCTCCCCCTTCAAGGCAGAGCTTCAAGCGTGACCATCCCCCAAACGTTGCACATCTCACTCATTGTGTTTGTATATACCCATCCCCTCCTCCCCCCTCCCACCAGCCCGACACCTGACAAATGTTATTCCTATATGTCCGCTTAGGTGTTGATCCGTTAATACCAATTTGCTGGTGCTTGTTTTTCCATTCTTGAGATACTTCACTTAGTAGAATGGGTTCCAGCTGTATCCAGGAATATACAAGAGGTGCTATATCACCATTGTTTCTTAAAGCTGAATAGTACTCCATGGTATACATATAACACATTTTATTAATCCACTCATGTATTGATGGGCACCTGGGTTGTTTCCACAACTTTGCAATTGTGAACTGTGCTGCTACAAATATTCGAGTGCAGGTGTCTTTTTCATAAAGTGACTTTTGATCTTTTGGGAAGATGCCCAGTAGTGGAATTGCTGGATCAAATGGTAGATCCACTTGTATTGCTTTAAGGTATCTCCATATTGTTTTCCACAGAGGCTGAACTAGTTTGCAGTCCCACCAGCAGTGTAGGAGTGTTCCTGTCTCTCCACATCCATGCCAACATTTATTGTTTGGAGACTTTTTCATAAGGGCCATAAAGTTCTCTCTTTATGGTATTTCCCATACGTATTTGAGTCTATTTCCGAACTTTCTCTTCCACTGACATTTTTGTATATTTCTGGGCCATTATTGAAGTGATCCAAACTGGAGCTTTAACATATGTTTAATTATCTGGTACAACTCCTTACTTTTCTTCATAATTTTTCTAGCTAGTTTTATGTGTTTATTTTCCAGGCTAATGTAGTAATGTGGTTTTATTTTGTAGATTTTAGAGCTTTTTTTTAAAAAAAACATTGATGACTTAATGTTGAGTCCTTATTTATAAAAACAAAATAAATTGTAATTTGTTGGAGGCTTATATTATGTCTTTCAATAGATTCTGAAAACTTTTCATCTTGTATTGTCCTACACATTTCAAATAAATTTGGTTCTGTAAAGATCTTTCTGCTTGGGACTACAATTGAGATCTTTTCTTGCATTGTATTTTAAAATTATTTATATTTGAGAATTTATATTAATTATGTAAATATATTGTCTTAATTTGTAATAGATTTCTAGTTCACTTTCTTTTTCACATATGCAATCTTATTACCTGCAAATAATATTTGATCTTTGATTTAAAAATATTTATAATCCATTTCAGATTAGTATAATTGTCAAAGTACTGCTCATCTGGGTTCAAATTCAGACATTGGCAAGTTTGTGAAATGTTCTGATCCTCAGTTTCCTCATCTGTAAAATGCTGAGAATGATAGCACTTACCACATAGGGATAATACAAAGATTCAGTTAGCAATGTGTGTAAAGCAATTAGAAAAATGCCTAGAACATAATAAGCATTCAAGAATGTTAATCATTGTTTTATTTTTCCTTGAAGTTAATTGCACAGTCTAGTCTTTTATTGTCATCATTAAATAATACTAATAACAATTTTAAATGACTTTCAATGTTTTATGTGGAATGACCTAATGGTCTGTGTGCAGTGTATAGATTATAGTATAGTAAACATGTAGTCTAGATTTTCCAAAGCTACCAAATCATGAAATTTTATTATTTTAAATAAAAATAATAAATTATTGTGAATCTAAATGACAATTTTATGTTATGTTTTTGTGAGATATAAGTGAATTCATAAATTAGAAAAGGAATGATGATAGTAGGAAGTCTTGTTTTATGTTTTATTCTTAATTTTAAAGGAAAATGTATCACTGTTTATTTATATCGTAAGTATTTATTTATATGTTATATCTTTCCTGATAGAACAGGTAGGCACTGTGCTCAGTGGACTCCTCTGCAGTATCAATTTGAAGAATTAACAGAACCTTCTGTGGTGTATTTCCCAAAGCAGGCATCCAATAAATATCCTTTGAGTAAAGGCACAGATAAATAAACCCAACCATGAAGAAATAAATGGAATCAGAGAGTATATATTTTTCCAGGTTCTATGGGGTACAAGCATTTGCAGTGGAAACACTGTTATTCTATCTTCAGAAGACAGGAGACAGTACCATACTTTATCGCTCCCTAGTACATGTAACATTCTTTAGAGAAAGATATTTAATCAGGAGCCACTATGTGCAAAACATTGAGTAGAGGTTTGAAATGTTAAATGCTCTTTCATCAGGGAAGGTTTTTTCTCCTTAATGCACATGTGTTAAATCTTACTCTAATCAGCTAGTTTTTTTTTCTCTTTCACTCAGTGGAAATTGCAGATAACTTGTTTTTACCGTAAAACCTGATTTATATGCTTCAGCTAAATGCAGAGATTTCATTTATGAATGCTATTCAGTGATTTATTTCATTGTTTGCCTTTCTGGACAAGTCACTGCAAAAATTGTTTTTCAAGCAGGGTGGTATTAACCTTTTCTGACTGCGAAGCCACTTTCCTCCTCGCGGTATCAATAATACTTTATTATTTCTGTCAGTTACTTTATTACATTTGATAAACAAATAAATACAGCCCCCCATGTCAAAAAACTGAAGTGACTAGTTTGTGGATCAGCCCTTTGATAATGATCTACAACAGATTATGGAGCCTCTGTAATATTTCAAAGAATTGGCCTTTTTCCAGTTGCTGCTGATATTGGGATTTGAGTTAATTGCCGATGCATCTCCAACAACAGAGCAGGTGCTGGTAGAAAGAACATTCCCTGTATTTTCTTTGTTATTTATAGTCAGAGCTCTTCTGCACTAAACCCTTGAGCTGGTTTTTTAGAGCCTACTGTATAACAATTTCATTCACTTTCGTGTCAACAAGCTTTGGCTTGATAAATTAAAACGAAAAATGCTGGCTAAAGCACTGTGGCCCTACATGATTCATTTTGCTGCAAGTTTCTGGCAGCTGCCCAAGAATGACCTACTATCTTCCTAGTGTCCTTATCATTTTCCCATCTGGAAAGGGCTAAACCTTACTGTACACTGGGGAGCTAAAGGCCTGTGCAGGCTGCATTCAAAGGCCATTAACAATCATAACTCTAAAAATCATCAGCCTCTTCTAGGCAAGGTTAACAGTAATCTATAGAATGGATAGGAAGATCAATATTTTACTTTTATTTAAATAAATACAAAAAAAGGTATGATTTCCTTAATAACATAGGATTATATGCTAACTTCAACCATTATATTTTTAAACTTTTTGATTTTCCTTAAATCCAGTCCATCCTAAATTAAGCAACTTCTGGTATTAGTTGTCAATTTACTATTAAACGAAATCATTCATTCATTTATTATTTCTTTATACAAATGGGTTTCTTTTAAAGGGTCTTAGCAAGGGTGCTTATTTTAATAATTATTTTAACAATTAACTACCATGATGAAAAGAGAAAATAAATTATAGCTGAATAACTATAAACCGTAGTATTTAATTATAGTAAAGTTTTGAAATTTAAAGGGGGTTTTTCTTAATTAAGACTGTAGACTATAAGTAAATTAATTTTAAAATGTGATACCAACTGAGCATTTATCACCCAAGGAATTATCAAAGCATGAACATAAGGCTGTAAAATCTAAACAATTACAATTTTTAGAAAATGAAAGCTCCCTATTACTAGATATTTAAACTAACAGTAGAAGGCTTTCAACAGTTAACTTATAATGCATGTTGGTGATTGTTAGTCTTGTCTCCAAGGCGGAAAAAAGGTAGAGATAACCAGAATTTTTGACTAGCCACCATTGCTAGGGTAAGGAGCAAGATCTAAACACAGGGGGCAAAGCCAATCGAAATGCTCTCTTTACTAAAGGAGAAACAGCACAGAAAAAGGTAAGATTGGCTCCTCATCTAATTGTCCCAAATAGCTAATTTGTGTAGGAAATGTAACCACTTGCAGAAGCTGCTGGGTAGTTAGAAAAGTCCAGAAATTTGAGCCTTGAATCCTGCCTGGCAATCGAAGGGCTGGCGAGGGAGAGGAAGGGAAGAAAATATGATTTCAGAGTTTGTGTTGTGGGAATGCAATACTGGAATTCTGCCTAGGAAGATGCCTATTTAGATGACAAAAACCTCCCAGTAGGATTTTGTTTATATAAAGGTAAAGCCAAGATCTAATTCTGGAGTGGAAACTGAGAGTTAAATGTTTGTGAATAATAATGGCAGAGTTATCTTCGCTGTGGGTAGAACTGAGCCAGTGGGGTCATTCTGTGCCTGTGTGGCTGGTCTGAGAGTGGCCTGCCAGTGTCTTTGGGAGGATAGAGACTTCTGAATCGGGAGCATTAACTCCAGGTGAGACCAATGTAGTCAAAGACTCTCCCACTTCAAGGTAGTTTTCAATTTTTCATTCAGTCATTTAACTAATATTAATTTACGGGACACCTACCCTGTGCTGGCATTATCTAATGGGGTAAATAGTCCTAAAGAATCCCTGATGGTGGGTGTGGCTGAGAGGCTGTGGGCGCAGGAGGTCTTACTTATTTTTCTTTTCTTTTTTTCTCTTTCATGGTGCAAGTCTGTTCTCTACTCTCAGGGTGTTATTAAAGTCTTATTAAATCCCACAGCCTCATCTTAGATTATAGTTAGAAATGTTAAGGGCGGGAGGTTTTCTAGCTTAGAAAAGTGACTTGACCATATAAAACTGCCAGTATTAAGAGAGTAGAAAATTATTTTATGTGACAGCAGTAGTTGGCCAGAATGAATGGGGCAAGACTCAGGCTCGTTAGGGTGACGAGGAACCACAGAACGAAGTTGTAGCATGCATTGGCCTTCCTCAAGAGAGTCTCAGAAATGCCTCTAGAAAGGTGCTTTAATGGCCAGTAATGACCTCAGACTCCAGCAAGTGGGGTCCCTTTGGTGCCTGGGACTGAACAGGCCAACGGTGCCTTTGCAGCAGAGTGCCCAGAGGCTGGACCAGGGAAATAAGAGCCCTGGTCCATGTTTTTCTCTTTTAGGGTGCTCTCCCCCCATGTACACTGCCACCTCACCTTCAACAACGGTTTGCCAGATGCTCCCAGAGAGCCTCAGGACACTCATCTATGGGACATCACAGGGCCCTGTGGCCAGGCCCCGGTTTCAGCATGGGGGAACAAAGCAGACTGTTCCCACCGGCCAGCTTGCTTTGTGTGTGGGATCATGCACAATTGGGCCTAGAGAATGGTGCTGATATGCTGACACGTCTTCACTTATGTGAGACACAGGACAATTTTAGGATTCTGTTCTACCAACCATCTACCACCGACTTTTAAGTTTGAAGTGTGTGTGAAGGCCATGTGTTGGCTCTTTGAGTTCTTACCACAGTACCACACAAGTCCACAACACACAAGAGTGGTTCTGGGAGTGCCATGGGTGTGCACCCCCACCAGTGGCACCCTGGGTGGTCAGTCTACCCCCTTATCAGGCAGTCCTGGGGGAGCATGCTTATGTCTACAGAGGGCAGACAGGTGCTAGGCAAGGCCAGTGGACCCTTCAATCAATATCCTCCCTTGCTTCCGATTAATGTAGTGATGCTTTTCTCACTCTGGCCTGTCTTATGGAGTACTACATGAGGAAGAGTTGACAGTGAAGGAAATCACATTATAGGAATGCTATGATTATGGCCTACAGAGACATTGTTGGCAGATGTGTAGCTCTATGTTTTTACACTGTAAATTTCTGTATGGTAAACTTAACCAGAAAACAAAATGTTGTTCACATTTTCCTGCATACTCTGGATATTTTTGCATGGTGGTCATCATCAGCCAAGCTCAGTAACAGTCATTGAAAGGGTCATCCAAAGCCATTATCCATAAGCAGCAGGATGGGATGTGGTGTCATGACCAATGATGGCACCAGTAGTAAATTCCTGGTGTTAGATACCAGAGGCAAGAAGGCTTATGTTGTTCCAATACAAATAATTTCTGAAGAGCATAGCATTGTTGGCAAAAATGGTGTTGCTACCTCTTTTATCCCAGTGTGAGATGTGAAATTAAATAGGTATGACACACATTTGACAACAAAGGGACACAAGAGATGGTTCTTGTGGTCTAGCTTGTCTTGGACCTTATGTGGCCTATTTCATCTGGATAGATGTTATGGCTGAGGATTCCATTACCTGGGATCAAGTAGACCTAAAAAATCTTTGAATTCAAATCAGTTTCATGTGCATCTTTCCCTTAGGCCAATGCTTGAACACGGCTCTTGAGGCTGTCCAGTGGTCAGATAGATGAAGAAAAAGGTCAAAAAGGAGAAGAAAAGAAAGGGGGAGGAGAAGGAGGGGGGGAGGAAAAAGCAAAGGAATAGAATGCTAAGGGAAAAATGGTTTTTCCTGAGGCAAAGGTCAAACATTTGAGAACCCATAAGGGCCCCTGTAGACTGCATAAATGGGTGAGTGCAGTAGACGGTCGTCTGTGCACGAAGGAAGGGTGGGAATTCTGGCACACTCATGCCCTGTCAATGTGGTGTAGCTGCATCTATATTCAGCTCCAGGCAGTTATTACCATGAAAGAAGCTGGATCCAATATGGCCAGATCTTCAAATTTTTCAAGAGAAGCTAAAATTGAATCTTATGTGAACTATTACTAGTTTCAAATGTTGGTAATCAAATGCTAAAAGTTCTGTGTAAACCATAGGAGGTATCTGGCTCACCTATAGTTAGTTTGCCAGCTCAGCACCACGACCTGGAGAACAACGTAGGTGGGCAAGCCCTTCCGAAAATGGAGAAATATCTATCAAGCTAGATACATCAGCTTTGGGGAAAGGAAAGAGGAAATAATATCAAGAGATAGAGTACAAAATGTACTGGAAATCAAGCACTGTTGATTAGTTTTCTCATCCCTTCCAAATCTCTGCTCCCTAGCACTGTGGCCCTGATCTAATAGCTTTTTGCTTCTTCCTGGATATAAAGTGGGAAAAGGGTGTGCTGGGATTTGGACACTTTCTGAGATAATGACAGATTTCCCGTGACCTTCAGGATGCTGCATTAGAAATATGGATGGAATCTAATTGCAGACATCGTTGTTGGCCTTTTGGATGAAGAGAGATTGGGGGACAGCTTCCAAGGCAATTAGCCTGGTGAAGAGAGAAACAATTTAACAGTCAGCCCTTTCCAAGCACATGCACTCCCGTGGGGCCAGGGGGAGGGGGAGGGATTAGGTGACATCGCGACCAAGTCAGCCATATAACCGCACGTGTTAATAGGTGGAGATTTTATATATATATATATATATATATATACACACACACACATATACATATATATATATATTTCCCACCTTTGCATGAAAGTTCACTATGAAATAGTTTTAATGGAGATTCTTGGGAAACCATAGCCAACACTCATGCCATCATTTAATATATATCTAAGGTCTTTTGCATATATTAACTCATTGAAATTTCATCATAGCCCTAGGGGTTAGGTAGTATTTTAATACTCTTTTTTTCAGGTGAGAAAACTGATGAGAAGAAAAATTAATCACTTGCCCATGATCACACAGCCAACAAACAGGGAGCACAGAAGACCCAGGCAGGTTGGCTGCAAAGTTTGGGGCCTCAACTCCTACAGATGACGTATCTGTAAGAGCACGTCATCTGTGTTTTCACTGGAGATTTATTTAAGTGGTGACCAAGGGTGAAGAACATTGGCTGAGGTTGGTTAATCAGAAGAAAAACAAGATGACCAAGTTTTTTCTCAGATTCAGATTCTTTTTCAGCCCAGAGGCAGAGGCATTCTGTGGGGGCAGAGAGTACAGGGCAAGTGGAATTCTTGCTGTGGGAAATGATGCAGTCTGTCCTGTGCTGGGGCAGAGTTTGAGGAAGCTTCTGCTCACCGTGGGGGCGTTAAACTGGCAGAGGACATTGAGCTCGTGCCTCTGATAAACAAAGGAGAACAAGCCAGTAAACTGGAGCTGGGGACATTTTTTTAGAAGGAGAGAGAAAGTCAATTTTAGATTAGCAGGTTTTATATTGGTTGGGTTTAACATTTTCCTCTTTTGAACTCTTCTTTTTCACAGCATGCTGTGATAAACACTAAACAAAACATAGTTTGTCAGAATAACCATTTGTTGGGCAACTCCGTTTGCCAGCTCTGCCCTGGCTTTGTGGGCATATTGCTAACGTGTGTTATCATTACCCATTTTACTGATGGGGAAGATAAGACTCAATTTAAATGATTTCCTTACAACCACACAGCTAATAAGGAGCTGGGTCAGAATTTGCAACTCTTTCTTGCTGCAAAATCTTCACTATTTCCATTAAATTAATATGATCTGCTCAACCTTTATTTCTATAAAATGCATTGAGCAGATGATGTGCTCCAAAGCCATTCTCTGGTTTCCCCTCCTTCTGTCTCTAGCTACTAAGCCCACGCATTTTTCTTATAATCCTTGAAGGAGCTCAGGAAATTTCACTCCAGAATATGACTCCTTGTTATAAAGAGTATTTTGGATTAAAGGCCCTTAGAGAGCAATGAGCTTTCCCTCTATCTGTCTAAACCAGACAGATCCATCAAAAGAACAATTGACTTCCCTTCCCCTCTGTGTTGTCTCAATATATTGCAGGAATAACAATCAAGAATGCAACCAGACCTGGCCCAGATCTTTTTAAACATAATACCTTGTCAGGTTAATTTACCGGTCAATCTGTTTCCCCATCTAGTCATCCTCCCTAGTAACCATCTATTGCCCCTAAACAGAGTTACCTATATTCCTCAGCTCCCCCTCCCTTCTAAAAGGAGAGTATAAAAATTTCGGGAACTCACTGGGATACTGGGAAATGACTCTGTGATTCTCCCCTTACAATAAATAAACCTCTTTCTCTTATTAATCTGCTTTAATTGTGAGTTGATCTTTCAGCGAACTTTCAGAGGAAAGAGGAAGTTTCCCTGTTACACCTACACCCTAAACTTTCTAAGCGATAAAGATTGCTCCCCAACAAAATAATAGTTGTTTTATTTAAAATAGGGAATGAGGTTCACAATCATCAGAGCTTCACTAGACTGACCAGGCGTCTTATTTAACAGGCTGTATAACAGTTTTTATAGCGGAAAATGATAGTATATTTAAAAAGATTATCTTAGAATTGCAATATCTCTTCTTACTGCTATTGAGAATGGCAACTGGCAACTAAACAGTTCCCCAAATATGGTGACACTTAGATTCTGCCTTTTTCATATATTGGCTGCCATCCAAAGCAATAAATAATAATATTGTTCTTACAAATGACAGAATGTATATTTTAAAAGTGTACACAAGAAACTTTATCCAAAAAAGTAACTTACTGGATTTATAGATTTTTTTTAAAACCATGTCTTAAGGGGTATTAAACATAGAGTATGTTTACTGTTTGATTATAAGATATTGTTTTATACAATATCTTTTTAATGATTCTTCTAAGTGCATCAGTCTGGTTGCAAAGCTTATGGGTTGGGCTTGTCTGTGAAGAACTGGCCAACCCCCTAGAGAAATTCCCTGACTGCACACAGTTGAAAACCTATTATGGCTGCTCCACAGCCAGACATTTGAGGCACTGATGAATTCTGGAAGTGCAAGAGAGGGAGAGGTGCAGGATGAGATTGAGGGGTCTTTATACTGTCAGTTATTCTTTCACTTTGATTCAGCTCTATAGGCATTAGAGGAAATTTTAAAATAAGAAGGAAAGAAAACATTGAGCCTCAAACTGAAAAAAATATCATGCATTTCCTCAAAGCTCTACCTTATCTGTCAGCATCTTGTTTATTTCTCCTTAGTAAACCAACACATTAGAACAGCCTTGTAGATGCACGCTGCAGGTTCTTAGGGGCAAATTGCATGCCTTTGACGCTATAAGGAGAAAGAATTCTGCCCTGTAAATATTATTGTATGTCAGGAGCATGAACTCTCTTGCTTCTCATGGGGCACTCGAAGATTAAGGCACTCAGTCGAAAAGGACTTGAGTAGAAGAAAAGGAAGAATCAAGCTTATAAACTTTAAACAAAATAGAGATATCAGTATCTATTATCTGTGCATTAGTGAGATTTACAATTCTTAAAATATGCAAGCAAAACTTTTTCGAAGCTGATAAAAAATCTAGAAAGCATCCAAAGAGATTGCCTATATTAACATATAAAAGAAATATCACACTGGCACATGTTAGCACTAATGATTTAAAATGCTACTTATACTTTAAGTGGCTGTCCTATGAGTACATATTTTCTCAAAACCAAGAACAATTATTAGAATTTCTTTT
>VBSM01002608.1:61106344-61143944 GCA_008086735.1 Cheirogaleus medius
TTCGAACTCCTGACCTTGAGCTATCCACCCGCCTCGGCCTCCCAGAGTGCAATTATTAGAATTTCTTAAAGCCCTTTTTCAATATGCAGTGTCAAGGGTTATGGAAACAGCACCATGAAGATAATATCTTGCATATATTTAAGGATCCAAATTGAAAATATTTGGTATTTGGAATGAGGCTAATATAACATGAAGCTTAGGAAAAGCATGTTTGAACACAAAAAGTGAACACAGAAATGAAGCCAATAGAGTTGGAAAAAAGCCAAGGCACAGAAAAAAACAAAATAAAACAAAATAGGAGAAATGTGCCACATAAGAAGCTAATGCTCTTGTATGATTTGGCAGCTACATAATTTGACATTCATTATATATTTTTTGTAGACCAAAATATGAATATTTTGATTGAAATTAAAGAAGATTCTGGTAGGGTGGTTATAAATAAGAAAACAGATTTAGAGAACTTTATATTCAGTGTAAAACCTTACTGAACTTTGAAATAACATTTTTAAGGCATTTAATAAACTTTTAATTGTTTTTGTGCTGATTTTACCCAATCATCCAACTAATGTCTTTGGGAGAAATTCCTTTAGAGAGTGATATTTTGCAGATCTGTAACAGAAAACAAACTTTACTCTTCCTTCTCATGATCTGCAATTCTTTCTCATGTGTTAGAGGACTCTGCAATCATCCAAAAGTCAGAATGAGGAACAGGGAAATGTTATACAGCAATATACAGAGGGAGCAACGTGCAAGAACACAGGATGTAAACTGTACCTCTTACAGATTCGGTTCAGTGCTAAATTTCCAAGAAATAGATGGATATAGATTTTCCTACTGTGGGGACTATTATTTTTCCACTTTTTCAGAGGTTCTGCATTATTGTCCAGATTCAGGTTATCAGAATCAGGACTTTTCTCCTGTACTGTGAACACCACCCTATAGCCAGGCAAGGTTCGAGGAAGTCATTGGCAGTCGTTGTTTTTAGGGAGAAACTCATTTGTTAGGAGCTAGGTGTGCCAGGGACTTTACATGCTGTAGCAGTCAGGATCCTAGAAAGAAACAGATGGTGCACTCAAACAGGGGTAATTGAGGAGACTCTAATAAAAAGACTGCTTACAAAGATGTGTGCAGGATTGCTTTAGGGAAACTAGCAAAGGATGTTGCAGTGCATGACTAGCAACAGTAGAGACCTTGACTACCTACTCAAAGCATCATAGCACAGAGTAGGTAGCTGAACCTGGAGGGAGAAGGGGCTCCTTAACAAGAGCTGTGAACTTCAACAGATTGATGGAGTTCACCCACAGAGACCTAGCAGGGAGAGAACTGGGGAAATACATATCCTGTCTAAACTCTCCTGTCTTCTCAAAATCCTTTTGGTGTCTTCTATCTGCCAGCCCAAGCTAGAAGCCAAAGGGCAAGGTTGCCCATTGATTCAGTCGATAAATGCCAGCTACCTATAGCACAGAAGGGTGTAGAAGATGGAAGAGCAGATTTGGAGGGGCAGATAGAAAATATCCAGCACATATAACATCTCACTCACTCCTTACCACAGTCTAATAAGAAGGACATTATTAACATCTGCAATTTATGGCTAGGGAAACTTAAATTCGGAAGGCCAATGAACTTATGCAAGGACACACAGGTAATAAGTAATAGCACCAAAATTGAAACTTACGTCTTCTCAAGCCAAAGCTTTTTTGCCTTTTCCATAAATCTACTCTATGAAGTTTTTCATAGGAAAGAGAGAAAGTGTTGGTGGGAGTTGGAAACGGAAAGTACAAGGAATAAGAGAAATACAAGAGTAGGAAAAAAAGTGGCTGTACATACTGAGCGCTGGCTGTGTGCCAGGCATTGGATTAAGCTTTTTATGTGTGGGATCCCATGAATCCTCTCATCAACAGTATGGACTAGGTCCTGGGATCTCGTTTTACAGGGGAAGACAGATCCTTAGAAGACTTAGTAAGTTACCAAGTTCACCCAGGCAGAAAGGGTAGACCCAGAATTTGAACCTATGTAGATTCTAGAGCTCATATTCCTAATCATTAAATTGTAAAGAATGTGAAAGGAAAAAAAGAAAAAAACAAAAATTCTGAGTGTCTGGCATAAGTACCCTGAACGCTTAGGTGTCCTAAATGCTTTTTCTTAATATAGCCGAATCACTTTTTTCTTTCTGTTTCTTGTCTGTTCATTTCCCTATTCATGTGTTATAATGTCAGTGGGTGATCATGGTGGCAGACAAAGGAAATAAACTCAATTTATTGGGGAATGTTGTTATTTTGGGGACAGTTGTGCTTATTTGAGAGGCATCTTCAAATCTGAATTCACCATATTTCCTCTTTTTTTTATTTCAAGAAAATATGAAAGTATGAACATTTTGGTTGCACTTTATATCTTTGCCTCTCCCTAGCAAGGGTTAGAGGTTTGCCCTTCCCCTCCACAATGCTCACCACATCCCTCAGATGTGGGACTACCCCCTCCAACCCTCAAATCTCCGGTGAACACTACCACCATTTGAGCACCATAGTGTTAATCAGTCAGTACCAATTTGATGGCGAGTACATGTGGAGCCCATTTTTCTGATTTTGTGTCACCTCACTTTGGATAATGGGCTTAAGCTTAATCCAGGATAGTATGAGCGGTGCTGGAAACAACCCAAGTGCCCGTCAATTCATGAGTGGATTACTGAAATTTGGTATATGTTCACCATATTCCCTGTTAAACTCACTTCTCCTCTTATACGTGCTCTCAATTAGTGGCACAATCTATCTTTCATCTTTAACAAAACACCGGCTCCTTTATATATGATAATATTACTATTATTATTTACTGGATTTTTCTTTGAGTGATTATTTAAAATTACCTTGTGTCATTCTGAAACCACTGCATCCCTTTTTAGAATATTTATTGCACTCCTTTGTGGTCATGGAGACATGTATATCTGTTATCAGGCACTATGTTTTTTGCTATTGCTTTCTAGTCCCCAGTGTGGTGCCTGGTACACAGTAGTGCCTCAATGAATGGTTCTGAATGACTGAAGCTGCCCTTTATAAAACTGATAAACAGGTGCAAAGTAGGAACAGTGGTAGGGGCCTGGATTCTGCAAAGTCATATGTGTAGTTAACAAAATAACCAGCCATCATTCCCTAGCTTACTTTCTTGTAACTGCCTACTATTCAGGAGTCACACAGCTGATGGTCATGAAGATTCTTAGCTTTCTTCACTGCTCCCATAAGGCTGGTCTTTGAGGTATCTTCCAGACCCTGCATTCCAGTGGACCAACTGACCCAAACAGACCAGTGCCCGTACCAAGGAACTGATTCAAATGTCTTGAGACCCCTTCCTAGGAACTGACTCAGTGTAGGAGACAATTTCTACACCACTACGACTTTACCCTGAACCAAGCCAATCAGCAATACTGATTCCCTAGTACCCTTCTCACCAAACCATCCTTAAAAACCCTAGACTCTGAATTCTCAGGGAGATGGATTTGAGAACTTTCTCCCATCTCCTTGCCTGGCACCATGTGATATTACACTCTTTCTGCTACAACCCTGCTGCCTCAGTGCATTGGCTCTTCGCTGAGCAGCAGGCAATGTAATCCAGTTAGCAGTAACATGGCCAAATGGAAATTGGGACTCTATAACTTCTCTGGGTAACAGGAAGCATTTAATTTGCCATGAACATGTTGAGAAATGGATGCCTCAGATTTTTCAGCCTTTCTTTCCTAGCAAAGGCCAGGTAAGGCTGTGATGGCCTGAGTTCCTTTTTGTTTCCTTTGATATCTCACCTGATGTAAGCCCTGCTGCTTTTCAAATGTCAGGCTGACTTGGAGCCAATGCTTTGATTTGCTGTTTCATGGGGCTTACAGATACTGAGTTAGGTGCATTTTGATTTTCTTTGTTTCTATTTCCATGAACTCTTCCAGAGGGCATGAGTCAGAAAGACCTTAAGGTTAACTGACATCTAAATGGCATTTTCAATCAAGACTGTATTTTTAAACTCTCAAGTACTTTGGACAGCTAGTCAAATGTTTTGGCACTTGTCTCTATCATTAGTAATGATTTAAAACCAGAGGTGTTGGCAAGGAATTCTTGAATCAAAGGTACCAAAGTAGAGTTCTTTTAAGGTCACTGAACATAAAGCAAAACCCTTTAGCTTCCAAAGGAGGTGTGCGCAGCTAGCTCTGAAGAAAGAAGCTTATGGGGCTACACTCTTCAGGCTTTGAATGCTACTTAAAATGTCTCTTCTGCCACAGAGGGAGATGCATTCTAAATCTTTCTCTGTCTCTCACCCTCTCTCTCTCTTTTTCTCTGCTATAATGATAATTTCCCTTGGTTCTCAGCTTATCTTTCAGCCAGCCATCTTGCTGGGAGAAGAACTTGGCCCCTCCACACTGCCTGGGCATGTAGCTTTCGTGTTTAGTGGATTGTTTTCTTTGATGGCAACCTCTCATCTTGAACTGACATTCTACTCCACTCACTGCTCCCAGTGTCATCTGTTATGTTTGTAGCAGCTGCAGCTTCTTCTGGCTGAGAAGTCTCAGTGTTTGCCTTTAAAATGTCATTTCTTCACCTCTCTCAATATTCAGACTTACTTTTCAGTTTGTTTTCAGCTGCCCTCAAATGTGCTAAGAATAAATGATGCACAAAGGACAGTTTAAATACAACAAAGTAGCCACAGGCGAGGCAGCTCCAGTTCACAGGGCTGTTCTTCCTTAACAAGTGTTGCATTGTCATTTAAATGCATGGCTGGCACAAGACACACTGGCTGTTTTCTGCTGTAGCAATAACAGCATGTTTACTGGTTGCCAGGCGAAGAGGGAAAAAAGATTAGATGAAGTATGTGTAGAATGATCAGTTGCCTTCCTTTGCTTTTTTTTAATTTAACTTTTTATTTTGTTTATAATTAATATAGAATCATTGTACATTTTTATGGGGTACAGTGTGTTATTTCAATACATATATACATGTAGAAGTATCAAATTAGGGCAGTTAGAATATCCATCACCTCAAACATTTATCATTTCTTTGTGGTGAAAACATTCAAGACCTTCTTTTTTACCTATTTTGAAATATGTATTACTAGCTATAGGCACCCTACTGTATAATAAAACACAGGAACATATTCTTCCTATCTAACTGTAACTTTGTACCCACTGATCAATTTCTTCCCATCTGCCCCTTCTGCCTCCCCTCCCCAGCTTTTGGTAATCACTATTCTACTGACTACTTCTATGAGATCAACTTTTTTATATCTCACGTATGAGTGAGATCATGTAGTATTTGTCTTTCTGTGCCTGGCTTATTTCACTTAACATGATATCCTCCAGGTTCGGCAATATTGCTACAAATGACAGAATTTCATTCTTTTCGTAGCTGAATAGTAGTCCATTGTGCATGTATGCATTTTCTTTATTCTTTCATTTGTTGAGGGATATTTGGGTTGGTTCCATCTCTTGGCTATTGTGAATAATGCTGCAATAAATATGAGGGTGCAGATATCTCTTTGACATACTGATTTCATGTCCTTTGGATATATACCCAGAAGTGGGATTGCTAGATCATATGGTAGTTTTATTTTTAAGTTTTTTCATGCTGTGTTCTATAATGACTGTACTGATTTACATATCCACCAATAGTGTATGAGTTCCCCTTTTTCTGCATTCTGTCCAGAATTTATTTTTGTCTTTTGGATAATAGACATTCTAACTAGGGTGAGATAGATGATATCTCATTGTGGTTTTGACTTGAATTTTTCTGATAATTAGTGAGGTTGAGCATTTTGTCATATACTCGTTGGCCACTTTTGTATATTTTCTTCTGAGAACTGTCTTTTCAGATCTTTGGTCCATTTTGAAAAATTGGATGATTTGTTTTTTTGCTATTGAGTTATTTGAGTTCCTTATATATTCTGATATTAACCCTCTGTCAGATGCATAGTTTGCAAATATTTTCTCCCATTCTGTAGGTTGTCCCTTCACTCTCTTGATTGGTTCCTTTGCTGTGCAGAAGCTTTTCTAGTTCGATGTAATCCTATTTGTTTCATTTATTTTCGTTGCCTGTGCTTTTGAAGTTTTATGCAAAAAATCCTTTCCCAGTCCAATGTCATGAGACGTTTCCCCTAGTTTCATAGTTTGGGGTCTTTTTCAGTTTTTCACCTATTATTAAGTTGGGCTTTACATGGCAAAATTCTAGTGATTTATCCCATCCCTGCACACAACACCTTTACCATTTCTCTCCACGGCATCTTTGCACCATGACCACACTTAAGTCTTGCTGAAGATTCTCAAGTTTAGTGTTTTATCATCTTGGAAATTAGGATATGATAAGGCTAATGGAAAATAATTTTTTGTGTGAAATATGAATTACCATACAAATATGAGGTATTACCATGTAGTAAGCATGCCAAAATATCATCCAGAATTTAGCCCTTACAATTTAAATACTCTTCTGTAGGCATAAGAGCAATATAACTCAATTTATGTTTTTAAAGCATTAAATTAACTTATGAAAATGACATCACCACCTCACTGCCACTAGGACAAGATTTTGAATTATTTTCTAGTGGCTAATCGGTGAGTAATGCAGATACATTTCCACTGTGGTCTGCCTCCTGGTTAGGTAAGGCTGAGGGTTTGTCTGCAGCCAAGAGCAGAGTGAAGTCACATGACTCATTTAGGCTTTGAACCTATCAATTCAACCTCTGTTGAAATATCAAACCACAAACATAGTCATTAGAAAGTAAAGTTTCCTTCCTGGTAAGTTCAGTCTTAACTTTTGGGATCAAGGGAGTTGAAAAATAATCATTTATTTATGACTAAATCACTCTATAAAAGTTGTCATGTGCTATTCATTAATATGCTTCAAATAAGAAAAAATCAGTCTGCTTTTCATGGCTATAATCACAGCAAACATTGTATACTTCTTGCTATGAACTAAAAGCTTTACTTAAATGCACTGTGTTAAAGTAGTAATTCCTTACAAAGCTCTGTGAAATAGCCATTACTCCAGTATTATTGATGGGGAAACCGAGGCACATAGAGATGAAGTAGATTACCCAGTAACACAAGGTAAGTGGTAGAACCAGTATTTGATCTAAAGCTGTAGGTGCAAAAGCT
The DNA here is from genome assembly GCA_008086735.1 of Cheirogaleus medius. Classification (NCBI taxonomy): domain Eukaryota; kingdom Metazoa; phylum Chordata; class Mammalia; order Primates; family Cheirogaleidae; genus Cheirogaleus; species Cheirogaleus medius. Next base: position 61,113,462 of record VBSM01002608.1, read on the forward strand.
ATGCTCTTGACCACTGTGCTATACAGCTCCCCTTCGCCATTGATCTTGAACTACCATTGTCTGCAACAAACACGGACTAATACTTGCTTTCTGCTTCCACTTTTCATTTTTTGTCATGATCCTAAGCAGTCATCGTCTAACTCAAATGTCAGCTCTCTCAATCACTTTGCCTGAGATCCTCGCCCATATAGTTACAGCCTGTTCATCAGTATTCCCATAGTACATTATTCATTCTTTTATTTTGACACTATATACAAATATAGGTATTTATTTTGTCTCTTTCTTTCCTACTAGGCTGAGGACCACATAGTGGTCACATCTATATTTCCAGAATCTACATAGTATCTGGATTATAGTAAGAACTCAATACTAATTTATTAAATTGGATCTAAATAAAATAGTTGATATTGAGCTTTAGTATGAATCTGAAAATGAAAAAATTAAAAGGAATTTATAAAGCTGGATATTCTTATACTATAGCACATACAATATTCATAGGGATTATTTAATATGTATTTAGTACCAAAATTTGAGCAGGTATGAAAATTAAGGTGGGAGTGGGAGGAGCAAAAACTTCAACCCTTGATGTAAAAGGACTCTTGGGGGAAAATATGTTTTACCTTCTGGTAAAGATGTATTTGTAACATACTTGTAAATTTTATTAAAATTTATTTCATTCTATTTTGCCAAATGCCAGTGTAGTTACAAGCTGACACCGTTATGCCATAGAGCTTAAAGTTGAAAGCAAAATGATGATGTGTCTTCCCTGACTGCGGCAAAAGCAGATTGTATGTTTTCTGCTGGCCTTTATCCTTCACTGCAGCCTCCCACATGCATAAAGTGGATCACAGCATTTTCTTCCCCGTGTTGAAGATGTGATCGGCAATTACCCTAGACTGGTCAATGATGGCATTCAACTTCCTCTCTTTTCCTCATCAGGCAAGACATGTGAGCAAAACCTTCAAAATATATTCTAAACATGTCCACTTTTGTACTACTACCACCCAAGTCCATCTCTTGTCTAAACTTACATTTGTTATACAATAACTTTTCTCACTTGCCTCTGGCCTTCATTCTTGATCTCTATTCTCTAACTACAACCAGAATGCAAACTTGAAATTGTAAATCAAATCATGTCCTTCTTCTGTTTTCAGTCCTCCCCTGGTTTCCATCACACTTGGAATAAAACCCAAAGTCATTACCATAGCCCTTCATGACTTGATTCTGGCTGTCCCTTCAAACTCACTTTCTACCACTCTGCCCCCTGCTCACACCACTAGAGATACACTGGCTTCTTTGATGTTCCTTGAACTTGTCAAACACATTCTTATTCCATGGCCTTTGTGCTTGCCCTTCAGACCTTCTGCCTGGAATGCTCTTGCTTCACACATTCACGAAGTTTTTTCCTACTTAATTTGTCACCATGTCAGAAATTAGCTTGTCTAAAAATACAACTGTCCAGTCACACTCTGTTTCCTTACTTTATCTTTCTTCACAGTGTTTGGTTTAATTATTGTCCATCTTATACTAGAGTGTAAACTCTCTGAGATCCAAGACTGTTCATCATTTTAACCCTATCAGGTACATGTGGCATATGTAGTAGGTATTCAATTAATATTTGTTGAATAAATTAGATTAAATTTAGTTCTATACCTAATATATTAGTTCTAAGTAGCATTTCTGCTTAGTGCTGTGAAATTTGAGTGGCTTAATTTCAATAGCTTCTAGTCACCTTTTGGGAAAATTCATTTATTTCTCTAGTCTTTGAAGAATGTTAATTGTTATAGAAGTAGAACAAAAGATGGTCTGTGTATAGATTTAAGGACACAGCAATAGAGAGAGAGTAAAAAAGAGAAAGAAGGGGTCCTTATTGTTTTCCACAAGTTAAAATGTGAATACTGTGTTGAACCACTTTGCATATCAAGATCAACTGGACCCTTGTTAATATGGCTGACATGAATGATGGGACTAGTTATTTAGATTTTTTAAGGCCTTATTTCTAAGTCAGTAGATTTCAGGGAATGCTTCAGACTCTGGGCTCTGCCAAGGTTTGTCAAATTTGCAATCCTTTTGAAAATGCTATCTGAGCTTGGGCACCTGGGAAAGATTTATAGAAGGAGCTGAATGTTACAAACAGAGGAATGAATTCATTGTGTTCTTTGTGGGGTGCACTTAAGGCATGCTGGAAGTTACAAGCCTCTGTGTCTTTCACTTTGGATAATTGGGCATTTAAACTCCACATGTAATGATTTGTATAAAAGTAGGGTCAGCTGATAAAGACTAGACTCATATAGCTCAAACCTTTATTCTGAATGACTCAATTGCATGCTTACTTGATGATTTTCTAAAGGAAACTGCTTAGTATGCTTATCATATCATATACTCCCCATGTCATCCATTTTGAAAGCACAGCTCATATGTAAGTTGACAGCATCCCAGTGCTCTGACCCCAGTGATGGTGCTGACAATAGCTGGGCAATTCACTGGAAAACCACAAGATACATTTTGCACTGTGGATTTGATAATGGGGTTGTAGTCTTTCACTACTGGAAAAACATAGTCACATAATTTTTGAGCGATGAGAGACTACACGGCATCTACTCAGACTTTATCTCTACAGTTGCAAGACACTAGCTCCCAAGCAGGGCAGTGTCCACCCATGATCATCAGCAGATGCGCAGGAGGTAGAGGCGAAACTGGAACTTGGTCTTCTGATTGCTAGTCCAGAGAGCTTTTATTGGTGGGGGAAGGAGCACACTTTACTGCAAGATTCACAAGTGTGGAGAGCAGAGTTTTGGCTCCCATGATCTTCATCTCCTGGCATTACAGAAAACATCTATAAATATGTTTTCTCACATGCCCAAAGGGACTTTCCAGATGCAATTAAGGTCACTATTCAGCTGACATTAATATAAAGGAAATTATCCCAGATTATCTAGTTGTATCCAAAGTAATCACATAAAACCTTAAAAGGAGAAAAGAAATCAGGGAGATTAGAAGCATGAGAAAAATCAGATGTGCCACTGACGACTTGGAGATGGAGGAGCCACGAGCCAGGGAATGTGGACAGCCACGAGAAACTTCTTTCAACAGCCAAGAAAGAAATGGTGACCTTGGTCCCACAGCCAGATAAAACCAAATTCTGCTAATAATCTGATTCAGCCTAGAAGTGAATTTTCCTCAGAGCCTCCCGAAAGGAACCCAGTCCTGATAATACCTTGATTTCAGAATCTAGTTGAATCATGGAAACTAAAATAATAAAGGGGTGTTGCTTTGATTCACTAAGTTTTTGGTAATTTTTTATAGCAACAACAGAAAAAAAATATCACCAGTTTGTCAAAATGCTTCTCCCATCTTTTGTTAATCTTTTGACAAATGTCCTTATGAGAGTGGCAACATTTCCTTCTGTACATAGGGAAATGTTTACGCAAATGTCAACTTGCATGATAACCTCCACTCACACACTAACATGGCTTCACCATCTAGGTAAAATGTCCTTCGTGTCTTCCTGGAGGTCTGCGGTGGGATGGGTCTCTTTTGCCCTCACATCAGTGGCCCCTGTCTCTCCTTCTCTTGTCCTTTTTGCCCGTTGCCACTGCCTCATCGACGTCCCAGCACATCATGAGAAGTTTCACCACTGAGACAGGGAGTGCTGCAGGGTGCTCCCAAAGCTTCGCATCTCAGGGAGTGGGAACTGGGTCTTGTCTCCTCTGTTTCGGCTCCACTCCTGGGCCCTGGGCTCCAAAGCAGCTCTCCTGTGCCTGGAGGTCTCATGAGGTCTTTTCTACTTCCTGTGCAGAACCTCGAGAAATCCCTTCAGTGCCTTCCATTTTGTACCATCTCTTCCTAGAAGGAGAACGAAAACCAGTGTATGAGACATGACACACGAATACTGCAACAACTTTCCTTCTCTTCTTCTCTTTTCCTTACCTTGTCTCCTCACCCACTGAAACATGTTTTCTCTCAGTTATAAAACAAACACTCCTATCTACTCTAAGGAAGAAAAGTTGAGAATTAGGCAAGAGAGTGTGTGTGTGTGTGTGTGTGTGTGCAATTGTTAGTGGTGATCAGCCCAAATATTCCTTATAATTCTATGAATGTAAGTCATTTGCATTTGGTTAAAATAAGTCAGACAACTAGTCAGACAACTTTTACAATCTCTCCCAGCATGTTTTGGTGATTGACATTGTAGTGGGCTGAACAGTGTCCCTCAAAAAGATGTCCACCTGCTAATCACCAGAACATGCAAGTATTACTTTATATGGTAAAGATGTGATTAAGTTAAGGAGTTTGAGAGGAAAAGCTTCTCCTGGATTATTCATGTGGGCCCCAAATCCAATGACAAGTATCCCTGTTAAGAGTGAGGTGGGGAAGGAAGGGAATTTGACAGACACACAGGGAGAAGACAGACAGAAGAGGAGGAGGCAATGTGGCCTTGGAGACAGAGATTGATTAAAGAGATACATCCTCAAGCCAAAAAATACCTGGAGATAGCAAAAGCTGGAAGAGGAAGGAATAGATTCTCCCCAAACATCTCCTACTGGATGGAGCACAGTCCTACAGAGACCTTGATTTCAGACTTGTGGCCTCCAAGGTTACAGTAATTTGTCATGGAAGCTGCAAGAAACTAACACAGACGACGTACCCTTAGATTTTAAAATGGTGTTAAATGCACAAAACTCCACCCATTTTAGACACTTGCTTGTAAACAGAGGAGCTCTACTGCATGTAAATTAGTGCTAATACTATCAGAAGTTAAACATAGAACATTTGGTCAAAGTGTCCATCAGTTAGTGCCTCCTTAAAAGCCTATGACATTGTACCGTACGTTGTCATCAATTTGTATGATTGGAAGCTTACTCTGAGTAAATCAATCAATATGCCAGAAACTATGAGGGAAGGAGAAACAGTGAAGAAAATAAAATAGTAACAACAATAATAACCTAACACGTACACAGCACTCGCTGTGTGAGAGCCACTGTTCTAAGGGCAGTGCGTATAGCACAGCGAACTTTCCCAACATCTCCATGAGGCTGGGACTTTTATTACCCCACCGTGTGCGGAACACTGAGGCCCTGAGGTTAGGCAATTTGCCCTGGGTCCTAGATGTGGTCAGTGGCAGAGCTGAGATTCAGTCTGTACACATTTGACTGCCACTAACCTCGTGTGACGAGACACCCACGCCTCAGAGGATGACTACTTAAGCAGAGAAACTGCCAACTGCGGTCGAGCCCAGCTATAATACAAATGCACTTCAGCAAAATTCACTACTGTGTGATAATGTGCTTCTATCTAGGAAAATTTCTACAGGGCCAGTTCGGATTCTTAGCAGACTTTGTAATAATATCTTGTCCTAAGCCCCCATTTTCCTCCTGAGGCTGGGCTGTCGGAGGACTGACGGAGGCGTGGGGGAAGGCGGCATCCCAGCTCTGGTTTCTCTTTCTTCTAAGATAGGTGTTCCCAGGTCCCCAAGTTCTTCGCCTCCCCCAGCTTTTGTCTCTGACAGTCAAGATTCTGCTTCTACAAGGGGCTTGCGTGAAAGACTCGCACACCCAGAGCCAGACGCCTTCGCGGGAAGGACGGCGCGTCGGCGACGCGAAGGGGAAGCGGGCGGGAGCGCTCGGTCCGCGGCCCCGCCCCCCAGCAGTCAGCGGCGCGCGCTTCTCTGCGCAGGCGCGGCGGGTGCGCGGCCCTCGTGCTCCGCCGAGGTGAAGCCAGCGGCAGCCTCCTCGCAGGCGTTTCCGGTCGCCAAGGTGCGGGGCAGGAGCCCTGGACTTTGTCGCCAGCCGCGGGGACGGCCGTGAGAGCGCGGGCGCGGGGCGGCGCCGGGACAGTTAACAGAATAGGACGCGGGCTCGACTTGCGTGTGGCAAAGAGAGGAGGGAACGGAGGAAATGGAACTTCCAGTGAAGTCTGGTAACTAAACTCGGGAGCGCGGACTGGGTAGCCGAACGCAACAGATAAATAACCGCCTTCCGGTAATTGTGAGGCAGGATGGCAGCATCTTAGACAAGCTGGCCACTCGGTGTTTTCAAGGCTGACACTTTGATTCTAGGGAATATTTGGATGTGCTAACAGAATTCTTTCCGTTTCTACGCCCCCTCTCCCTTGCCCGCTCCCAGTGCTTGCTGAGAAGAAGACGAGATTTCAGAGCGCCACTCGGCGTGTCACTTGCGCCCTTCCCGTCCCGCGGCAGACCGCGGGCCCACTGCTGCGGACGCAGTGGCCGGGCTGGTGTCTGCTGTCCTAAACATCATAACACACTATTGAAAAGATTTTGCTCAGATGTCCCCTAATAGAAAAACCTGGTGTCAATGACGTATTCCATTTTCCGTCCTTCGTTGGTCACAGACTGCTAACGCTTTTAACAAATCATTTCATGGTACACACACTTTTCACAAAAAGGAAATGGAGGCAAAGAATCCTTTTCTAAGATGCGCTGTTTTCAATAGAAATAAAACAGACACTTCAGTCAAGGGAGCGAATCCATTCTCTTTTGTGAATAGAGATCACACCGAGATACCCAATTTTCCTCTTCTCTTTGAGAATAATGTTAGAATATTTTTAAAAGATGAATTTGCATAATAGGATACAGATTTTGCCCTTTTCTGTGTGGCATGTAGACTGCATGGGTGCCCGGGTCCTCAGGCAGAAATAAAAACGAACGTTTTTCCTGCGTCTGTCCCATGACCAAGCCACCCGGTAGGAACTAAGACATCCATCTCCCCTGGGCCTCTCGCCTGAGGGCTCTGCGGTGTCTCGAACGTAAACTCCAGATGGTTTAGATGTTACTTTATTGACCCCAAATCTCAATCTCATATTTTCTTTCTTTTTTTCTTTTAATTCAAAAAAGCAGTATCATAATTTATTAATTGCTGTGGGGGAGTGAACTCCCAATGCCCATCCTGTGGCCCGGCAGGGAGAAATTTCCCAGTTTTGTTGGAGAGGGCTGTCCACCCGGTTGGCACTTGAACAAGCCGAAACGGAATGTCTTTTGTTGTAAACATCTAATTTGTTCATTTTGAACTGTCTGAGTAACTAGATCAAAGACCAGTGTCAAATGCCCAAAGCAGTGTTTGTCAGCAGTGGACTTTTTTATTCTTCTTGTTCTAAAGCAACTGAAAGGGAAAAAGACTCATACTGTATTTCCACAAAAGCGTAGGGAAGCTCCCATTGGCAGCCTCTTGCGACAGAATGAATACATGCGACTGAGTACAGACCATTTGTCTCCTGATTACAACAGACCCCAGGGGAACTGGTGTTGGCTTTGAATTCCACCTCTCTTTTTCTGAGTGCCGCCTCTCCGTGACAGTTCCACCCCAATCCTCACAGCACAGAGCAATGGGGACTCACATCTCCTCTCTGCTGTGGGTTTTAGTCTGCTTTCTAAACTCTTGCTTGAAACGTGCTGGCTTGTCTTGAACAATAATATATATTTTTAAAAGTATTCTCATTTGAAATTCAGTGTTGTCCATGATGAATGCATTTAGTGTTCATGTGTGTTTCTCATGCATGAGACCACAAGCGCTATAATGTAAAGGAAGCAAACAGAGAAGAAGAGCCTTAAATGGCACCCAGTCCCTAATATTAAAAATGGCACCAAAATGGTAGCGGGTAATAACTAGCTGTGTGTAAGCCTACTTGGTCTTTTTGCTCATTGATTTATAAGGACTCACATCATGTTTCTCTCCCTGCAGGATTATTGTTTTGAAATGGGGTAGAACATATTTTTATTATCCGAAAAGTACAGCTTAATTATTAGGCAGTCTTGAGGGTTGCTGGGCTGTATTCTCCTCCATTATACCTATTTTCACTGATATTCCATAAGAACCGTTCATACTGCCATTGGGAGGCAAAATTTAGCCTGGAAGGTTCACTTCAAACTTAGCAGCAATTGTAGTCATTAACATTTTTTTGCTTGTTTAGTTTTGTTTTGTTCATTTTCTATAAAGAAAAGTAAATCATAAAATACTTGTGAATGTTTCGTCTATTTCAGATTATTTAAATTTGTTTTATACCTTTGTCTGTCTCGTCTGTTCCTACTTACTTCAGTTTCCTCCTTCACAATTATTTTTCTTATATTAAAGAAAAAAGAAGAAGAAAAAGAAGTGAGCTGTCTTTCGGCAGTTTCTTTTCCATTATGTTTTCACTGCTGGGAAAAGCTAGAACAAAGGCACCGAAGTGTTACTGAATGGGGATCAACATTCAGCGTGGCTGCTGAGGCTGTAATCAGCCTGACTAGGATGAAAACACATGCTTTTCAACAGTGGCTGGAGATGTTTGTATTTATCTTTTGAATGCATGCTTAGCCCATGCAGTCACGTGATGTGTTATTGCCATGTCTTTATGTGTCCCAGCCCTTTCTGCCGTAGAAAGGAAGAAATGGAATATGATCTGTCAACTCTCAGTCGGTATGAAGTAGTCCAGTGGACATTTTTAAAACACAAAAGGATCTCAGGTCATCTCAATGTCAATTTCTAAAGCATGTTTTTATCAGGGAATTAGTTCCTGTCCTGTTCTGGCTAGATATGCATGTAGGGAAGCCATGCCACTTCTGCCGACATGTTACTAGTGAACAGTTCTCAGTTCTAGGGGTATAAGTAGCAAGAATGGGATAAACCAACAAGGCAGTGGGCATCCTGCAGCTTGGAGGACGAGGGAGTGGTGGGTAGTTACAGAGGTCACATCTCTCTGTCTCCCATGTGCCAATTAAGAGATAGAGCATTTCTACCACCAAAGAAAATTCTCATGTACCCTTTTCCACTTCCCCACCTTGCAGGTCACCACTGCTCTGATTTCTGTCCCCACAGAGTAGTTTATTTATTTAAGCATACTACAGGGATACAAATGTTTAGGTTACATATATTGCCTTTGCCCCACCTGAGTCAGAGCTTCAAGCGTGTCCATCCCCCAGACAGCACCCACCCGCACCCATTAGGTGTGAATATACCCATCTCCTCCTTCTCCCTCCCACTTGCCGACACTGATGAACGTTACTACTATATGTATGTGCACATCAGTGTTGATGAATTAATACCAATTTGATGGTGAGTGCATCTGGTACTTGTTTTTCCGTTCTTGGGATACTTAGTAGAATGGGCTCCAGCTCTATCCAGGATAATACAAGAGATGCTCGATCACCATTATTTTTGTGACTGAGTAGAATTCCATGGTATACATATACCACATTTTATTAATCCACTCATGGATTGATGGGTACGTGGGTTGTTTCCACATCTTTGTAATTGTGAATTGTGCTGCTATAAACATTCTAGTGTAGATGTCTTTTTTATAGAAAATCTTTTTTCCTTTGGGTGGATGCCCAGTGTGGGATTGCTGGATCAAATGGTAGTTCTACTTTTAGCTCTTTGAGGTATCTCCATATTACTTTCAACAGACACTGTACTAGTTTGCAGTCCCACCAGCAGTGTACGAGTGTTCCGATCTCTCCGCATCCACACCAACATTTATTGTTTTGAAACTTTTTGATAAAAGCCGTTCTCACTGGAATTAAGTAATATCTCATTGTGGTTTTGATTTGCATTTCCCTGATGATTAGAGATATTGAGCATTTTTTCATATGTTTGTTGGCCATTAGTCTTTCTTCTTTTGAAAAGTTTCTGTTCATGTCCTTTGCCTACTTTTTAATGGGGTTGTTTGATTTTTTTCTTGCTGATTTTCCTGAGTTCTATATAGATTCTAGTTATTAGCCCTTTATCAGATGTGTAGCATGCAAATATTTTGTCCCATTTTGTAGGTTGTCTGTTTCCTCTCGAGATAGTTTTCTTGGCTGTGTAGAGCTTTTTAATTTGATCAGGTCCCATTTATTTATTTTTGTTGTTGCTGTGATTGCCTTTGGGGTTTTCTTCATAAATTCTTTCCCTAGGGATATGTCTATAAGAGTTTTTCCAACATTTTTTTCTAGAATTCTTATAGTTTCATCCCTTATGTTTAAGAGTCTTATCCACCATGAGTTGATTTTTGTGAGAGGTGAGAGGTGCGGATTCTGTTTCAGTCTTCTGTGTGTGGCTATCCAATTTTTCCAGCACCATTTATTCAATAAGGATTCTTTTCCCCAGTATGTTTTTGTCTGTTTTGTCAAAGATCAGATGGCTATATGAGGATGGTTTTATATCTGAGTTCTCAGTTCTGTTCCATTGGTCTGTGTCTCTGTTCTTGTGCCAGTCCCATGCTGTTTTAGTTACCAAAGCCTTGTAGTATAGCTTGAAGTCTGGTAAATTGATGCCTCCCAATTTGTTCTTATTGCTTAAGACAGTTTTTGCTATACGTGGTCTTTCTGGTTCCATACAAAGTGTAGAATTATTCTTAATTTTTCTGTGAACACAATTACTTTTAAATTGCCAAGCCATATAGTGTAATAGATATAGCACATCAGAAAAACAAATAATACTCCTTTTGGATTTGAAATCTAAGGTCTAATTTATATAACACTTGGGTTCATTTGGCACTGTAAAATGTAATCTCTGTACATTAAAGATTTGTTGAGAATTGTTCTTTAATTTTTTTCCCTAAAGTATTTAGTACTAATGATACTTCCTAAAAATAAAGAGATTCAGTGGATGTTCTAAGTATTCGGTTTATAAACTCTTAAACATGGATCCTCAAGTTAAATTTTGAAATTGGCACAAAGGCTCCAAGTGTCCTTAAGACAACAGTTTCATAGCATAAGCACAACTCTTTCAATGTCTTTGGATTAGTCAAAGTTCTCATTCTCTCTGTTGAACACAGTGGCTAATGCCCATCGTACTCTCTCTGCCAGCACCTGGCTATTGGGCTGATCTCAGATGGGTTTGAGCATTTGCCCCACTTGTTGCATTGGTGCTTACCAAGCATCTATTGTGTTTATACCACACAAGTTTTACTTCTTTTCATTTTAGAATATTACAGGGGTACAAACGTTTTGGTTACATAAATTGCTTTTGTACAGATTAAGTCAAAGTTATAAGTGTGTCCATCACCCAGATAGTGTGCATTGTACCCATTAGGTGTGAGTTCATCCTCTCATCCTCTCCTCTCATCTCCTCTCCCACCTGATTGATTTCCATTGAATTTTACTACCATATGTGCATGTGAGTGTTGATCTATTAGTTCCAATTTTGTAGTGAGTTCATGTGTTTTTTTGTTTTTCCATTCTTGTCATACTTTACTTAAAAGGATGATCTCCAATTCCATCCAGGTTATTACAAAAGGCATTAGTTCACCATTTTGTTGTTGTTGTTTGGCTGAGTAGTACTCCATGGTATACATGTACCTCTTAATTAATCCACTCATGCATCTATGGGCATTTGGGTTGTTTCTACATCTTTGCAATTATGAATTGTACTGCTATAAACATTCAAGTGCAGATGTCTTTTCTATAAAATGTATTTTTTTTCCTTTGGGTAAATACCCAGTAATGGAATTGTTGGAACAAACAGTATGTCTACTTTCAGTTTTTTGATGTATCTCCATACTACTTTCCATAGAGATTGTACTAGTTTGCAGTCCCACCAACAGTGTATAAGTGTTCCTTTCTCTCCACATCCACACCAGCATCTGTTGTTTTGGAACTTTTTGATAAAAGCCATTCTCACTAGAGTTAAGTGATATCTCATTGTGATTTTGATTTGCATTTCCCTGGTAATGAGAGATGTTGAGCATTTTTTTCATATGCTTATTGGCCGTTAGTCTATCTTCTTTTGAAAATCTTCTGTTTATGTCTTTTGCTTACTTTTATTGATTGATTGATTGATTTAATTTCAGCATATTACAGGGGTACAGATGTTTAGATTGCATATATTGCCTTTGCCCCACCCGAGTCAGAACTTTAAGTGTGTCCATCCCCCAGACGGTGCACACCGCGCCCATTAGGTGTGAATATACCCATCCCCTACAACCCCTTCCCACTTGCCCAACACCCAATGAATGTTACTAGTATATGTCCAGTTAGGTCAGTTAATACCAATTTGATGGTGAGTACATGTAATTCTTGTTTTTCCATTTTTCTGATACTTCACTTAGTAGAATGGGCTTCAGCTCTATCCAGGATAATATAAGAGGTGCTACTTTTTAATGGAGTTATTTGATGTTATTTTCCTGATTCGCATAGATTGGCAGAATCAACATAATTAAAATGTCTATCATATCAGTGATTTACAGATTCAATGCAATCCCTATTCAAGTACCAGTGTCATTTTTTGCAAATCTAGAAAAAATAATTCTACATTTTGTATGGTACAAGAAAAGATCCCAAATAGCTGAAGCAACCTTAAGCAAAAAGAACGAATTAGAAAGCATCACTCTACCAGTCTTCAAGCTATACTACAAGGCTATAGTAACCAAACCACATGGGACTGGCACAAGAACAGAGACATAGACCAATGGAACAGAACTGAGAACCCAGATATAAAACCATCCTCATAATGCCATCTGATCTTTGGCAAAACAGACAAAAACATACACTGGGGAAAAGAATCCTTATTCAATAAATGGTGCTGGAAAAATTGGATAGCCACATGTAGAAGACTGAAATAGGATCTGCACCTCCCACCACTCACAAAATTAATTCAAGATAGATAAAACACTTAAATGTAAGGTATGAAACTATAAGAATTCTAGAAGAGATTGGAAAAAGGCTTATAGATATTGGCCTAGGCAAAGAATTTATGAAGAAGACCCCAAAGGCAATCACAGCAACAACAAAAATAAATAAATTGGACCTGATTAAATTAAAAAGCTTCTGCACAGCCAAGGAAACAATCATTAGAGTGAATAGGCAACCTACAGAATGGGAGAAAATATTTGCTTGCTATATATCTGATAAAGGTCTAAGTTTTACCTCTTATTGTTATTATTTGATTTAATAAATATTACACCAAGGGGCCAAATATGAATGCCAAGAAAAGAGTATTGAAATTCTCTGGAAAGAAATTTAATGCTGAGGAAAGACTTGATAAAGGTGACTTGTTTAAAAACCAAAAATCCCCAAAACATGCTATCTAATTAGGTGGACTAGATAGCTATAAAAAATTAAAAAAAAAACAGGAAAGAAAGTCTCTCTAAATTCTAAGAAAACTAAATTGGAAGGTAAAGCTGATGCATTTATGGCAGTTGCTTATTTTTACATATGTAATGAACATTTATCTAGCACTTTCATTGAGCTAGGCACTGTTCTAAGTGTTTTTAATTCTCATAACTGCTCTCTGTAGGAGATAATATTCCATTTGACAAAAATGGAAACTGAGGCACAGAGGAGCTATGCAACTTCCCATATTTCATACAGCTAGAAAGTGGCAAGGCTGAGACTCAGAACCCAGGCAGAACCCGTTTCCCTTCCCACTGTGCTGCCTGGCCTCTCTTTATCCTCAGCAGTGCATGCACCTCTCCAATTAGCACATCCACTTGCAGGCGAGTAAAAGGCTATGTTCCTTCATCAAAAGACTGAATATAAATGAATGCCTTAACCTAATTTATGTTTTAGCTAAACTAAAATGCTTTCATTATCTGTATTTCTCTCTTACTTTTTCAATACCAGCTTTAGCCCATTTTTATTTATTGACCTGATTCCATTGGATAAATGAGCTTCTGCTCTACAAACAACAGCTCAACGTATTAATGTACCATCAACTTTTAAGAAAGCACAGCTTTTTATTGGATCTGGCCAGGCCAAGGTATCTACAAAATGAAAAAAGTTGGATTAGATGATTTATCAGACTCTTACTAACACTAATGTTCTGTGGTTACTTGTGTTTAGCCTGAGTGGTTCCTTAGCTTTACTTTGTTTTATGATCACAGATGTGCATACCCTTGACCTCACACATGCATTATGTAATTGGAAAACAGAAAAAGAGGTTATTTAAATGAGCCCAGAGCATCTCCACTCTTGGCAAAACAACTATTGGCAAGTAATTTCCTCATGTGGAGGAACAAAATCTCTCCTTTTTGTTGTCTTTTTTTTCTAATTAAGGAATAATTTACATACAGTGAAATGCTCAGGTCTTAAGAATAGAATACAGTTCTATGAGTTTTTATAAATATGCACACCAATGTAACCTGTACCTCAGTCAAGAAATATATCATTTCTATCAACCCAGAAAAGTTTCTTGTGCCCATCCAGTGAATTCCCTTCCCACCCTACAGGAAACAACTTTTCTAATTTCTATCCCCATCGATGAGTTTTTATGTGTGCAAATTTGCTTTTAAATTGCCAAGCAATATAATGTAATACAGCCCATAAGAAAAGCAAATAATACTGCTTTTGGAACTGAAGTCTAAGGTCTAATTTGTATACTTGGATTCATCTGACAATATAAAATGTAATCTGGTAGTCAAATAATACCATGCTGATTTCTTCATCTGCTGAAACACTGAATTTTAAAATATCCTCTGAGAGAGGCAAAAATGTCACCAAGTGTGTATGAATTTCTGTAAATCATGGAATCTCTCATGCTCTCCCTCTCTCACTTTCTTCATGTGTAAATTGAGAGGATTGGAATAATGGCCTCTAAGGAAGGCACCTTCCAGGTTTAACATTCTTTGATGCTTTATCATTTTCTCAGAGCACTACATTGAAAAAACATTATAAATCCAAAATAAGAGTCATTACTTTTTAAACAAAATTGTCCTTTGGATTATGTGGAAATCTATGTAGATGTTGTAGAATGAGATGCCTATAAAATAAAAAATTAATTTCAAAGTCATTAGTTCAGTCAGTATTCATTTATTTATAATGTTTTTTATTCTATCACATGCCTTTTGAAAATAATGAGTGTTCTGGCTTTCTATTGCTATGTGAGAAACTTCTGCAAAACTTGTGGCTCCAAACAGTAATTTATTACTGTCTCTCGCAGTTCATCTGGGCAAGCCAGGGTAGACTGAATCCAGCTGAGCAGTTTTCCCCAGGGGTTTCTTATGTGGTGGCAGTCAAAGAGCTGGAAGTGGCTGAATCTAGAGTTATCCGAAGGCTTCCTCACTCATGTGTCTTGTGTCAGGGCTTGGCATGGCTAAAGAAGAGCTGGAAAAGATTGGGTATCTCTCTTCTCCACATGATTTATTGGTCTTCCCCACAGCATGGTGGTTTCAGAACACTTAGATTTTCATTTTTATGTGTTTTACATAGTGGCTAGCTTCCCACCAGAGTGAGTGATGTAAATGGCAAAGGCAGAAACTTCTAGGCTTCTGTAGGCAAAGAAGCCTAGCCACCAACTCAAGATTCTATTGGTAATTAAGTCACTACACTTGCCTAGATTTAAGGGGAGGGGAATTAGACTTCACGCCTAGATGGAAAGAGTAGTGAAAAATTTGCAACCGTCTTTAATCTACCACGATGAAATTTATATTTTTAGATTGGTAGCCCGAATCAATCTCTTTTACATGCTTTAAAACTTTAATGCATAATCAATCATGTAATAGTTAAGTCATCTATAAGTCAAAAGATCAGAGATCTCATAATTTTTAGATATGGAATCTTGACCAAGTTACCCCACGTGTTTGAAACTTGGACTTCTCATCTGTAAAATCTGTCCTTTCTGCCTTTCAGAAGGATTATATGGATCAGATTTGATAATATATGTGAAAGTGTAAAACTAAAATATCATGGAAATGTAAGGTATTATCTTGGTTATTATTAAAAATAATGATGACTCAATTCTTATACAAAACAATGAAACAAAATAAATGTCTTCTTAAAGTGGTTGAATTCCTTACAGCAGTTCTAGATATGTCACCTTTTCCCTTTGTCATGAAGGCCATGTTCATAGAACCCTTTCCTGACCATCATCCTAAAAGTGGGCTCTGACTTGCTGTTAAGCCTCCCATACTTTTTAAAAGACAGCCCTAACACTAATCTCTACCTAAAATGATACATATCCATCTACTTACTTGTTTTCTGTTTCTCCTAGAACACCAGTTCCTGTGGGGAGAGACTCAGAGTTTCCTTAGTGATTATAAGTAATTGACATATATAGGTACCAGATATTTAATAAACGTTTAATAAATGAATGACTACATCAGTAAATGACTGGTGTTATTACTGTTGACTCACCTGACATCCTAGTTTTAAAGTTTCTTTCCTTTTATAACTCTAACAATTTTTATCTATTTTTGACTTCAATAATACAGTCCATCTTAAAACTAGTCAATTCCTGTGACAACTCCTTTTTTCAGTCTTCCCTCTCTGATTATGGCCTCCTACAGCTATAATAAAACTTCAGCAATCCTTTCTGTGGCATGTCTCTGAAATACTTCTCATTTTTTCAATTCTTACTACCATTGTCTCAGGACAGGGATTCATCGTGATATCTGATCTCTTATCTAAACCATTAGAAAAATATCCTAGATAGTTTTCTTCTTCACCATCTTCCACCAGCATTAGCATCCTAAAAACGTTGATTTTGTACTGTTGTTACATTCTTCAGAAAACCTTAGGTGGCTCACCCATGCCTATAGAATGAATTGCAGGCTCCTAAATAGTGTAGACTTTTTGTGTCTATATGTAGTGTCTGTCCATCTTTTCCAATAGTCCATGCTATTGCACAGTGTGCACTGTGCAGTACTGTACAGTATTGCACAGTATAGCATGTACAGTACAGTGTACACTGTGCAGTACTGTACAGTATTGCACAGTACAGTATGTACAGTACAGTGTGTACAGTGTGTACTGTACAGTATTGCACAATACAGTGTGTACAGCACAGCGTTGTACAGTGTGTACTGTACAGCATTGTACAATACAGTGCACTGTACAGTATTACACAGTACAGCATGTATAGTACAGTGTGTGCTGTACAGTACTGTACAGTATTGCACAGTAAAGTGTGTACTGTACAGTATTGCACAGTACAGTGTGTACTGTACAGTATTGCACAGTGCAGTATGTACAGCACAGTATTGCGCAGTACAGTGTGTACTCTACAGACTGTACAGCACAGTGTGTACAGTACAGTGTGTACTCTACAGACTGTAAAGCACAGTGTGTACCATGCAGTACTGTACAGTATTGCACAGTACAGTATGTACAGCACAGTATTACACAGTACTGTATTACAGTACAGTGTGTACTATACAGTACTGTGTAGTAGTGTGTACAGTGTGTACTGTACAGTATTGCACAGTGCAGCATGTACAGCACAGTGTGTACTGTGTGTACTGTACAGTACTGTGCAATACAGTATGTGCAGCACAATACTGCACAGTGCAGCATGTACAGTACACTGTGTACTGTACAGTATTGCACAGTACAGTATGTGCAATAGCATGGACTTCCAACACTCCAACAATGCAAGCCCTGTGAACTAGAATGTTTCAGTGTCTAGCGGGCATACAAATCACCTGGGAATATTGTTAAAATGTAGATTCTGACTCAGAAGTTCAAGGAAAGAGCTTGAGATTCTGCATTTCTAGCAAGCTCCAGGTGGTTCCAGCAGCTCTACTCAAACCTCTCTTGGAGTAGCAAGGCTCCATCGCTGGCACTGAGTGAATGTGCACTTCCACATGTCTGTGCCTTATTCTGTTCTTTCTCACTAAACATACTTTATCCACTTCACAGGTGAATTCCTGTATTCTGAAGACCGAGATTAAACATCATCTTCTTAACCACTTCGGTGCGGCGCTCACCGGCTGCGAACCTCGCCCGCAGCGGCGCTCACAGTGCGCACAGCAGTGTGTGCTGTGCATTGACGACGCATCCGTCCCGCTCTTGTGTGATGAGGAAGCTTTACAGCACTGAAAGCTTGTTTTACTTTACAGGCAGCTTTAGGAAAATAACTAGAATAGCTCCTACTAAGGACTTGTTAAAAGGTCACAGATTCGTAGTAACTTATTAGCTGAACGTGCACACCGCAACTGCAGAGATAAAAGCTGCAAAAGTAAAAGCTTTTGGCTGTCGGCTAAAGTCCATGCTCGGCTGTGCACGTTCATCTGTGGCTGACGACTATAGTCAACACTGGTACTGAAGTGGTTAAAACCTTTCTTTTTACCTTCTCCAGAAAGAATTAATCAATATTTCTTTTCTTATAGCATTTTTTTGATAGTTATTTAGTCGTTAATGTACTTTTTGTTTAAGTTGTACATTCATTGAAAGCAGTGACAGTGCCATAGCAGTTTAGTTGGGAATAAAAACTCATGCCCAAAGTAATTATTACATTATGTATAAAGTATAGACTATATATTAGATAATGTATAAAGTATATCCATAAAACCTTATGAAGAGAGAGAAGTATCTAAAGAAATTGCCATGTGTCAATTATGTGCTAGTTTACTACTAGTGCCTAGTGCATAGCAGGTTTTCAATACATATTTGTTGAAATGATTTTGAAGAATTATCTTAAGTCCAAAAATTTACTATAGAAAATGTTGATCTCATTGTCAGACATTTTTTTCTCTGCAGGAAAATTTCTTAGATCATAAATTATCTTCCTGAAAAAAATGTATAATATTTACTATCTTATTTAATGATCCAAAAATCTGTACTGAATCAGAAGTAGAAATGTTAAAGTAATTACATTGAGAAGTCAATTTAATGAATGACCAAAATGTGAAAGCATTATTTCTGTAATCTTTTTTATTGCCCAATTTATCATTTTTATTGTTCATTTTCTTATGTTATATAGTTCTAGAATGAATTATAATCTCTATTTCCCTCCCCCATTTTTTCAAGTATGAGCTCTTATTAAGCCACAAAAAGCTTTTATTTGAATAGAGTTTTTATACTTGTTAAAGTGAATCTATTTGATTCCTAATGTGCTTTGAATAATTTCCCTAGAGTCTTCCCTTAATTATATCATACATGTGTTTAAACAAGCATTTGCTTTCTATCACTCCAGATTCTTTCAACTTGATCATCCAGGGTGGCCACAAGACTCAAATTGTTCTGTTTACAATCACTTAATGGCTGTGGTCTTCTGAGCACAGAACTCTGAGTAGGAAAGTAAAGTCTTTGCACCGTATAAATATTTGTATTTCAAAATAGCAGGGGAATGGCTGACACAGGTCATTATATGACTTTGTCTACACCACACCCTCCTTAGATGCAAACAAGAAGTGACACATATCATTTGTTGCCATCCCAATGAAGGGGTCTTTTCTGTCAGATTATACAGAGAAAAATCTGTAAGAATGGAACATCTGATTTAAAAAAATCTGATTCCACTTCAGTGTTAGACTCTGTTAAGAATTTCTTACACGATTTTGGCCTAAATTCATACATTATATACTTTTTATAAAAACCTTTAACTGAAGCTTTGCAAAATGCTTCCACAGCATAATTCGATCATCTAACAAATCACACATGCCAGCAGAGTAATGATACTTCTCCATTCCAAGTTTATTGTATGATAGAACTTCAAGAATCAAATGAATATAAATATACAATGATACTAAAAATTTTCTACTTTGAGTATGAACTGAATAATTGGAAAAGAAATAGGATAGTAATCCAAACATTGCCCAAGGTGTTATTAAACCTATTAACCAGAGAGAAAGAATGATTGATGATGTTGAAGAAAAAGAGAGGCTTTTAAAGTAAACTCCAGAAAAGAGTAAAACATTAAAAAAATGAATCAATCCTTTGGATTATTTGAGTTTGTTTTTCTCCTTGGTTTACACTAAAATAAATTTTCTTTCTTCAACAAATTAATAGGATAATAAAAATGATGCCTGCCACGCTACTTTATTTTAGAGTTTAGGGTAGCTGTGGGGTTAGAGTGAAGTTGTTTGTCATGCTTTTAATGTGAGGGAAAAAATCCTTTTGAAGGCTCTAGTTTCCAAATTGATTTTAATTAAAAGGAACTAGTAGGTGCATCTTGCCTGATGATGGGTTTACTCATGGATAGAAATTGCTAATATGTCAGTTTGTTTAGAATAGATCTAGAAATATCAAGCAAACTCTACCTGATAAACTAAATAGCCTACATGTATCATCATGGTGACTGAAAATTGCAGATCAGACAGGTTTGTGTTTGTGTAGGTAAAATGGAAATTTTCTTTTATGAATTTGGACAGTGTGGACCAGAGTCAATTCAATCCTGTCTGTGAATGGGTAGCTCAGTTTATTGAAGCATGATCCTTTGGTAGCCATAGAGATGACTGCTATGAATGCTGTGTGGGTAGCTAGCTATTATAGCTTTGGTGTTTTGCACAGTAATGGAATACCCCATCCCAGAACAACCATCCTGAAATTGTTCACAGTTGTTCTTTGCAAGAAACCAATAAAGAGAATTGTGTGCTTATTAGCATAATACGGCTAGGCTTCCGTCTCTTGTGAATAAAAATATGTGCCCTAATGATGGTGAATTTGAAGCTTTATCTTTGCATCTAAGGCATAGTGATAGTGGAAAATTATTAGCATTAATATCATATGTGGAAATCTTTAGAGATTTTGTATCTTGTGTTTAGATTCTTATTTGGTTTGGATAATATATTGGGGTAAGGTACCCTAAAACAAAGAAGAATGTGTGTTCCCTGCATCCCAGCCAAGAGATGGTAGAGATAAGAGCTTCAAGGCCTGCAACAGAAATTATGTAGCAAACAGCAGTTTCCTCTGGGATTGGGGGATGGCAACTGGCACATACTACTAAAAACTAGAGAAAGGCCTAAGAGAAAAATGTTCTGCCTAGGAATGGTTTGGGGTTTTTTAATTAACTCATTTACTAAAATAGCTGCTGTATAAGAGAAAAAATAGCTATTTCCTTTGCTAAGATTAAAAGTTATCAACTATCTAAGAAAGTAAAGGAGAGGAAGCAAGCAGAAGCCACAGGAAACATCAGGAGAGGGGTCCAAGCCAGAAGACAGCAGAGAGTGTCACACAGCAGAGGTATAGCTAGAGTAGGGAGAAGAATGCTCTGTCACCTCTAGTCACTTAAGAGACACAAGAGATTGGGACTTCATGAGATGTTGACCCAGCATATTTGGAGTATGAAATTAATGCTTATTTCTTTCAGTTAAATTTCTTCCTTAAATTTCAATAGGAAGCTTTGACCTATCCAGTAGAAATCATTTCCCTGTTGCTGAGTGGGGGCTTCATGGGAAGTGAAAATCAAAGCCCCTTAAAAAAGTCATCCAGTCCTTTCAGCCAGGGTCATGTCAACTAGAATTAAATTATGCTAATCTTATTTAAAATTCAAGGTGTTTTCCCTATTCCCTAATCCATTCATCTCTCCCCTACACTTTTTCTACAGAAAGAGTCAGATGGTAACTTAAAGAACAAACTCAAATGTAGGATTAACTATATAATGATTTAACTAGAACACAGAAAAGATCTCATGACTAATACAAATGATATGGTCTTTGAACTAGTTTCATTATGAATAGAAATGCTGACAAAATTTCCTTGAGATGGAATTTTACCAGATTAATCTCTTTTCTTTTCTCTTTCCTTCCTTTCTCTCTCTCTCTTTTCCTTTCCTTTTTCATTTTCTTTTTATTCTAACGTTAAGGTAAACACTAGGGGTGCTCCAGTTTTTGGTGATTTTTTCTTAAATAAAAATTTTTGCTAATGCAGGACATAAGGAACTAGATTCTTACAATAATACATCTCGCCCTGGTTTGTATTGAAAAGCTAGTTTCATGGCTGGTGCTTTGCAAATGCTGGGAGCCTAATACCGTTGATGGCCTCTGTGTGAATGCAAGAACCCCAGGTTGTGAACTTTCCTAAAAGCACTACATTAATAGCCAACGTAAGCATTGGAAACAAAATGATGGTAGATTTTAGATGAGACTATTTTGGGAGGTGGTGTTGGAAGGAAGGACAAGATGATTTTTTTCTGCGCCTGTCCGGAGCATGTAATAACTGGAAGACATTGCTTAAACTTCTTGAATTAAAAGAACAAAACAACACATACAACCCCAGCAATGTTACGAGCCAGCAGTAGAAATGTTCCTTGTAAGCCATGGGAGGGATGCTGAGCTTCATCCATTTGAAGTGATATAACCCCATTATGCTTTGGGGGGTTTTTAGGCAGTCTCAGTCAAAAACAAAACCAAAACAAAAGCCTCAAAACATTGATCCTGCCAGTTTAGATTTTGCCAGGGATTTAAAGTCACCACCACCTTCTACAGGGTTCATTCATGCTCAGCTGGGACAAATAAAGACTTAGCAGGAATTGGTTTGCTATCCTGGTGGACTCCTGTAGGGCTAATAAGTCCAGAAATACTATTGGAGGAAAAATATATGGTAATCATATGATGATTTCTTTTATCCGTTCCATAGTTTCATGTATAAAAATAAAAAATGCACAGGGCTTAGCTATCCCTTTATTGTATCAAATTAAATTGGATTTAATGCCTGGCTGTGTGTCATCCAGCTCAGACCCATTTGTACAAGGCTGTGGAGTGCAGAGCTGGTTCAGATGAATGAATAGCTTTCTCATGACTTCACCCCATTCTGCTGTCTCTTTTCCTGTCCTTTGTATCGTAATGGAGGACAGCTGTGGCAGTGAAGTGAATATTAACTAACCGCAGTGCCTCAGCAGATTGTGACTTTAATCCCTGCGAATACCACTAAAATCAAAATTTAATTACACTCAGAGTAGCTCTGTTAATGCCTGAAAAATATTTAACAATTAGTGGTTGGCTTAATTAAGCAAACTGCCTTTCACAAAGCAACCTGAAAAGTCCTCTCGAGCCCTTCCCCCATCCATTTTTTTTTCATCCCTTGGATTAATTAGTCTGATGTAAGCTCACAGCACTTCATTTACCGTTACTGAGGCTGCTGTTTAGCTGATCTAGGCTCCGAGCTTAACAGCTTGTAATAGAAGGGAAGTTGTAAAAAGAAAGAAATTAGGTTCGATGCACACAGCTACTTAATAAAAAAATAATCCTTTTAATAAACCACTAATCATTTCCTCATTCATATATATATATATTAGAATGACTGTATTTCAGTTACAGTGTCAGTTATGGGAGATTCAGGAAAACCAAATAACCAATTAACACAAAATCACTTCTTATCAAAAGAAATTATTCTGTCTGTATAGATTGGAAAACACTATTTACATTTAAATTTGGAAGAAAGAGATAATGTATAATTTTGTTTATAAACCAAACCAGCAAGGAAACAAAAGCAAGTGAAGAATGATGGAAAAAAAGTTGTTAAAGTTTAAATCCTACTCTCTGATTGATATGTGATACTACCTGACCTATTCTGTTACAAGTTCATTCACTCATCCAAGCATCAATCGTTTATTGATGATTTGATGTGACTTGCTGGGGTAATACAAATATGTGATTGTAAATCTTGGAATTGGTACCTGTGGAATGTTTAAACATGTCAGTAAAGGATACTTTATATGATGTATTTATTGAGCTTCATTTTCTACTTGAATTTTTAAGAAAAACCTTGCCACTA
Source organism: Cheirogaleus medius (assembly GCA_008086735.1). NCBI lineage: Eukaryota > Metazoa > Chordata > Mammalia > Primates > Cheirogaleidae > Cheirogaleus > Cheirogaleus medius. The sequence continues at coordinate 61,136,803 of VBSM01002608.1, forward strand.
AATAACTAAGAGAATAAAATAAAGTAACACTTCAAAAGGAGATCACTTACTCAGCAAACTAAGAAAAGAAACAAAAATCATAAAATAACAACAACAACAAAATGGCCATACAGAACCAAAATAAGTCCCAGAGCTATCAAGGAGCTTAAAGACAACTGTGTCCAACACCATGTTTTACAGAAGAGAAAATTGAAATTTAGAGAGTTTAAGTGATCCTCCAAGACTGTATGAAGAACTGCTATCAAGTTCATCGGAGGGTCATCTTAGAACCCTGTAGGCCCCCATTCTAGACCCGTTCCCTTTTATCTGCTATTGGACACAATTATAGCAAGATGCATTATTGGATTTCCCAAACTGTGGCAGATTAGAAGCCACAAATTAGAAGCTGAAGGAGGGTTTCTAGAGGCTTAGTGTTCAGATGCTGTGAAATACAAGAACACGTGATAAAATCTGGAACCTGCTAAGTAAAAATAAAAGCAATCTGGAAAAGATAGTCTCTTGGTAACACTCAAATCTAGGGGACAAATAAACATCTCAAAAAAATCTTAATTTTACAGTGCAGGTCTGTGCTGCCTCTGCTCACCTTACTATAGTGATTTCTGTGTATGTGTGTGTGTGTGTGTGTGAGAGAGAGAGAGACAGAGAGATTTCCTCCTCCAGGGCTTTTAAGATAATGCCAAAAAAGATTATGATAAATAAGCAGATTTAGTTACTTTCTTTTTGAGAATAACAGAAGAAAACTATTTTTCTTTGCCCCTAGTAAGTTCTTACTGAGAGTTTTAATGTAAATGATATGTTCATTTTTCAATCTAGAAAATAAAGACCTATAATCTCATCTATATGAGATATTTTCACCTGTATGAAGTTCTTCCTCTATGCTTTCCTATTATTCTGTATTTAATACTAGTTTTTAATTATTTTGGTTGTTGCTTAATTCAATAATTAAGGGGGAAAAGAAGAAAGCAAGTCTCATTTATGTGTATGTATCTAAAGGGATGTTAGGTGCACCCACACCTAACTGCCAGCAGCCTCAACCTCATACGATTTTGTACATTTACACTGAATTGGCAAGGCTCTGTTTCAAGTCTCATGGTTGGTTGAGGATGAAGATGAAATTGCAGTTAATAATACAGAATAGGTAGTACATATGGGTTGTGATTGAGATACTTGTATTTTGACTGAGGAATTGTGCAGCATCTGTCAAGTGTATAAATCCTTCAGTGGTAGCAATTTAACTTTTTAATAGTAAAGGAAATGACATATTATAGTTCAAAATTGATAGCTTTGATAAATGTGTATTAATATGATGATATGAATTGATGTAAATCTTCTTATGAGTTTTCCAGAAATAATTATACTTTAATGGTTTATGCAACTTGCATTTCAAGTTCTTTTGTCTGTTAGTCACATACATATATCTTTATTTCTTCTTGAATGTATGTTGCTTAACTATTAACCAAATGTTCGTTCATCATCAAATTCTGTTTCTTCAATATGTTTTCTCCTTCAAAAGCACATAACAACTCTCCTTAATGATACAAATAATCCACTTCTAATGGACTATTATACTTTTTTTCCATTCTTGAAAAGCATCATTATTGCTTTTAGCTTTTTAGTCAAATACTATACAATTTCAAAATGGTATAATGTACATAAATGATCTTTAAGGTTCTCTGTAAAAGAGCAATAAGTATTAAAAGCCAAATAGCAAATTTGCCAAAGCCAATTCACCTCAGTTCAACTGTCAAAACTTTTTTTTGTGAAAAATGAATGAAAGGCTCTTCTATTTCAAGTAAGCAAATTGTGGGCATAGCGTTCTCTTTTAACTGTGAAAATCATTTGAAAACAAAAAAGATTGTCTGTGCTTGTTTTCAATTTGCAAAGCATCAGCCATGTCTGTAAAATAGGCACTGAGCCTCATCATCTTGGCTAATAGGAAAAGAACTGCCCTCTCTTGGAAGGTACAATAAATCTTTAATGTTCTCAAGTATCACTTCATGTTTATCAGCAAGAATTTATCTAATAGTCTGCTGCGGACATAAACATATCACACCACTTCTTCCCCACATCCTACATTGCCTGCCACCCCACACACTCACACACTCACACACACTTCCCCTACCCCAACTCTCTACCACTGATGCCTTAAGAGAAAAGAAATATACTCTTAACTAAGTTCAAGATTTGTTTTGATTTAAATTGCAAGATGATCTGTGTTTACCTATATGGATGTATTTAATATTTGATCATGGCATAGTGAAATGATCTTAATAAATGTCTGCAGCCTAAAGTAAATAAAACCTCGAATTCTCACTCTCATAAAGATATATATTATAGCATAATAACTTTTGAAGGACACAAGAACCCAACCTTCCTACTTAAGATGGATGAATTTTTTTACTTAGGACAAGTAATTTTCAACCTTTCTTAAACAGTGTAGGGCTGGAGATTCTACAGTTAACAAGAAGTTAATCCTAATGATACTTAGTTGTTTCTTATGTCCCCTTGAAACTTTCTATTTCCTCTATAAGTTCATCCATGGTGGTCAAGAGTAGCTGTTACTTACACTCCCTGTGCAATGGTGATTGAGTTATTCCTTCTCTCTTGTAGGATGAACTTCCAGGGTTCAATTTAATCCCTCCTTTTAGAACTTAAATTTTTTCCAAATCTCAGATGTCCTTGACTGTTCTTTCAAGAGTCACCCTTCCCTTTAAAGGCCAGATAGTCTTTTGAGCTCCTATTCCAGGAATATAGGAAATCCAGTCTATTACCTCGTCTTCTCCACTGAGATTCTGGATCTTGAGAAAAATCATGCTGTTAACATGAGTCTGAATGTTTATTTGTAATTTTTTTATTTCGGGATATTATGGGGGTACAAACATTTTGGTTACAAGTTATGGCTTTGCTTCACCCAAGCCAGGGCTAGAGGCGTGCCCTTCCCCCATACAATGCTCACCACATCCCCCACCCCCAACACCCAATTAACATTACTACCATGTGAGCACCTTATGTTACTTGCAATTTTTAAAAGCTTCCTCGCTCAGGCCACTGCCCTTCAGAGCACAACAGCTCAACTCTTCGAGGCTGATGTTCATTATCTAATAACTCTTCACTCTCAAAATAGAATTCAGATAGTATTTCCAAATTCCTGACAGACAATAATCTTCAGGATTCTGAAATGAGAAATCAGAATACTCATTCAGTCCTGAAATCATAAGTTTTTCCTATTGCTCATATTTTCCCTGTGATAATGAGATCATAATAATCATTACTATAATAATAATAGTAGACTATTTTTAAACTAAAAGTTTACATAAAAATGATATAATAATAAAAGCATGGCTTTCACAGGATTATATATTTGAATATCATATAAAAATGCTCTCTATCTGGTATAGAAATTGAATGATAGAAACATTAAAGAAAATGACATTCACATAAAATAAATGACAAAAGTCATTTAAATAATTGAAATGCCACACATTTAATAATTAGAAATTATCTTTCTTAAAATAAAATTTTGAAACTCACAAAGCATTAGTCTTGGTCTTTTTTCATTTTTTAATTTTTTTCTAATTTTGGTATGTTTAAAGTATCAAATATATAAAAATTAGAATAGTTTAAAGAACCTCTTTATATATCACCCACATCCAACAATTACCAGCATGTGGTCAATCTCCTTTAATTTGTATGCCTGCCCACTCCTCTCATCCCCATTGCCTGGATTATTTTGAAGTAAATTCTAGACATCATATTATAAGTGCTAAACAAGTGAATATCCATATGCAAAAGAATGAAGTTGGACCCCCTGCCTCATACTATATACAAAAACTTATTCAAATGTATCCAAGATGTAAGCATAAGAGCAAAATTATAAAACTCCTGGAAGAAAATTTTTTGATATTGGATTAGCTAACTGTTGTTTAGATGTGACACCTAAACCACAAGTAACCAAAGAAAAAACATACAAAATGGACTTCATCACAATAAAAAACTTTTAAAAAAAAAAAAAAAATAAAAATAAAAAACTTTTGTTTTTCAAAAGATACCATCAAGAAAGTGAAAAGATAAACCACAGAATAGGAAAAATATTTGCAAATCATATCTCTGATAAGAATTGAGTATCCAGAATATACAAAGAATGCTTTAAATTTAACAATAAAAATACAAATATTTCAATTAAAAATGGAAAAAGAATTTGAATAGACATATCTCCATAAAAGATATACAAATGGCCAATAAGCCCATGAAAAAATGCTCAAAATTACTAGTCATTAGATAGATACAAATCTAAACCACAATAAGATACCACTTGATACCCACTAGGATGGCTATAATAAAAAAGACAAACAATAACAAGTGTTGACAAGGATATGGAGAAATCAAAACTCTTATACATCAATGGTGGGAATGTAAAATAGTTCAGCTGCTTTGGAAAACATTTGTCGATTCCTCAAAAAGATAAACATAGTGTTACCATATGACTCAGCAAATCCATTCCTACGTATATAGTCAAGAGAATTGAGAACACATTCACACAAAAACTTGTGGATGAAGGTTCATAGCAGCATTATTCATAATAGCCAAAAAAAAAAAAAAGGAAAAAAACAAATGTCCATCAACTGTTAAATGGAGAAACAAAGTGTGGTCCAACCATACAATGGAACATTATTCATCCATAAAAAGGTATGAAGTATTGATACATGACAAAACTTCCAAATATTATGCTAATTGAAAGAAGGCAGAATAAAAGGCTACATATTGTGTGATTCCATTTGTATGAAATACCCAGAATTTGCAAATCTCCATAGAGATATAAAGTAGATTAGTGGTTTCCAGAGTCTAAGAAGAGGAAAGAATGAAGACTGACTGCTAATGGGTACAGGATAGGTTTTTTAAGTAGTGCTAAAAGTGTTCTGGATTATATCTTGCACAATGTTAAAAACTATAATTAGTATTATATACAGGGTTACACACACACAGAGTTGAGACTTGAACAACATGGGGGTTAGGGGTGCTGACCCTTCATGCAGTCAAAAATATGTGTATCATTTCGACTTTCCAAAAACTACTACTAACAGTCTACTGTTGATTGGAAGCTTTATAGATAACATAAACAATCAATTAACACATATTTTGTATGTTAATTGTATTATATACTGTATTCTTACAAATTAGGTAAGCTAGAGAAAAGAAAATGTTATTAAGAAAATCATAGGGAAGATAAAATATATTTTCTATTCTTTAAGTGGAAATGGATTATCTTAAAGGTCTTCATCCTCATTGTCTTCACATTGTGTAGGCTCAGGAGAGGAGGAAGAGAAGGGATTGGTCTTACTGTCTCAGGAGTGGCAGAGGCAGAACAAGAAAATCCATGTGTAAGTAGAACCACACAGTTTAAACTTGTGTTGTTCAAGGGCCCACTGTATTTTTATATAACTAACGTGATATATATACATATATAATATGATATATATTTTTCTAGTTTTTTACCTTATCTTTAATTTATTCACACAAATCAATTAATTAAATACATATGTATTGGGTGCTTATCCTATGTAACATATGTACCTCAGTATGGAAATCTGGTATATATAGTTCTTTATAAAATACTTTAACTGGCTTTATGAACAAATCTCAGTGACCTTTATATGTTTTTTATAATCCTCTACCTTAACTAACTACTTGACCTTTTGAGTTGTTTGCCAGAAATGGTGGATGTTCTGCAAGACAAAGAGTTGAAATTCTGAAGGCCCATGGGTAGACTTCCAGACACCAAAACTCACCACCCCAACCTGTCCCCAATGCATGTAGCCCCTTGTTAGTTACACCACTACCTGCCCCTTCTTAAAAAGTCCATGATCTCTGTTAGTCAGAGAGAGGAATTTAAGGCAGCTTCCCCCATTCTCCAGAAAAGACGTCTTTCATATTGAAAAATCCCTTTCTTCCTTGGCAGTTCTCATTGCCTCAATAATTGGATCTCTGTGCAGTAAGTGAATGGACATAGGCCAAAACCCCTTGCAGTTTCAGTAACATACCCAGTCTCAGGAATTTTGTTAGAACAACACAAATGGACTAAGACAGAAATTGACACCAGTGAAGTGGAGGATTGCTCTAAAAAATACCTGAAAATGTGGAAGTGACCTTGGAGCCAAGTAACGGGTAGAGGCTGGAACAGTTTTGCGTGAATGCTGAAGAAAGCTTTCATTGCTCTCATGGAGGTGATTCTGGTGAGGACCCAGAAGAAGAGAGTTGCAGGAAAAGCCTCCGTCTCAGAGATTACCCAAGTGGTTGTGAACAAAATGTTGGTAGGAATATGGATAATAAAGGCCATTTTGATGATGTCTTAAATGGAAATAAGGGATATCTTACTGAAATCTGGAGGAAAAGCCAACCTTGTTACAAAGTAGCAAAGAAATTGGCTAAATTGTGTCCATATCCTGTTTGTGGAAGGCAGAATTTAGGAGCAATGAACTAGGATATTTGGTAGGAAAAAATCTCTAAGCAAAGTTTTGATGTTGCTGCATGGCTTCTCTTATCTGCTTATAGTAAAATGTGAGAAGGAAGAAATGAGTTAAAGACAGAATTTGTAATCAAAAGGGAAGCAGAATGTAAAAATTTGGAAAATTCTCAGCCTAGTCACGTAAAGAATAAAAATTGTTTTAATTACTATAGCCTTGTAGTATAGTTTGAAGTCGGGAAAATTGATGCCTCCTATTTTGTTTTTATTGCCTAGGATTGATTTTGCTATACGGGGTCTTCTCTGGTTCCATACGAAGTGTAAAATTATTCTTTCTATGTCTGTGAAAAATGATGATGGTATTTTAATAGGGATTGCATTGACTCTGTAGATCACAAGAACAGGGACATTGACCAGTGGAACAGAACAGAGAACCCAGATATAAAACCATCCTCATATAGCCAACTAATCTTCGACAAAGCAGATAAAAATATACACTGGGGAAAAGAATCCTTATTCAATAAATGGTGCTGGCAAAACTGGATAGCCACATGTAGAAAACTGAAACAGGACCCACACTTGTCACCTCTCACAAAAATAAACTCACACTGGGTAACAGACTTGAACATTACGTGTGAAACTATTAGAATTCTGGAGGAAAACGTTGGAAATACTCTTCTAG
>VBSM01002608.1:61144044-61170233 GCA_008086735.1 Cheirogaleus medius
AACCGTAATATTTGTACCCCCATAATATGCTGAAATAAAAAAAAAGAATAAAAATTGTGTTTAGGAAAGTAAACCAAGGGTGTGATCAAGTGATTTGTTGATAAGTAGATTAGTATGAATATAAGGAAGTGAGATGCTATTCATCAAGACAATGAAAGAATGACCCCAAAGGCATTTTGGAAATCTTTGAGGCTGCCACTCTCATCACAGGTCTAGAGTGCTAGGGCCTGGAGGGCAGAGCTGTTATAAGGGAGGGGCTCAGGGAGCTATGGGACCTCCAGGTTTGCTGCCTAGGACTTCCTCCAACTCTCTGCTGCCTGCTTCTGGTGCAGGGCTCCTCAGCTCCCCACTTGTGGCCCAAGTGGGCTCAGGTGTGGCTTGGGCTACCACTCTAGAAGGTGCAGGCCATAAACTCTGGCGGTATCCATGTGGTGCTGCCTCTGCAGGTCTGCCTTTTCCCAGGGATAACTGCAACAGAGAAACAAAAACAGACTCCAAAATTACTAATAATGCATCATGAGTAAAGTCACAATTTCTGGAGTTAAACTGCTTTTATCAAATTCTGGCCTCTACCACCTTCTTGCTTATGACCTCTTCTAAATTACTTAACTTCTTTATGTCACAGTTTTTACATCTGTAAAATGAAAATAATAACAGCATCAATTTCAAAGAGTGTTGAGGGGATGAAATAAGTTAATAAAGTTAATATATACAAAATTTTAGGACAGTGTCTAGCATATACTAAGTGTATAATAAATGTTAGTTGTATTATATTTCTTTTTCATTCTATTTTGATTTAGGAATTAATGTTATCTTACTCATAAAAAAGTTTTGCATTCTGCTGACATACTGAGGACACTTTGAAATTCTTATTTCTCTGGAAATTATTCTAATCCTTGCTTCTATGCAGTGACCAAGATTTTAGGTGAGGATTTATACCATCTTTAAAAGAATAAATAAAATATTTTTATTGAATAAACAGAAATCAGAATACTTGGTGTATTTTTTGCCAGAAATTATTTTTGAAGTCACAAAGGTGTATGCAGAGAGAATTCAATACAACTAAGGTGTTAGGGCCTTAAAAATAAGATGTCTGATTTGGAGTTAATAGAAATATAAAGATGAAGTTGTAGTGTACCTTTAAAAAGAATGTCTTCTTGGATTAGTCTCCAAATATTGTATGTAGAATAAGTTTAAAAATCTAAAAGAAGGTAAAACATAATAACTTTTATTACAGTTTATTTTTGAAATTAACTGTAATAACTCAATAGGAAAGTGGGAGTTGTTTAGTTATCATTAATTGCTTACTATGTGTCAGGCAGTGTGCTAAGTACTTCACATGGATTATTTTATTTAATCATCAGAATGAGCCTTTGAAGTAGATGCTATTAAAGCCCTATTATATGTGGAAAGGAAGTCCCAGAGGAACAAAGTCTTTCAGCCAAGATTCTAAGCAAAGTCGTTGACTCCTGCTCCTGCTTTCTTAAAAGCTACACTGTGGTGCCCTTATACTTATACATTTTTCTGCTTAGTGTGATGTAGTCAAATGTATCCATTTTTTTCTTCTGCAGCTTTTATGTCTTATTTCCTGTTTAATAAGAGCTTTTTGATCTCAAGATTATGCATATATTCACTTCCAATTACTTCAAAAATAATTCTTACTTTATATTTAGGTCAGAAATCTATCAGAAATTTTGTATGTGTGCGTATAGCGTGTGGCAAGGATCTAATTTTCCCCTCAGTGGTGTACCAGTTGTTCCGACAAAATTTATTAAATTATTCATCCATTTGTCAAATTTATTTGAAACACCATTGTAATCTTAATTGAAATGTGTGCGTGTGTGTGTGTGTGTGTGTGTTTGTGTGTGTGTTTCTGGGTTTATTTTATTCCGTTAATCTAGCTGTCAGTCAGTATGCCTTTATCATACCATTTTAACTATAGCTTTGTAATATAATTTGCCATCAAGGAAAGGAAATCCCCAGCATCATTATTTCCAAATTTATTCAGCACATTCCCACATGTGTTGACAATCAGAATCGACTCCTTGAAGGCAAGAGACCTGTCAGAGTCCTCTTTAGATTTACCCACTAGTGCTAGTGATTTATCTGTTGCCTCTCCACTCAAGCCCGTCCTCTATATTTTGCCCTGTGATGTAAAATACATTTGCTGCCTTATACTAGTTGGCTCCCTGATAGTTTGTGCCCACAAGAGGCACTGCAGGGTCATTTTCCACGTGAGTTTGCAGGAGTAGGAGACAGTGAAGGTGTTTGCTTCCAGTTTCTTTTGGTGCTCTTAGCACTGTCTAGTCCATGCCTTCGGTGGTCTGCACACCAGCTGTGCGAGCATGCTCTGTGGGTGAGAGACCACCGTGCTAACTCCCCGCCACCCACTCCCTGTCTTCCAGACACCAGCTGTGTCCTCACGGTCTGCACCAGCGACTGCGCGTCCGTGGTGGAGCATCATCTCTCTGAGGTCCTCATCCCAGCTGTAGGGTGCTTTCTTCAGAGGTCTGGGAAGTGGCCACTAGGCCACTCTCGGGAGTTTCAAACACAGTCCTACAGGGGCTTCTCCTTCAGTCTCCTACTTTCTGATTATATTACCTCTTCCATTTAATTTCCTCGGCCTGAAGATGCTAACTGCTTCGTAAGTCTTTGATCTCTTGATGTCAACTTTCTTTGCTGTTTCAGAAGTTCAACACCCATGTAACTAATTCTCTCTATTAAATATCTTCTTTGTAATACCTAGTGCGGTTTCTGCTTTTCTGCCTAGTCTCTGATCTATTTGCCTACAGTGCCTATTTCAATAAATACTAGTAGCAAATCTGATATGTTTAAATTGAATTATAAATCTAATTTTCTTCTGTAATTTTCCCTTGGTTCAGTATTTTGGGTAATACTTTGAACAAGTAAACACTTCTACTCCATTATTTTTAATGTAATGAAAATTCTAAAAATTATAGAAACTCTTTCTTTCCTTTTCCCTCTATGACATTGTTTTAGCACTGTAATCAAGCCAGAAGTTAAAATGGAAAATATTTTTCTAAATATCACGTTAATTTTATACCTCATTTTGGGGTAAGATTATTTAAAAAGTGCTTATTCATTTCTTAGATCATGGTTTAAAAAGATCTTTTTGCTTAGCACCTACCAGCCAGACCAATTAAACTTTGGATTATACATATTTATAAGGCTAGCACTTTATTTTATTTTATTATTTTCTGAGCATCTTTTTTTTAAATTTCAGAATATTACCAGGGTACAAATGTTTTGGTTACATGGATTGCTTTTGTACTGCTTGAGTAAAAGTCATAAGTGTGCCCCTCGCCCAGATACTGTGCAGTGGATCCGGTAAATAAGATTTGACTCATCCCCTTCTCCTCCCATCTGCATGATTTCTGTTGAGTCTTACTTCCACTTGTGCTCATGAGCGCTCATTGGTTAATTCCAATTTAAAGTGAGTACATGTGGTGTTTGTTTTTCCATTCTTGCGATACTTCACTTAGGAGGATAGTCTCCAGTTCCATCCAGATTGTTGCAAAAGGTATTAATTCATTTTTTATGGCTGAATAGTACTCCATGGTGTACATATACCACATTTTATTAATCTACTTATGTATTGATGGGTACTTGGATTGATTCTACTTCTTTGTGATTGTGAATTGTGCTGCAATAAACATTCTAGTGCAAGTGTCTTTTTGATAAACAACTTTTCTCCCTTTGGGTAAATATCCAGTAGTTGAATTGCTGGATCAAATAGTACATCTACTTTTAGTTCTTTGAGGAATCTCCATATTATTTTCCATAGAGGTTGCACTAGTTTGCAGCCCCATCAACAGTGTATGAGTGTTCCTTTCTCTCTACATTCATGCCAGCATCTGTTGTTTTGGGACTTTTGGGTAAAAGCCATTCTCACTGGGGTTAGGTGATATCTAATTGTGGTTTTGATTTGCATTTCCCTGATGATTAGTGACATTGAGTATTTTAAAAGAAAATAAGATATCTGTCGGACTTGATGGGGTCTAAATACCATTAAGGAAAACTGCTTTTAGGTTTAAAAGAGAACAGATGGAAGATTCACATGGTATTTTGAACATAATTCCAGCACAAAGCAGAAATATGAAAATAGAAAACAGGCCAAAAATTGAACAAAAATATTTTAAAAAATAACATGTACTTAGCAAATTCCAGTAGTTTTACAGAGATAAATAGGTTGGTATAAAGAATGCATGCTATCATATTATCTATATTTATGTACTCTGTATCTTAAAATTTTATATACATTTATATATATGCATGCACTAGACAGATGTATTAGCAGGTTTTGATGACTTGGGTAAAACATTAAGAAGTAATTAGGAAAGCATTCAAAGCTAGTCAGCATATTAATAGGTCCAGAAAGTTCATATTGGATTTCCTTATATTTGCTAGGTACTCTCATTTTCTGGGAATGGGTCAGCTCTTTCAACAGTTACAAATCATTTTAATGTGTAACATAATCACATAATGTCATGAATACATGTTTCACTTTTTGATTTTTATTTGTAGACAGTTCTAAGTATGATCATTCCATGCCATTTAGTATTTTTCATAAATTGGCACATTCATAAATAGGTGATTAACTTTCTTTTAACTGATTTTTTGAGCCAAAAGAGCCCAAAATGGTGCATTAATGCCCAAATCTTTTCTCTGATACTGAATGTAATAAAATCTTGTGGCTTAAGTCAAGTGAATTGACATATTTTTTCAGTTTTGAGTAAAAAAGTTATTTTCCTTAGGAAAATGTAGTTATTAACAGAATAATACTAGACTCTTCGTTATACATCATTTTTACTTGCTCACAGCACAAAACATGACCTTAGCGATGCAGGATTTTATCATGAAACAGGAGGAAAAAGGCATGAAGAGACTTTTTGAACATGGTCAGTATTTCAAAATCCTTGAGATTGGAATGGAGTAATTTCTTGTTACTACTACATCCGTAAAATCAGGTCAACATTTTAAAACTGATTTGCCATTCAGTTCTTTGAATTCCTATTTAAATCCCTGAAAACAGTGAAGTTTAAAAACAGATGAAATAGATGCTATCAACAATCCTCATGTAAATGTCTGCATTTGATGAAAATGTTAAAGTCAGATTATGTATCATTATAAATGAGATCTAGAACATCCATATTAACTGGTGTATTCTTATAATCAAAGTCAAGTACCTTATCAGAATAATTAGTTATAATTCAGTTAAAACACACATTTCCTTGAAATCGCTTTACTTCTCAACTGTTCACTCCCTGTAGAGAAAGGGTCACAATTTGAGGAAACTGTCGTGTTTACCAATTACTCATAACACTGACGATTGAACCGATGGCATACAAGTAGCAGTGAGATGTGGTGATTATCTGACTAATTGTATCAATGTAGTCTGCAGACAGTAATTCAGAAGAGGAAAAAACCTTTAGGATTTAACATATTGAGTTTGTCTCTCTATTGATCAAATTAATTGGATGATTTCCAAATCTCCACTTTACTGAGTATTTTATTGACATAACCTTTGACCGAGAAGCATATGGATTTCAAAATGTCTTTTTTATAGACAGAAAATCAATTTGGTTATTTTAATAAATATAATTGTTTGAGCAAAATAGTTGGCTGGGCAATTAAAGGATATCTGCTGTCATTGCTGGGTGGGTACGGGGCAGGGAAGAGGAGTTGAACACGGACGAAATGTGTTTTCAACACTGCTGGGGCTGTGCGGAATTGGTGTTAAAGCAACAGAACCAATACAATAATTTCGAGTTTATGCAGGAATGTTACATTATAAAAAGAATAGACTTTAGATGTTTATTGTACATTTTAAACGCAATTCAACAGCAGACAAAATATGAATTTATACTCCTAACTCAAAGAAGCATTTTCTTAAAAAGACAGTGAGGAAGTTGTCATTAAAAGATTACATAGAGTTATGCTAACTTCTTCAAGATGGCATTGGTTAGTCATTAAAAGCGGACTTCTTGGGTTGGAATCTCAGCTTTACCTCCTGCTAGTCATTTATCCTCTCCGTGTCTCAGTTTCCTCTTTTGTAAAGTTAGAAAAATAATAGTACTTACCTTATAAAGTTGTTGTGAGCATGTAATAGTTTAACATATAAGGAAGCAAATTAACACACAGACATGAACACTTAGGGAAGAAAATGCTCAATAAATTTTAGTGATTATTTTGTTTTTGTCTTGAAATAACAAATATATACTCTATGCATTTCCTAGTGAATTTTCATAATATCCCAAAAAGCAACTTTCTAGGAAATAATTTTAAATTGAAAATGCTCATTTGGTAGTTTTGATCATTTTAACATTCATTTCATTGATTAGAAGACTATTATTGTAATGCCCTCATTAATAGTTTGCTTACACATAAGAAAAATATGCATAAACCTCTCTATCTTAGGGCAAAGGAGTAAATGCAATAAAAAATTTAAATTTAACTTATCATCAGTCTTTGAAATTACACTGTACATAGATGACAACCATTAAATATAAACTTATCCAAAGATCTAACTTTAATTCAAATCTTTAAAAGTACTCTATAAAGATTTAATGAATTTTTGGACTACTTTTACTCTAGTGATCGATGTGACTCAACTATATTTAATTGCAATAAAAAGAGAATACCTTAAAAGTAATATTTTGAGCAAAATCTAGAGATACTTGTTTGTGAGTGTAATAGAAGCATTCCTAAAATCCACAATCTAAATACTCATTATCCATGTGAACATTTATTTTGAAAGCTTGGTTGATTAAGAGCAATAACACTAGAACTAAGCCAATGCATTCCATGTCTCCTTAAAATATTAAGCATATTGATTCCAATGATATTCGTCCTGGGCACTGGTAATTCATATCACCATATAATTCTTTTAAAATGCCCATATGTGGATATAATATAAACTGTTTGCTATTTAGTAATGTTATTTTACATAATTAAGTTTTCATGACTTTATTCTTTCAACAGAAGAATGAGAGCATATCTAGACTCTATAACAGATGACCAAACTCTATCAGATTATATCTCCAAATGGGGACAGAAGCATTGGTATGTGTACATTTTTATTAGAGCAGAAGTGAATCCAAAATACAGTCTCTTGAGTTCAATTATAAAACCCATATGCTTGAGTGAATACATGGTAAAAATGTGCAACTTCATTACATATTAGAGGCACTACAAATTTCAGCTTTGATTCAAAAAACACTCAAGATTGCTAATGTGGTGTGTATACTGCTCAAAGGCTAATATCATTGTTGTGTGGAGTGATGTAAATGGGCAAGTAGAAACACCTGTATTTATCTGCCTTAGGAACATGGACTTTTAATCCAAGGACATGTCCTTATGGAGGATAAAACCGACCATAACAAGGAATGCTTATATTAGGGTACCTAGTGAAGAGTGATGGCAAAGAAAAAACGCATAGGGCCATTGGAATTAAATGCGTTATAGCTTAACCACTAGTGCCAATGTAAATTTACTCTTAAGGTCATGAAGAAGTATTCTTACTCCCTTTTTCACGATAAATTAAGGAATAACATCTTTAGATGTGTCTTTAGAAAACTGAGACGACTACGAAGTGATAAGGACAATCTGAAGCACCTGCAAAAGAGAAATGTAGCAAAAGCCCACAAAAATCTTTGGACTAATAAATCTGAAGATTTGGTGATTTATCAAGATATGTCAAGATTAAATGTATTTTAATTGTACACAAATGGTAACTAGGGGCCTAATTAATTCTCAGTAATTAGTTTATGCTTGAAAGATGTATTTTCAGTGGTTCTAGTACTTAAAAGCTACCTCAAAAAACAAAAGTTTCAACTTTATAGTATTTCTAAAGGAAGTTAATATCATGGAAAGGCCAATTATTAATATACATTAAAACTTGGGAAGTCCAAGTTTTAACTCAATTTGCTGGCTTTGGAATCTGAAAGAGTTAAAATTCTCATTTGCCTATGTCGACAGCATTAATGTGCAACCTTTCCTGTACAGCTGAGTCGTCGCTGCATTGGAGTGCAGGCATGGGCTCCAGGAGAGCTCCGTGTCCTCCGTGCCAACTCGCTGGGCAGTGTGGTTGCCGGGCAGAGCCAGAGGACTGGCCGTGATGGCAGTGCCAGGAGTGGAGGAGAAATAAGGTTGCAAATGTATGGGCCAAAGGTAGTCTGTGAATAATCCATCATAATTTCCCATTTCATATTTGAGATAAACCTGAAAGAAGTTTTCCTAAATTTGACAACAATCCTGACAATCATTGATGAGCTGTGAACCTGAGAGTAAATTTCCTAAGTTAAAAATAATAAAAAGGATTTTTCGATAAACCATTTCAGGAAAGAAGTGAAATATCTTTCTATTTTCATTATAGAAAACAATATGTCAATATCATTATTATGTGAAGAGGCAATAAAAGATTATGCAGCCAAAACTGTAAGGAAAAAATTATGGAGGAGTTGTGTTATTTTTCACTCTCTTTTTGATGTTGATGATATTTTATTATTCAATAACAATTTAATTTAATACTATTAAATTAAATAATATTAAATAAATTTATAATAGTTTCTAATATTTGTAATTTTTGTGATTTATTTTTTATCTTAAATACTTAAACTTACTTTTATATCTAATATAGTAATATTTTCCTATTCTTCTTGTTAAATGGGATATCCAAAATTGTATAAGCTTCAAGCCCCCCAAAAACTAAATTCACCTTTGCATTTAGTTTAATTAAAACTAATTTTAATTAGTTTAATTAATTGATTTACATTTAATTTAAATTGCAAAACACGAGCAGAACAATATTTGTAAATGATGTTGACAGCTACAGTAAGCTGAAGGCAGATTATGGGACTTTAGAACAGGCAACATAAAATCAGTGTTGACTTTGACAAGAACATTTTTAGAGGGGTGGTGTGGTCAGGAGGCAGATGAGCAGGGACAGTGAATGAGGAGTGCTGTAGTACAGTGACAGTGGATATCAACAAGTTCTGTGAATAGTTTGGCAGTGAGATTTGGCAAATAGATTAGGTGGTAGATGGAGGGGAACGTGAGGCCATTGAAGCTTCCCTTTTTGGTAGCAGCAACTTTGCATGCTGACGGGAATGCTCCAATAGGAAGGGAGATATTCACAATTCCAGCTGTGCAGGGGGAACTGTGTGTGGTAGCCATCCTCAAGCCTCAGCCTCTTGGTAGTAACGACCTTGTGTAGGCCCCGCCCAGTAGTGTCAGGGTTTGTCCGTGTGACCGAGACTACCCATGAAGTGGACACTTCTGAAATTAGGTTGTGATAGACTACAGCTCCCACTTGGCTTCTCTCTCTCCTTACTTGCTCTGGGGAAGCAAGCTGCCATATCATGAGCAGCCCTGTGGGGAAGCCCACGTGGTGGGGACCTGAGAACAGAGGCCACCACTGAGGCACACCAAGAGCCATGCCAATGGGCTCGGAAGTGGGTCCTCCAGCCCCAGCCTGCCAGTGCTATGACTACAGTCCCAGCTGATGGCTTGACTGCAAACTTGTGAGAGACCTTCCCAGAGTTATCCCACTAAGCTACTCTTGCATTCTTGACCCTCAGAAACTGTGAGATAATAAATGATTGTTGTTTTAGCTGCTGTGTTTCAGAATCATTTGTTACATGACAGTAGATAACTAATATACTGCAGGAGCAAAGTCCTTGAGAAGACAAGATAGGAAGTGATATACAGCACAATTGAATACATTGGCTGTTAATAGAGACAGGAATTTGTCTGTCTGCTTAACAGGAGGGAAGGTAGAGCATATGTGTACAGGTGCACATGAGATTGTAGACATGTTTGCTGGATCATTAGTAAATTTAAATTTTATTGGTTTTCTTTTCTCAGGTATGGGGAAAGATTTTAAGTTGTGAGTAATGTGAAAGGGAAGGGGAAGGGATAACATACTTAAAATTATAGAGAAAAAATTTGAAATAGTCACTTTGGAAAATGAGAACACAAACTTACTGGAAAAATATAGTAGAATCAAACTTAGTGTTGAACGCTGTTCGAGGTTTATGCGTTACACATAAAGTGACTGCAGTCAACCAGTTCTGTGATTTTTCTCCAGTGATATTTAGTTGTTTGGATTCAGTCATAGAAAAAGCAGATGTCTGGGTTTAACCAGAGTTGCTGTTTGCTAAGTGTGTGTGATGGAGGGAGAGAGGGCAGGGGATGGAGGGTATTTGCAAAGAAAGAATTTCAGTCATGGCTCCTGGAGTCCCACCCAGGGAAGAGAAGGGAGAAGAGAGAAGAGAAGGGAGGAGACTTTCACAATAGTGAAAAAGAGGTGATGCAGGCAATGCAGGTGGGAGTGAACATGGTGGTCACCACTATAATTCATCAATTATTTAAGCTCATAGTTGGCACTTAAAATGCTGTTGGATAATTAAGGTAATAGTGTGGATTGGTAAAGCAATAATTCTCATTCATATTGAGGACATATCAGATAAGTCTAGGGAGAAAAATATGTATAATTTGAAAATAAATATATATATAATTCCATTATTATAAAATAAGGTCATGCAAAAAAGTACAAAAATAATGTAACAAATAACCATGTATACATTACCCACTTTATTATGTTTTTAGCTTTGCTTGTGTTGTTACACACAGCTCTGGCTCATTCAGATTGATTAATGAATAGCTGCTTTGGTTTGAATGTGTCCCCAGAGTTCATATGTTGGAAATTTGATCCCCAGTGTGGAGGTGTTGGGAGGTAGGACCTTTAAGAGGTCTTGAGGTCATGAGGGCTCTGCCCTTATGAATGGATCAATTGCTGTTATAAAGGGAGGGATTGAGTTGGCTATAAAAGAATGAGTTCAACCCCCTCTTGCTGTAGCTCTTGCCCTCTCTTGGCCCTTCTGCCTTCTGCCATGTGAGGACCCAGTGAGAACACCCTCACAAGGTACCAGTCTCTTGATCTTGGACTTCCCAGACTCCAGAACTGTGAGAAATACATTTTTGTTCATTATCAATTATTTAGTCTGTGGTATTCTGTTATAGCAGCACAAAATGAGCTAAAACAATAGCATCCCACTGTCTGTATCTATGATAATTCATATATCTGCTCTCCTGATGATGGATGTTTAGGTTACTTACAGTTTTCTGTATCACCAGGGATGCTACAATAAGCATTTTCTGACTTTATCTGTGTGCATATGTATGGTAGTGAAATTGCTGTTAGGCCATGCATAGCCTGAACTTTCTGGTATTTTGACCAATTGCTCTCTTAAGTGGTTGTACCAGGTTACACTCACCTCTGTAACAGTGTTTGGTGCCAGATATCCTCTCTAGTACTTTAAAAATTTTAGTCTGGTGGTTATGAGGTGGAATTTCATTATTTTAATTTGAAGTTCCATGACAACATGTAATTTTATTAAAAACAAACTCCCGGGAATTAAGCTCAGCAAATACTTTTTGGCTGGTAGGGTAACTCAGTAGGTTGTCTCTGAGGGTCTCACTGGATGGAGGAAGGTGACATGTCCCTCTAGGAGGACGTATGGAATCTACTAAGGTGAGGCATGAGGTGTTTTGATCATCTAAAGGCAGCTTGGTTTTAGAAGGTGGGAAAATGTGGGGGAGAGGAAGCAAGACCAAATGGAATCATATTGGTTCTATTACTATGGGATGAGAGAAAGGCAAGGTTGGTGCATTTAAAAAATGAGTGATTTGGGAGGAATAAGAATAAAAAGAGCTGCTTGAAATTACAAATATTACCTTGGTTTCCTTTGAATCTGCCGTTTAAATCTTCTTTGTTTGTCCTTTAAAGTCACCAGGGTATCCAATGACATCTTACTTAAAGCAAATGGCTTACTGATATTGATCAAAGAATCACAGAATTATAGAATGGGTTGGAATCTTAGGCATTGTTTCATTTGATACATGAGAAAATTAAAGTACAAAGTATAGTTCCATAGTCATAATGAACAGGTTTTTAATGAAACTATTGAAGGAAGAGACAAGTGGGGCTCTCTACTTACAGGTCCCTATTTATTGTGCCAGTGTATTTTATTGCCTGCGTTGTAGAAGATCAGTTGGTTGTAGGTTATGGTTTTATTTCTGGGCTCCCTATTCTGTTCCATTGGTCTATGTCTCTACTTTTATACCAATTCCATGCTGTTTTAGTTATTATAGCCTTGCAGTATAACTGGAAGTCTGGTAATGTGATGCATCCAGATTTGTTTTTATTTTACTTAAGAATGTTTTGGCTATTCAGGCTCTTTTTCGGTTCCAAATGAAACATTTAATTATTTTTCTAGGTTTATGAAATATGACATTGATATTTTAATGGAGATTGTGTAAATTTGTAAATCACTTGGGGTAGTATGGACTTTTTAACAATGTTATTTCTACCAATCCATGTGCATGAAATGTTTTTTCCATTTGTTGTGTCATCTATAATTCCTTTCATCAGTGTTTTGTAGTCCTCCCTGTAGAGATCTTTCACCTCCTTAGTTAAGTATATTCCAAGGTATTTTATTTTCTTTATAGCTATTATAAACAGTATTGGGTCCTTGATGTGACTCTCAGCTTGACTGTTATTAGTAAATAGAAATGCTACAGTTTCACGTACATTTCAACTTTTCCTCATTCAGTATGATATTGTCTGTGCATTTGTCATATATTGCTTTCATTATTTTGAGGTATGTTCTTTCTATGCCTAGTTTGTTAAGGGATTTTATCAAATACTTTTTCTGCGTCTATTGAGACAATCATAAGGTCTTTGTTTTTGCTTCTGTTTATGTGGTGAGTCACATTTATTGATTTGCCTTAGTTGAACCATCCTTGCTTGCATCCCTGGGATGAACCCAATTTATCATACTGAATTATTTTTTGATGTGCTGTTGGATTCAGTTTGGTAGTATTTTATTGAGGATTTTTGCATTTATGTTCATAAGAGATATTGGTCTGTAGTTTTATTTTTTTGTGGTGTCCTTTCCTGGCTTTGTTATCAAGGTGATACTGGCTTAATAGAATGAGTTAGGGTGGATTCCCTCTTTCTCGGTGTTATAGAATGATCTCTGTATCATGCTTGAGGCTCTGCCTCGAGGGGGGAGGGGGGCATGGGCAATATACATAACCGTAATATTTGTACCCCCATAATATGCTGAAATAAAAAAAAAAGAATGATCTCTGTAGGATATATACCAGTTCTTTTTGTAGTTCTTTTTGTAGGTCTGGTAGAATTCAGCTGTGAATCCACCTGCTCCTGGGCTTTTTTTGTTGTTGTTGTTCCGAGATCATTTATTACTGCTTCAATTTTGTTGCTCATTATTGATCTATTAAGGATAACTATTTCTTCCTGATTCAGGCTTGGGAGGTTGTGTGTTTCCAGGAATTTATCACTTTCTTCTGTTTTCCGGTTTGTGAGAGTAAAGGTTTCAGTTACGTATTTCTGTGGTTTCAGTTATAATGTCTCTGTTTTCAATGCTGATTGAGCTTATTTGAGTTCTTTTTCTTCTATTTTTGGTTAACATAGCTAGTGGTCTACCAATTTTGTTAATCTTTTCAAAGAACCAACTTTTTGTCTCATTGATCCTTTGTACTATTTTTTTGGTTTCTTTCTTTGTTTTTCCTAGTTCAGTTCTGAGCCTCATTATTTCTTTTCTTCTGCTGGCTTTGGGTTTAACCAAACTCTTTTTTTTCTAGTTTTTGCTATTTTTTTGGTCTTCTTTTTCTAGTTCCTCGAGATTTCATATTAGGTTGTTAATTTGTGATTTTTTGTCTTTTTGATGTAGGAATTTAAGGCTATGAACTTTCCCCTTAGGGCTGCTTTTACTGTATCCCATAGATTGTGATAGTTGCTATCCCCTTTGTCATTCAGTTCTAGAATTCTTTTTATTTCCATCTTAGTTTCATCATTGACCCAAGGATTGTTAAGTAGCAGGTGGTTTAATTCCCATGACTTTGTGTAGATTTGTGTGTTTATCTTGGAATTCATTTCTAGTTTTATTCCACAATAGTTTGAAAAGATATATGGAATTATTTCAGTTTTTCTGAATTTGCTGAGACTTGTTTTGTAGCCTAAGATATGATCAATGTTGGAGAATTTTCCATGTGCTGATAAGAAGAATATATGTTCAGTAGTTTTTGGGTAGAATGTTCTATAAATATCTGTTAGTTCTCTTTGTTCCAGAGTCTCATTTAAGTCCAATATTTCTTATTGATTTTTTGCTTCAGTGATCTGTCTAGTTCTGTCAATGGAGTATTGAAGTCCTCAACAATTTTGATGCTACTGTTTATCTCTTTGTTTAGATGTAGTAGAATTTGCTTTATGAATCTGTGAGCTCCTGTGTTAGGTACATATATATTTAGGATTGTTATGTCTTCTAATTGAATTACTCCCTTTACTATTATATAATGACCATCTTTATTGCTTTTTACCATTGTTGATTTAAAGTCAATTTTATCTGATATGAGAGTTGCTACACCTGCTCAATTTTGGTTTTTATTAGTGTGGAATATTTTTTTCCATCCCTTTACCTTGAGTCTGTGTGAGTACTTGTGAGTTAGATGTGTTGCTTGGAGACAGAGTATAATTGGAGTGTGTTTTTTAATCCATTCAGCCCTTCCATGTCTTTTAAGTGGGGAATTAAGACTGTTTACGTTCAGTGTTAGTATTGACATGTGGGATACTGTTCTGTTTATCATGTTGGATGATATGTTGTTTTGTTTTCTTTTCTGTGCTATTGTTTTATAAGACCTGTGAGCTTTAAATTTTGAGTGTTTTTTACACTGCTAGTTATCTATTGTGCTGTTCCATGGATAATGCAGTTCTGAGTATTTCTTGTAGGTCAGGTCTAGTAGTGACAAATTCCCTCAGTGTTTGCTTGTCTAGAAAAGTTTTTATTTCTTCATCATTTATGAAACTTGGTTTTGCAGGATATAAAATTCTAGAGTGAGAATTATTCTGTTTAAGAACAAAAACAGGGCCTTAAGCCCTCTGGCTTGTAAGGACTCTCCTGAGATGTTTGCTGTTATCCTGACAGGGTTTTTTTGTTGGTTTTTTTTTGGTAAGTTAGTTGTTGTTCTCATCTTGATGCTATTGGAATTTTCTCTTTCATTTTGACTTTGGCAAAATTGATGATTGTGTGTCTTGGATATTGGGGGTTCACAACTTCCCAAGTATAGATAGGGTCCCCTGGCAGACTGTTTTGCAAGAGATGAAAGAAACAAAGACACAGACACAGAAATAATATTTAAGAAAGCGGAGAAGTCAAGGGACCACCAGCACTCCAGTGCCAAGGTGGCAGTGACTAAAACCCAGCACTTGCTTTTTATTCTCTTTGCCATACTGTAAAATACAATGATCTCATGTGAAAAAATCATGGGATACGATGACCAAAGGTTTCAGGGCCCCCCCAAAATCATAGGGTTTCCTAGCTAATTTTCTTCTCCTTTCTAGAAGTGAAAAACACATAATTCTTCAGTAGGTACAACCTGTTCCAAGGTGAACTAATTAATTTTATCCCAAGCTCAAGCTATGTATATGGATATCAATCTCTAACTTCAGTAGCTGTGACCCATTTGATCAAGGAACAAAGAAACTACATGCTTTCCTCTGAGAGACTGGTTTTACATTAACTGAGGCATTGTTGAGAGAAAGAGAGAGAGGAGCTTCGCCAAGTGTTCTAACAATGGAAGCCTTAAGACCCTTGTCCTGGGCTGACATATTGCAATCTACCTCTACAGCTATGAAAAGTTTTCATCTCAAGCCACTCTGTGGCTTTTCATGCATGAGACTCCTTAGGCTCTGAGGTTGGAGCATGCTTTGCTGTACTCCCAGATAGCTGATATATGTCCCCCAACTAGGCAGTTAACATCTGCCCTTATTTCAGGCTTCTGCTCAGGCAATTCCTTCACCTCCACAGCCTCAGACACAGCATCCCTAAGTCCCTGTGGTCTTAATCCCATCATTGGAGATGTCCTGTTTGCTATGAATCTTCCCAGTGTTCAATGATCATCTTGTATCTGTGTATCTGAATCTCTGGTGATATCAGGGAAGTTTTCTTGAATAATTCTCTTGAATAGGTTTTCCATGCTTTTTTCTTCTTCTCCCTCAGGGATACCTATAATTAATATAATGGTTCACTTCACATAGTCTTATATTTCTCTGTGTGATTGTTTATTCTTCTTTATTCTTTATTTCTTCATCTTTGACTGACTGGGTTATTTTGAGAGCCTTGTCTTCAAGATCTGAGATTCTTTCTTCTGCTTGGTTTAACATGTTGTTGAAACTTTGTGTTGTATTTTGAAATTCTCTAAATGACTCTTTCATTTCTTTAACTTCTGATATATCCATTTTTTTTGAGATTCTAACTCTCATCATTCCAAAATTAAATTTGAATAAGGATTTAAAGATATTTATGCAACATTTGAGTGTTTAAAAAATTACACAGTAGTCATTTCCATTATTCTAGCCTATCTGCTTGAGACAAGAAAATATATATATACAAGTATATATCACATGCATTCATATCCTGCAAAACCTCTGGAGATGGAAAGTTTGTCCTATGATTATCTTTTATAATATTTAACTGAATATGGCTGACTAACCTGAATAATATTTGCAGAGATATTAAGAAATAAAGAGGGAACAAATGCCCTGTCTTGGTTAACAGTGGAATTACTCTCCTCAACCACCTCTTATCCTCACAAAAACAAAAACCAAACAAACAAAAGTTCACACACAGAAGAAAAGGACTCTCTTTTCTGGCAAAACTAAAGAAACAAAACAGAAGGAAATATCCTCAAAATATTTTTTGGTCAACAGTTTTCCAATCTTTACTCATATCTATGGTGACTACACAAGGTTCTAGCATAATTATTAGTAGCATTACCTTTCACTCTCAAAATTACCCTGGTTAGGTTGATAAATCTTTGGTATTTGTGTGCTAGCCTTACAATGATTTATTACTGTGTATATAATAAATGGAAATATAACCACAGAGATTTTATCCAGAGAGGTTTACTCTTTTTCCTAACAAAGTGTTACAGAATCCTGGGGGATTCAGAGAGGAAAACGGTAGGTACACAAAATGAATCATTAATCAACCTGTAATCTAGATCCATTACTGTCATTAAGTTTCTATTTTAGTTTAGTCATCTGTAAAATAGAGATAACACATAATTTTAGTAACTTCCCAATGTTCCACTAAAAGTTGGATAATATAGACAAGAGACCATTTTGAATATTATACAGTACTTTAAATATGTCAAATACATTATAATTATCTGATAATCATTTTTATGCAGCCTTAAGGTACCATTCTTCGCACTGATCATTTAAACATTATTTAGAGTATTTAGAGTGCTTAGCATTGTCTTTTTCTCTTTGACAATCATGTATATAGATTTATCAAGATCATAATGTCTAGAGGCAATGATGTAATATGCCATTTAAGTGGGATAACATTATCTTTAAAACTAATTTTTGATCTTACAAAGGGAGAAATCATGTGGTATTATTTCATTCGTATGATTTCCTTAGAACACCTTTCTTCAGCTATAACCCAAAGAAAAGCCAATAAGGCCATTTATTCCCCTTGAAATCCATTTCTCCCAAGATAGATATAGCCCCCAAACAGCTCAAAGTTTACTTGCACACAAAAGACATGCAGAGAAATGTCTCTAATTTTCCTGGAAATGAATGGTTTATGGTACTCAATGAGTTCTTATGGTAATGAAATATACCATCTTCTTTAATGACTTTTAAATTAGAAATATGCAATAAAAGTAGCAAGGAGAATCAGATTTTAGTTTTAATTTCCCTACTATGCCTAATCTCCAAAGTCTTAAATTAGTTGTCAAAATTCTCACACTCTGACTTTTCACCTACTGACATAGCATGGCTCTATAAATTTAATGAACAGCTTGTTTTAGCATGAGTTTTTAATTGTTCACATTTTAAACCCAGAACATTCACATCTGAGGTGAGAATTGATTTCACTTAGCTCCATGGCATTTCTTCTATTACTTGAAGAGTGCAGTTACTTTAGCTTTGTCTTATCCTGAATAAATCTAGGAGAAAGTTAACAGGGCATAAATATACAGAGATGAGGCATGTTTACCTTGTTCTCGACCCTGCACAAATCACTGGTTTTAGTAGTTACAAAACACTATTTATATTATGTAAACAAGGATACTACTTTTTCAACATAATTTTGAAGACTTTTATACAACAGGGCACTTGAAAAATGCAGTAATTGCTGCCACTGTGTGCAATGACAGGGCAAACTATTGGCATTGATGAAACTCTCCAGAAAGCCTGGATTAACCATCTTAATTGTTGATGAAAACAGAGAAAGAGAAAAGTCTTTCCATGTCACATCACATCAAAGGAATACAGAGCCAGATGGAAATATTGCTATCACAAGACAGGCATTTTTACCATGTAGGAAGGTTGCAGAAAAGACAATAAACCAGCTACCTACGGTGAGAAAATTTTCAAAAGTCGTTAGTCCCCAAGAATAATGATATTGAACAAACTGTCAACAAAACTCAAGTTTTTCCCCAGTAGGGTGGCTTTATGGCTGAGAATTAGATCTATGAACTCTCTCTGGTGCGCTAGGAATTCCTTTGAAATATGGCAACTCAACAATGAAGGGTGTTATTACATCATTATTGCTGTAGTGCACTTAATGAGAGGAAGGCCAGGTTGCTCCTGAATTCTTCCTCTCTCCTTACACCTAATTAACACAAGGAAGGCCTTAGGCAAAAAGGAAAATAGGACTCTTGGGATTAAGTAATCTCATCACTG
Source organism: Cheirogaleus medius (assembly GCA_008086735.1). Taxonomy (NCBI): domain Eukaryota; kingdom Metazoa; phylum Chordata; class Mammalia; order Primates; family Cheirogaleidae; genus Cheirogaleus; species Cheirogaleus medius. Next base: position 61,162,844 of record VBSM01002608.1, read on the forward strand.
ACTCCAAGTAAACCCAAAGATTATCATCAACTAGATAGAAGGCAGCTGCAATTAGAATTTGTGATCTGAGCTTGAAGTTCTTCTGTAGGGAAATAGACGTGAAGGTAGAAAAGAAATTTGCTTCAATTAAGCTTCATATTTCTAGAGGGCTATTAAATCCAATTCATAGTCTCTGAGAAATCTTATAAGTATTTGCTTTTGCATTTAGTAAAATCTCACTAATTTGGCCTAAGGAAAAAGAAGATAAATTTTGAATTAAACAATATCTTCAAATAAATAATGAAGACTTGTAACTAGAAAAACAGAACGTGGCCCCAGGGGATTTAAATAATAAAGTTGTATAGTTAGAATATCAATTTATACTTAATTTATTACTTGTTTATAAAGGCAAGAAATGACAGCTCTCTCCAGCTATGTGAAGAGCTATCATGCAGAAAAGGGGACCAACCCATTTTACATTGCTCCAGAAGGCACGGTTGAAATCTTTCGGTGGAAGTTTCAGTGAGCTGATGATTTTGGCTTTCTACTGAATACAAATGTACTGTTTCCCATGAGGAAGTGAGCCTCCTGTCATGGAAAGTAGTCCAACTACCCATTGACCATCTGTAAGGGATGTTGTGTCAAGAATTCTTTCATTTGGTAAGATTTTGAATTAGATCAGGACTTTGAATTTTTTTTCTTTGGCAATAGAAATTTTGAAAAATTGAAATCTTACTCAGAATTTCAATTCCTCACATGCAAAAGTTGAAACGATTCCTCAAGTGAGTCAGAATTTTTACTGTTTGGAAAAATATGCCATGGTTCATATAATTCTGCTCCAGCGCCCTACTGGGGCCCTTATGTTTCACAGAGAGCAAAGTGAAAGATTACTCCAGGCCACAATTCTGAATGAGAATAATGGTTTCAATGCATTAATACTAGGGAAGATTATTTAGTTGTAAACAAAGAAACAATTCCAGTACTCCCTGCAAATTCGTTCCATAAACTTGTAGATTCTTTCCTCTGAATAAAAGAACTGTCAACTTCAATTTATTACTGAACTTTGGACTCATGACTTAGTTACAAACTAGATTCCGAGATGTGGAGATTTTCTAAACAAAGGCTTCATAGTCACGGTAGCCGGTCCCCAAGGAGGCCTCCAGTGCTTTCTGCCTCCTGGTGTTCATGTACTCACCTTGAATCAAGGATTGTCCACAGAATACTGTGGATGGGTTTATGTGTGTTTCCTGAGGCTAGGTCATAAAAGGATTCAGAGCTTCCAGCTTGGCTTATTGGATCATTTGCTCTAGGGAAAGCCAGTGCTGTGTCATGGGGTCACTTACGCAGCTGTGTGGAGAAGTAACAAGGAGCCGAGGCCTCTCACCAACAGCCATGTGTCTGAGTGAACTTGGAAACAGATCCTTTAGCCTGGCCTAAACTTCTAAAGATTACAGCTCAGCCAAAATCTGACTCTCTCTTTATGAGAGACCCCCAGCCAGAACAGCCTAGCTAAGCTGTTCCAAAATTCCTGAACCACAGAAATTGGGAGATAATAAGTAATTTTTACTATTTTTAAGATGCTAAGTTTCATGGTGATTTGTTTTGCACAACAGTAATATATGAGTAATCCACTTCTTAGAAATTTTCTTTTGTCTACATTCACTATTCCTGACAATTGAGGAGAAGATGGCCTCAAAGATTTATAAGCTCCATGATAGCATGAGGCCACATTTGTTTTTTTCAGCCTTTCACAGGTGCTATCATAGGTCTTAGGAAAGTTTTATGTAGATTCAAATAAATGTTGTTGGATAGATGAGCAAATAAACAAGATTAATGTTTTTAGAAGTTAAAATTACTGAGGTCAAGTTGAGTGATTATTGGCTATTTCATGATAAATCTCAAATTTCCATTTTAAAAAAATACACATTTTTGAGAAAAGAGGTAGGGAATTTTCCTAAATTATTAATTAAGTTTTTATAAAATATAAATCACATTTCTATTATAGTTCGGAAAGGCCTATCTAACATATGATTTAAACTCAAAGCTATATAGCAACATATCCTCCTCTTTCCTTTGCCTGAAATGAACCTTCTTTCCTTCCTCCAGGCTAAATTTCCTTATCCTTCAGGACTCAACGAAGTTGTAGCATCTATCTGCAGGGTAGATTTCCTGATTTCTTTTGTCTGGGTATGACATCATACTGCATTTGAAAAAATGGCATATTCAATTTTCTTTTTCAAAATAGCTTTATTATCTTTATTAAAAATACATATTTAAAAAGAGTACAATATGTTATATGACAATGGCTACTAAATTAATTATTTCCTTCCTATTACTGAACTATTAAAATGAGTGATTATCAAATATACATTTCTGCACCAATGGATCTAAAAGCAGAAGAAAGTACAGCTACAGGTTTTTGCAAAAAAAAACCAAAAAAACAAAACAAAAAACCCCTCCCATTCTAAATATGTAATAATTGAAAGACATTTTCAAGGCTAGGACTCACCTAAATCTAAATGCCTAGATTTATTTTTTTGTTTGTACCTTATAATCTTTCTTTCTACCCCTGGCATATTGGTTTAACTCCATCGGTTGTATTAATTTAATTGCACTTTAGGGAAATCTCCATTTTTGCAATATGAATGACATATCTACCTCTGAACCTGTGTCTAGGATTAAGTGAATTTGCAAATAGGACATTCTGTAAGCAGGAATGAATATTTTCCTATATGTGTAAATTGTACACATTGATGATTATATGACTTGTTTTTCTACAATCTTAAAGAATGAATATTCAGGACGACACAATTATTTAGGTCAACAAATATTTATTGGCTATTTACTAAATGTGAGGCACCGTGCTAGGTACTCAGATTGGAAAGTTGAGAAAGATGTATTTCTTACCTTCAAAGAATTTAGAGTTTACTTATTGAAGAGAAACATATCAACCAATGCTGCATGACCTTTATTTTAAAGATTCTTTAAAAACTTACACATACTATAAGATATAAGTCACAGCAGGGGAATTCTGTCTGCTCAGAAAAATGCTCAGAATAATTTCCAACTAGATTAAGTTGGCTAATTGACAATAGCAGAAAAGTCTTGACTCAGGCACAGCTAGACTATTTGAATTTTTTGGACTCATTCAGCATACTGATGTCAAAACTTACTTGAACTCTTTCAGGTATTTAAGTGACCATTTATTGTAATAAACATGAAAGTTTTAAATCTGATAGCAGAAAATTAATTAGACCAAGTCTGTCCTCATCTAAATAGCCAAGACCACAATAAAGACCAGAAACACCTGTCCATCCTTAACGTGTTTCTAAGGTTACAGTGAGCTGCTTTACACACGTGTCAGCTCTGAATTGACTTTATCAATATTCTACACATTTGGCCTGAATAAGTGGTTCCTTCTCTTAGCTGCAGTGTTCCTGGACATTGTGTTATAAAGTGGAGAGTTAAAAAGTAGTCATCACAGCACAGTTGCCTGTCTGGACAAGGTCAGAATGGGCAAAGCAAACGGTAGAGCTGTGAGCAGTGAAATATGTATTTTTGTCAAAAGCATGGGATGAAAGGCAGGTCAGATGGGGAAGCTGATAAAAGAAGGCGTTGTTAATACTTCAATTTGGTCTAACATCTGAGTTGTAAAATGACCCAACTATTAGGACTCGGGACTATTACAAGCAATTAAAAAATTTCAAGTATTTTTCTAACTAAAAGATAAGTAATTCAAAAATGTTTCCATTTGCTGTGTGGAACTGCATGTAGAACATACGCAGTAGGTAAGAGAAATGCTACAGGAGCATGCCTCTTCCTTATTTAGAAAACTGTGTTTAGAAGAGCAAAAGAACTGAATAAATCCTATATTTGCCACCTTACAAACTGATAATAATTGTTCTTAAATGGGATTTTTGTACTCAAGGCTTATGATCTCAATTTGTCATGAGTGATAACTCATATCAGTTTCTAGAAAAGAGAAAGTTTCAGGGGAGACCAAAAGGTCTTATATCTTTATTTTCACAGGTATACAGTGATGTGCACATTACTTTCATCGAAATTGAATTTAATATGTAAAATAGAGTATCTGAATAAGTAGCTTGTCTGGAAAAAAAAGGTAGCATGAATCCTGATCACTATAGGAAAAAGTATATTAGACAAATCTACAGTGTATTGCTTATGTGTTCTATTCAATGATAATATAGTCATTTAGACTGCCAAGAATAGTCATGGAAGGAAGTGTACCTATTCTATATTAACTCTAAAGAATTTGCAGTGACAAGAAAACTACAGAATTCCTTTTTAATATTCAAGATGGAAATAAAGAACTTCATATTTTTAGCTACTAAATACCATATGTTTGAACTACTGAGTCTTCCTCCTGTATTTATTTATGAATGTAAAAGAGCAGTTAAGATTATGCACCACAGGCATCCTAGAATTTTAGTTTTGGAAGGAACAATAATGATCGTGATGCCCAACTCTGCTGTGTTACGGATAAAGCTCACAGAGGTTAAATGGGCGTCCAAAGTCAGGCAAATCCAGGGCTAGACCCTGGGGCTTTCCCCATTATCCTAGGCTTGATGTAGGGTCAGCACTAAGTCAGTGCACATGCAGTTTTGCAGTTCCAGCAACGGAGCTAAAGCTGCACTTGTTCCAGTTTGCACCAGTGAGACCACCTGAGGTCACAGTACTTCTGTCTCCAAAGCTTGCAGATCAGCACATTACTGAAACCCTGTTAAACTACAAGGGGTAGGGAAATTTTAAAAATGAATAATTGACTATTTAGGGAAAAATAAAAAGACAAGGCTTTCTGAGTTGGCTGGAACTTTCCTTAGCTACTGGGTGTGCCCTGCAAAGAAGTCCCATGTGCCCAGTGAGATCATTTCATCATTTTCTTCCCCAAATTGTGCTTTCTTTGAGGGATGCTGAATATGAAATTGCCTAATCCTATCATGGAGCTGTTTGGCAATGGCAGAAGTTTAAAAGACGGTGTTGGGAATTAGACCCTGCACCAAGTAATCTGCTCCCCAATAACTGGGTGCACCATATTTCAAGCTGTTCGGGTTGGCTGAGCAAAGCTCTACATTTTTGTCAACTCCCTTTAATTAATCTTGTCATAAGTCCTATGGTGAGGTGGGTGAACCTTCAAACATTAAACAGTGAAATTACTCACCGAGTGGCTTTTCCCAAACACCCCCAACCCCAATTAAAGAGCTGTGTTTTTGTTGGGGTTTCCTCAAATGGCGCTCTTGTTAACACTCATCAAACACAGGAAAAATAAAACAGCAATTTAACTGTGCCCGCAGTGTGAAAGGCTTGTGCAAATAATCAGCACATTTCTAACTGGTTAGTAATAGGCAGAGTGCAAAAAACAAATGACCAGATTTATACCACTGGGCAGGTCTGAAAGCAACATTACAGCTGAAATATATTCATTTACAATTTAAAGCAAGCCTTTCAGTGAATAATTGTTTACATAATAGTGAAGAGTGCTCGGGCTGCACAACTGGGATCCATTTACAATGTGTTAACCAAATAATGCATGTTTACAAAAGATTTAGAGTTTGTTTTTGGAGAAAAGAATAGTGGTACCCATGCCAACAAAAGCAGAGCGGTATGTACAGTTAGTAAATCTTTTCTTAGCTGCAAAATTAGCATCAAGTTGCTTGAGCCCGTAAACTACGTCAGCATAAGTTACTCTCATTAACCGATGTGTGAGGGTAGTATTCTTAAACAGCAGGTTGCTCCATTCTAATTTTTTTTTTAAATAATGCCAAATAATGAGGTAGGGTAGAGTTGCTTAACCAGGCCAAGGGAAAAAGAAAGCGGAATCATCTTAAAACGGCCATCCTGGATTTAATAGCCTACAACAAAACCCTAAGCAGGTCAACTTCATGGTTCAGCAATTCCTAAAAGCCTTGTCTACTTCTCCAAAGCTTATCGGTGACGGCTGGTGTATAAGAGCTCCCAATGAGGACTGATTTACAGCACTGAAGGGCTTTGCAGTGACAAAGGAGGGCCAGGGTCCTTGAGTGCTTTCTGTATTTTTTAGATCCCAGAAGATGATGTGGTTCTGTGATAGGAATCTCTTACACTTTACCACTGACATAAACAGGTCACAGTGCCTGCAAAAGCTTATTCAGGAGTCAGGAGCAGTCTCTCTCGCTTTTTTTTTTTCTGGGTCAGAGTCAGATTTTATCGAGTCAAGCTATCTAATTGAACACAAACCATGTGATAGGACCCAAACAGAGTGCATTAAAAATGAAACAGAAAGGGCCAGTTTTGTCTCAGGCTAGTACTGTTACAAGGATAAGTTTCAGACATCACCTGAATACAAAATGAATTTTTTTTTCCTGAATTGACAAAAGTCAGAGGGAAAAATTTGAGAATAAAACATACGCGTATACACACAAATCCAGTTTCATGCTAGATGTATCTGTTGTGAAGCAATATGTTGGCTAAATAGGAAAAGTCAGGTGAGTTAAAGTCTCGTGGCAGCCTGATTTAAACCATGGCTACACAAACCAGAGCTCTGTCCAGATCTCAGGAAAGTGAATTATATGTAATAACACTTACAGTTTCCTAGTACTATTAGATTTGCCTTCTTACATAAATGCTTAAGTTATGATAAAAAACAGGGCCATGTCAGTTCCTTTCAGTCTCAGCACATTTGCTATTAGCATAAGAAATGCTGCTTATGGCAGAGCTAGTCGGGCTTGAAATTTCTGAATTAATGGATTTGATTTCCTCTTGAGACAAACCATCAGCCTTGCAGTAATGGAAATAGATATAGTTGGTAAAACAAATAAAAAGCTGGCATGCAGATAAAATGGGTTTCAGTTTAAAATAGTAATGTTGTAATTGAAGTGAACAATTACAGGGTTGCTCCTAGGCACAAAAGAAATACCATGAAAATGAAGTAATGTTTTTGTTAAGTATAGACATTTCATGAAAATGTAGAGCTGCAGATGTCATTGTCTGCCAAAGGGAAAACTATACTTATTCTTCTATACAAAGATCATTTAATAACATTTGGCTAATTTTAATAATAATTGCTAATATTAACCCTATATTTCACTGGGAGTTTGAAGACAAAGGCTCCCGCCCCCACCCTGTTCTTTTCCTTCCTTGGTAGTGAGCCAAGGAGAGCAAGTTCCTGTAACAAGCTATTGGCAATGAACTTCAGAATACCCCCGCCCCCTCCTGCTGAAGCAGCCTTCTCCTTTTTAATGTCTTATTTCTCTTTGTCAAGCATCTGTTATCAGAAATGGAGCCTGTTAGCTTGCAATTGGAGGTGCAGGGACTGAGAATAAAGGAAGGATGGAGAGTGGGAACCCCAGGACGGGAAAGTGGGTTCTGGAATGTTCACATCTGATCCCCTTCATATATATATATATATATATAT
>VBSM01002608.1:61170333-61182652 GCA_008086735.1 Cheirogaleus medius
GACAGGCACTGTGTTTCCTCCTCAGGTTTTCGTAATTAAAACAATATCGTAGCTCTGTGAAATTTTATTTGGAAATAGAGTGCGCTTTGTTCCCTACAATGCTGACTGGCGCACACAGCCTATTTGACTCATTTGGCATGTCCTTATCCCGGGGGAGTGCTTTTCCTGGGGTTGATATATATATATATATTTGGGCTTCACAACATTGAAGAAGCCACAGAGGAATGAGAAAATGAAAGTCCCCCTAACAAAGGCTTGAGCTGTGACTTCTTCTGAGAAAAGGTTAAATCGACCGGCTGTGTGTCTTGGAGTGAAACAGGAGGAGGGCCTCTTCCCTTTTGACTCAGCCCGTTAGAATAATTCATTTCCTAAGGCAGGCTACCTGCGACAGTCACAGGTGACCTCCCGCCTGCTAAGCTCGGATGATTTCCCCTTCCCATTGCCCAAGTACAACTCCTGCCAGAAGACAAATGTACTGCTAGCCGGAGACGTATCTGTAGTGCAGAGGAAAGGCAGCCTGTCTACATCTGTCATTTTAAAGCCTTGCTCGGAGATTTTACTGCTTTCTTCACACTCTCACACTTACATAAATACACCCACACAGTACAGGCAAGCTCCGCAGACTCCCAAGCGTTTCTCTTCCATTAAGAGGCATTTTAAAACAAATTAGCACCCTCCCCAAAAGCCTATTGGCCTAAATGTGTTTATTACTTTGTTTGCTGCTTTAAAAACTCCTCCTAAACGCTTCAGACAAGCCCGGAGTTCCTCGGGCACTGAGCACACCCTTCGTCTGTTGAGGAATACACATGTCTGACAAAGACTGAAATCTTTTTTTTTCTTTTCCCTCTTGACACAGCGGCTGGTGACACATAAATGTACTTTTTTCTTTTGACAGAGTAATAAAAATCTCATTATCTCTGAATAGGCAGCAATTTCGTTATCTAATCTTTTTACCAAAAGGTTAGTTAATTAATCAGAAACAAATCCTGATTATTATTTCAATAGAATTAGAAAGACAAATCACCAGAGTGCAGCTAAATAGGGCAGGCCTGCGGTTTCACCTGCTCATTGCCATGCAGGCCCCGTGACTGGCGGCTCCTCCAGGCGGGCAGCTCGGAGCAGAAGCCAGCAGATGGCCAGCCTGCCTCTGCTCCGGCGCCTGTGATCCCATTACCTCACTGGATCCGTTACCAGGGTAACTGTTAAATTGCTGTGAAAGGCATGGTAATAAAGTAACCTGTCACATTGGCAATAAAAGGAGCAGAATTTTCCTGTTCACTGAACTTTGCAGCTCATCAATAGTCACTTGATGTAGAAATTCACTGCTCCTGGGTCAGCCACAGGAATCTTTCCATAAGGCTTCTGAAATGCAAACTAAAGTTTATGTAAACACAAGGAAGATAGAATGAAAAGCTGGATTCTTAGCTGCACAGAACGAATGCTTCTGTCTTTTCTGTGGAAGGGCTCTGGGAGCTTGAAGAACATCAGATTGTTCCCTTTGTTGTTGTTGTGTTTTAATTTAAAGTATGCAAGATAAAATATAAAAAGCTCTTTGCTAGGGAAAGACAGCTGTGATTAATTCAACACTGGGAAAACAAAGCACAAGGCAAAAAAAATTCCTTTGTTCCTAAAATCTGTCTTTTTCAGATCCTATCATATTGGTTGTTTTCATTAAAGGGTCATGGTACTTAAAAAAATGATTTGGATTTGAGCATTAAAAAAAAAAAAGAATGGAAAGCGTGGTTTTCACAAGCTCGAAGAGATGAAAACGACACTCCCCCATCCCACCCCAACAGTTAGGGCTCATCAGTTCTAACTGCAAAGAGATAAATGTGCGCGGAATGTGTGGTGTGGCTGTGTCTCCCCTCCTTCTGTAAATGCCCTGCAAACATTTCTGTGTCACAGATTCTAGCGGTGACACTGCCAGGTGAAAGATCCACTACAAGTAATTGAGGTTCTTTGAGGGAAGAAAGGAAAATAGCCAAACACTCTCTCGGTATTAAATTAAAGAATAAGAAATAAGTAGAAAACCCCATTTACCTCAATTACATTTTGCAGCCAGACCTACAAACACACATGGAAAATGGGGTACATCCATCTAGCCCTCATTATTAGGCATTTGCAGACTTCACACTTTCGGCTTCATTCGGTGCTGTCATTAATTAGGCAGCATTAACCTTAGAATACTTTGGAGCTTGCCTATTGAAATAACTTTGGGCATACTCCTCTCCCTTTGACTTGCAAGTGCTTACAGCTTGCTATTAAAAACTGACAGTATTTCTTTGGCCAGCCGACAGCAGACATAAACCATACTTCTAGTGGTAGCTGCAAGCCATGAAAAGAAATGCCTTCAAGCAGGAATTGTCCTCATTACAGAGAGCTCGGCATGGGATGACTGCAGAGCTTCACTGGCTGGTCACATCAGATAGGGCCTTCTATTGGCATCTTAGACCTGACAGTGCTTTTAAGAATGAGGTGGCAATGTGCACATATGGAAAAGTGGATGGGTTTCCAGTCAGAATCAGGAAAATGAAGGCTATGGCTTCATGATACCTGAATTTGTTTAAAAATTGAAAATGGTTTCTATCTTGTTGGAAACAATTCTCAAACAAGGACTCACAACACACACACACACAGAGACAAGTACACACAATGTGAATTATAAAATGTGTATTTTACCCTTGATATTTAAAGTGTTCCCTATAACTATTCTTCTCACCTTTCTGCATTTTGATAAGGCTCCTGAGAAAGACAGAAAGAAGCAGAATTATAGAGGTAACTACTTGTGAACAACCCCCACCCCCAGTGGTGTACTGCCAACCCTATGAAGGCTTTCCATGGTTCCAGGACAGGAGAATGTCTTCTTGTATACCAAGGATTGGCCAGCTAAATTTGGAAGAACAAGATACAGTATAAATAATCACCAAAAATGAGCTACACCTTCAGATCTGGTGCTGTAAATACCAATGGGGCCAGGAGAGGTACATAAATGTGTGAAGTGGTTTGGAGGTGAGAAAATGGGAATGATGGCCCTGTGGTCACCTGGATAATCTAGTCCCTCTCTAAAGGGACAGAATTATTTAACTGCCATCTGTGGTTTCCATGTAGCTAAGAGGAGTCCACTGTCCTCAGATGTCTTAACTTTTCAAGAGAGCTCAAACAAGAACTTTTATTAGAAATTTTTTAATAGTTTGCTAGAGCTGCCATAGCAAAGTAGTACAACTGAGTGGCTTAAGCAACAGAAATTTATTTTTTCAGAAGTCTGGAGGTCAGAAGTCTGAGATCTAGGTGTCATCCGGGTTGGTTTCTTCTGAGGCCTCCCTCCCTGGCTTGCAGATGTCTGTCTTCTCCCTGTGTTTTCACGTGGGCTTCCTTCTGTGTCTGTGTCCTAATCTCCTCTTCTCAGGACACAAGGCCTTTTGGATTAGGGCCAATCCGAATGACCTCATTTTAACTTAATTATCTCTTTAAAGACCCTATTTCCAAATACAATCACATTCTGCAGTACTGAGGGCTAAGACTTCATTTGGATTTTCGGAGGGCCCACAATTCATCCTGTAACACCAATGTAGGCCAAACAGAACTTTGTTCCAAGGAAAATTTTGGCAATGATTATAATTATGCAATGCTTACAATGTGAAAGGCATGTTTGTAAGCCTTTTCAATTTATTAACTTATTGAATCCTCACAGCTTCCTTATGAGGTAGGAAATATTATTATTCCTATTCAACAGATGGTACCTGAAGGTAGAGTGAGGTTAAATAACTCACCCATGCAGTATCTGGTGAAGCTAGGATTGAAATTCAAAAAGTTTCCAGTTTGCAATATCTATTTTAGTTGGTTCAGAGTGTTCATGGCGAGAAATGCAGTACTATGACCTGGAGCCTATAGAGTAGAAGGCACTTAAGAGTTGACAGTCAGAGTTTTTAATCTCCAGAAATGCAAATCATCCTCATAAAATCAGGCTTATAAGAAGGGTCTATACATGCACAATTATTCTCATACCATGTGATTGGTTAGGCCCTTCTATTGAATCAATTTGATTTGAAATAACAAAGTGCTCATTATCATCTAGAGAAGATCTGGAAACTGAAGAAAAGCAAAATTTTCTTAAATTAATGCTAAAGATATTGGCAAGAGTTTCTGAGTATCTGAGATAATTACCAGGACGAAGTTGGGAAATTTCTGGAAACACTGTAATTTATGTTTGTCTTGGTCAGTATTATTGCTACTTCTCTCTCCAGCCACCATTAACATAAAAACTGAAATTGAAAAAAAGAAAAGTTTCAATCTATTTTCCAGATCTCTAAAGAAAGAATTGGAGACATCATATCCTACTTAGACACTAGTCTTGGGAGACCAGGACCCCAAAATGCAATGGTAGCCCAGGAGAGTAAAAATCTGCCCAGGAGCTATACATAAAAGATCAGAATTCTGTGAGGAAGAGGTTTGCATTTCAAAGCTGGTATCTGAGGCTTAACCAGGTGGAGAGAGCTGTGGGCATCTTTCAGACATCTTTCTATTTATTTTTTCTTTCTTTCTCTCTCTCCCTTCCTCTCTTAGAGTTACATAGAAGTAAAACAATAGGAAAAAATGGGTTTATTCACATTTTCTCCTCCTGTTCCAATGAAATGAAGTAATTTCTCCACCAGGCCCCTTTGCCTATTTAATTGATTTTCGTAATCATTCATTTTGGCAAAACAATTGAGCTTTGTGAACTTCTGGATGTTTTTCTCACTGGAGACTTGAGAGGCATACACCTACTGTTCTTTGTTTTTCTAGACTATGTCATTGCAGCACATATTAAGACAATTTTTTCATGCCTTCTATTTGCATGTAATTTTCTTCCGTGGGTGATTTTTTTTCACTTTTCCTGTGCTTACACGAAGGTGTAACAGGGAATGGCAATTCTGTTTCGAGTCTCTGAAACTTAGTAGGCTGTAATGCCTAAAACTGTTATCACAGGTCTGAATGAGACTATCATAATTGTGATGTGTACCTACTTAGAGCAAGCTCTCTTTTACTTAATGTAAGAAAAGACTTTGATTTGCCAAACAATTATGTGATCATCATAATAAGCATTTGTTTTAATTTGGCTGAAATCATGTCCAAAACTAAAGAGAAGCAAGCATGAGGAGAGTGGAAGGGAATGAGTAGGACAATTTTGATTTGATGAATTAACCTAAGAAATATAGAGATCTTTCTGAATTACATTTTTCCATCAAATTCTCTTTAATTCAGGATGTTATTAAAAATTCTATTTACTAGCACTTATATATTTAAATTTATAAGGACATTCTCCCAGTTTATGTATGTTCCCTCCTAGGTACTATTACTGCAATTTGATGGCAATCATAAGGTGACAAACTCTAGTGCTTTAGAACACTGTCAACGCTAAAACAACTCAGATGTCCTCTCACCAGTTCCCCCAAAAATAGTTATGAATGCAAGTCAGTACTATTACTGAAAGAGTATATTCATGTATGTATGTATGTGTTTATAGTAAAAAGGTTGAAAAATGTGTTATATTATTTGATTATTTCTGGGTAGCAGGATTCTGGATAATTTTTCTTTTATTCTATGTTTATTTCTTATTTTTAATCACTGTGTATGTATATATATACACATACATGAATATGGGTGACCTCCCCATTTATGTCCTTGGTGTCAACATCTTTAAGCCATCAGCTGTTTCCACCTCTCATTTAGACATTTTTACCTGGAAGTTCAGATGAACTCAAAAGATTCCAAGCTGAATTCATTATGATAACCAAAAATTTCTCTGGTTCCCCTATTTCTGTTCATAAGCCATTTTTCCTTAAGCTACCCAAATCTGAATGCTGGCTAGTCTTAAGCTGGTCTTGCTTTCTTGTCTCTTACTTCTTGCAAGTGACCAGGCAAGTCCAGTGGGTGCTGTCACCCCACGGTCTATAGATCCCAGGCTTCTCCCCTAGTTACTTTCTCTCCTAGTTACCTTCTCTCCTAGTTATCTGTAGGACTAATACCAAGTTCCCTGTTATTTCTCATGGTTACTCCCACAATAAGCAATCAGTCCACTGGATCTTAAAACATACTTCCCTCTCAAGTTAAGGTATTTTTAAAGGTCACAGACACAGTTCTGTTACAACTTCAATCTGGAGTAAACACATTGTCATATAAAGGATTTTTCTTAGGTGTGCTAAATAATGCTAAACAATGCTCTCAATCTGTGAATGATTTTTGTGATTTTGAACAGTAATCTTCATCCAGCATGATTAAGTCTACATACAATTTAATGTTAGGTAGTGCTGATTTGCTAGGCCTGGTATTCTAAACATACTCTTTTCTAGTTTTCACACTGTTTGCTGGAACTTAAGGTAGTTAAACAAAAGATTAAAGGAATTATTTCATAAAAGGGCATCAACACTGCCAAACCTAGTAAGCATTGTAATTGAAATCATTTTGGTGTCCAGTGGACTTGGGAAAGGAAGATGAATTTATTGAGAATCAACTATGGACAAAAAATAGATTGTAACGTTGCAAACGAGGCCCACATGAGTTTCTAGGGCCAGCATGGTAGCAGAGCACCTAATCAGGATAAGTTTTAGCTTTCTTCACCTCTAAGCAACTAATGAGAGGGTTTTTTTTTTAAATTATTTTATATGGGTTACATTTATAATCATTCTAGTAAGAAAAAAATTAAATCATTGAATTATTAAGAAACTGATTAGTTATATAACAATCAAATGCAGATATTCTGGTCACTCCCTGTGTCTCTAGGGGCTATTAAGCAGGCGAGGAGAAATGTGTCCTGTCCGGGAGCAGCACTGGGACTTTCTTAAGAAAAACATCAAAGGAACATGTATCTACTTTCCTGCTTCAGGATCTGCTGACATCATCTGGATGCAATGAAGCCACAAAGCATAGAAGATCTTTCACACTGATTAAAACTTAACTAAGGACTCTATAATTACTGAATTCCATTCTACTTTAAATTCTCTTCACTTTGCATTTAAATTTCAACATAAATATTATTTACAAAAACATTGAAATATTCAAATATAATTTGTTTTCATTCTTCTCTTTCTAACATTGAAACAAAAATCTTTAAAATTAAAAAATATTCAGCCAGGTAATGATTATTGGATTAAAGCCACACTGAGAACAATTTTTCATTTAGAAATATTTCCCATTTCTGTTTAACAATCCAGAAGTCCAAAATGGGAAAAATAAATTGAAAAGAAAAAAAAAACCATAAAACCTACTTGGACCTTTTGGGAAAATTGCCTTAATATCCTTACTTATGAAGCAGTTTTTTCAAAGAAAAGGATAGAAAACCCTAAATGATAATTTGCTTTTGAGGCTATCAATTAACTCTGCCCAGACTATTTTCTATTTAATATGTATTTTTAATTTTATATCTCAGGGATGTGGATAACAAAACCTTTTATTTTGAAAAATATATCAGTGACCTAACTTTAAAATTTATGGAGACCATGGCTGTGTCCAAAGAGTTCTTTCTCTTTGTGACCTTTGGAAAATTTTGGTTAGGGGATGTATCTTTACCATCTTATTTATTTCTAATAATGGAAGTAGAGGCCATGGAAATGTAAGCTTGGGGCTATCTCTAAATATCTGGAGATAAGTCAGATATCCCTTGAATTAGAGTAACTATTATAGTACATATTCTATATGCTAGTAAAGCACTTATAAATATTTTCTACTTTTGACTTTTTATTTGAAAAAGTTCTGGAAATAATCAGTAGCAATATCATACAAGGAAAAAAATCAATAAAGCCTCTAAGGTTTTAAACATAAGTGGTGCTAATTTTGAGTGTGAATACAAGATATTTATATTTTAAAAGCATATACATGAGAAAGTGTCCATATTTTAAATTCACCATACTGTATTAATTTATATGTGCGTTTTGCATTCTAGAAACTAAAGTACGTACAATGCCTCAGGCTAAAGAAGGGTTCTAATTATTAGTGATGATTCAAAGGATTGTTCATAATAGTCAATATTGAACAGAAAAAAAAAATCTTAAGATTTTTATTGGCTCAGCTGTTTTGCAATACAAATTCAAGCTCCCTAAAGAGATGAGATGTGTCAAGTAGCGCTTTAAACACAGACTCTTAAAAACATAGGGAATGATTATTTCTGCAAGTTTTCGTTTGCAGCAGCAACATATGCAGTGGCAGCTGAGTACCGGAGGTTGGAGACCAGGGATCTCTTGGAACCCAATAAGGCAATTGTGACTTGCATGCAAAATGCAAAAGAATCACTTTTCCCTAGTTCTAAATTATGCTGAGACTTCAGGGAGATAAAAAAGACAAAGAAACATATTGCATTTTCAATCTGATGATCTTCAACAGAAAGCTAAGCAAATTAAGATGAAATTAATTATATGAAAAATATCCACCCCCACCCCAATCCATCAAGTCTGGATGAAAAATCTTTCTTTTCTGCAGCAGGTAATATAGTGTTGGCTACATTTCTTTGCTCATTAAAAATATATGTATACCATGGAGTACTATTCAGCTTTAAGAAACAATGGTGATATAGCACCTCTTGTATCTTCCTAGATACAGCTGGAACCCATTCTACTAAGTGAAGTATCTCAAGAATGGAAAAACAAGCACCACATGTACTCACCAGCAAATTGGTATTAACGGATCAACACCTAAGTGGACATATAGGAATAACATTTGTCGGGTGTCAGGCGGGTGGGAGGAGGGAGGAGGGGATGAGTATATACAAACATAATGAGTGAGATGTGCAATGTTTGGGGGATGGTCATGCCTGAGGCTCTGCCTCGAGGGGGAAGGGGGGGCATGGGCAATGTACATAACCATAATATTTGTACCCCCATAATATGCTGAAATTTAAAAAAATAATCAAAAAATACCATTTTTATTGTGTCTTCTCAATATATCAGAAAATTCAAGGCCACGGTGAAAGATCAAGCAGAAAATTTATTCCTCAGGTGTTGACTCTGTTCCCAAGTCATTCAAGCATTGCTTCATCTCTCTGTGGCAGCCTCAGTACACTCTATTCAATTATAGGCTGCAACCATGAGGGATCATGTTTTAATCTGTGTATAAATAAAGGGATAAAATAAAAACATCACATTTACAAATTCTAAAGATGCTGCTTTTTATAATCTGGTACCAGGAATTATTGCAATCATATTACTTGCTTTCCGTAATGGGAAAGAATAGGACACAACTGTATATAAAGCCAGGCATCTTCATCACAAATGATATACAATTAATGTGAAAATCGCCACCCTCTGAAAGACATCTAAGAATGCCATACAGGCATATATTTAATGATAGCTTTCATGTATTAAAAGATGCACATTTGCACATTATTGCCTTTCTAAAGAACCTGATTCATTTTGATGCCTGGAAATAGGAAAAGAATCAGAAAAGGTGAGCTCAGCTTTCTAGCCATGGTCTAGTCCCATTTAAGGTAGGCTTCTGGAATCTAAATGAGATTGGTTTTTTTTGAAAATGAAAATTGCTTTGGGTAAGAATGGTTGCCACAGTCAGTGTGCTGGTATCTAGATGCAAACAAGAGCCCATAAAATCCTCTCACAATCTAATGACTTGTTGTAACCCACCTGCCAGCTACCTGAATCATTTAGTATACCTCAATAAAAACTGCATTACTCTAACACTAAATGTGATTAAGGCTTTATGCTAGCACTTAATTAAAGCTCTCTACATTTTTTTGTTGTTATTGCATTTACTTTGAGCATCAATTTTGCACGTTTTTTGAAAAACAGCAAGCTAATTTAAAACATTCAAGAAGAGATCCTAGAAATAGTATATCACAGCCTATAAATAATGATGATATTTTTCAAATTTGTGGGGCAAAGACAAAGCTCTGCTGGTATCTATTTCCCTGCAACATTCCAAATGAAAGAGAATTCTTCTATCAGAAGATTATAAATTTTCAGTGTTGGCATATAGATGCATGTGCTAAACCATAGAGGAATGAGGAATCTGATTTTTATGTGACCTTTTTTTTTGACCTTGTTATATGGACCTATAGGTCCATATAAGATAGAAGCATAACCACATGACCTTTTACTGTTCCCTTAGGTCAAAAACATTAGTAATTCTTGTTACTGCGAAATAATCAATCAATCAGGGTTTTTTTTAGAATAGGACTAATGTTATTGTGAACTTCCATCTGTAACAGAGAAGTGACAGTTTCTTCATGTTTGAAAGATACTCCCTCAATGTTTAAATCAATAACCAGCCAGGCTGGAAGACTGCAGTCATGTTTAGTGCAGACTTCCTACCTTTAGTGCCTATCTTTTTTGACCAAAAGAACGTAAGTGTGCCAGTCTTGGGTCTCACATAGGGTTGGTCAGACCAGATAGCTTTGGCTATGTTTGCCAAAGTTCAATAGGCAACAGAATGAGACTCCAACGCATGGCAACAGTTCACACGTGGAAGGAAATCGTAACCCTGGCTGAGGCTTACATTTGGTTTCTTCCCAGTTGTAGAGAAATGGCACACGCGGAGAGATTATCCAGATACACATTTTGGTATCCTACTGCAGAGCATTAAGAGGACTTACTTTAAACAATTGTGTTTAAGGGTGGGGGGCAATTCAGTTCTGTTCACAGTGTAGAAATGGAAACATTTCACCTCAGTATTTCTTTTATATGTGCATAAGATAATGCTAATACCTACATTTGATAAATAATATGAATAACATAAATTAGTATCGGCATAAATGAATACTAATGCCTATACTGGATAGAGAAAATGAGTGATTTGACTTGCTTTATTGATTGGTTTACAAATTATGTTTACTGTCATCTAGAAATTGTAGTTGTCTTGTACATGGTTAATTTGCCACATCAATCTGATAGTAACAGAGCTTAGTTTCTCTGAATCCTCTCCAAAGTAAATATGCCTGGATTTCCCACCACTGTGGTTGTTCTGAAATGTTTCCACTTCAGCAAAACTATTAATATCTATTGCCCAAAAACATAATGATTGCAATAACTCCCCACTATGAAATTTAATTAGCATTTCCAGGTAGAAGGGAGTACAACTTTAAGTATAACTTAAACTTTCAACATGGCTCGAAAATGTCAAAAATCACGGATTAAAGATAACTATAATTCAAAAGAATCTATTCAAGATCTTGCTATAAATAAGCTCTCTCTATCTTATCACCAAATAAAGACGGAGGCGTGTTGCTGGTGAAAACTGACTCCAGTCTATGAAAGACAACTTTCATTGGAAGTTGGAGATAACCTCTGAAAATTTTTACTAATAAGCAATCTGAAACCTCTATGCTTTGCATCGAAAACTTCTGTAATACACTTACCACAAAAGATATATTGGCATCAAAAAATGAAACCTTTGAGCTTTGCTCTGTAAGTACAGAAAATGCAACGTAACCTCTTTTGGTTGATGTTTTACGGATAAAAATGGAAAGGAGACCTTCCATGGACTTGTAGTCAGTTTACCATGCAGAGTGTTGACAAAAGCTCTGGTTTAACACCCTGCACCTCCCCCGTGCTCGGCTGAATGCGAACAGTTCCTGGTGGCGATCTTGCTGGGTCATGAAACTAACTGTGCTTTGTGAGGGTGAAAATTCTCAATTTCCGAGCAGGGGCCACTGCCGCGTGACGGATGAGTGCTAGAAACGTGGTGTGCTGTGCTCTTTCATCTCTGTCACTGGGTATTTATTCTGACTCGGCTTCTAAATTATTCATTTTCTTTAAGCAATCAATATTAATAATCTGATTTGTTCCCTGGCATTTTTAGTCACACTTCTGTTTAACTGACTGTAAATAAAGGTCACTTGGAGGCTTCCTGCTGCTGTTCAGAAGGTCCTTGCCTAATTAATTCCCAACACTTTTTTCCCTATGACTGTGATTAGCAGTTGCAATCAGGTTGAGCAATTAGCTGCCTCCTTGCACTGTGATTTGCTCCGTGCAGCCCCCAAGATGAGGCTCCATTCGGTCATTCAGTCCTCCCTCTAAAAAGAAGCTTGGGTAGGGAGGATTTATTTTTCACTTCAAGGTTTACAAATTTGCAGATAATTATGGAGAAGATTATTGAGCCCATCTGCCAACTGCTTTAGTAATCTCCTTTTTTAGGGTCTTCAAGTCCTGAGCACCTTGGGAAGAGCATAGCTTACTGGTGTTCTAGGACCAGAGAGGTTGGGGTTCTAATCCAGACTTCTCCACTTACAAGCGTTTTGACCTTGGGCAAGTTATTTGCTATCTTTGTCAATTAAGAGTAGTACTTCCCACTCGAATGTTTATAGCAGCACAGTTCACAATTGCAAAGTTGTGGAAACAAC
>VBSM01002608.1:61182752-61205172 GCA_008086735.1 Cheirogaleus medius
GCCGATGATCCAACAGATTTTGTACCTTGGGGACCTGCTGAAGACCTGCCACTTTCAGGCCTTCCTGCAAGCCAGGGATCAAAACGTGAACATCTTGGAAGGTCCAACTGGCTTTGAAGTCTCTGTCCAAAAATGTGTCTGCAACGGGTACCACTTACCAGCACATCGGCAGCTGGCTGCTGGCTAGGATAGCTGGTGATCTGACTGACAGGCTGCTGAAGGCATGGACGAGCGAATACGGCTAGAGCGCTGATGAGTCCAGGCAAATCTTCATCTGTGGCCTGGGGAGAGCACTGAGCCCAAGAACATCATGGAGAAGATCAACTTTGACAGTGTGTCCAGCATCATGGCCTCCTCTTGGTAACTGCAGGTGTTTAATAAAGATTTGTTGACTTAAAAAAAATAAATAAATTTCTGGCCGGGCATGGTGGCTCACACCTGTAATCCTAGCACTCTGGGAGGCTGAGGCAGGAGGATCACTTGAGGTCAGGAGTTTGAGACCAGCCTGAGCAAGAGCAAGACCCCCGTCTCTACTAAAAATAGAAAAAATTAGCCAAGTATGGTGGTGCACACCTGTAGTCACAGCTACTTGGGAGGCTGAAGCAGGAGGATCTCCTGAGCCCAGGAGTCTGAGGTTGCTGTGAACTAGGATGATGCCACGGCACTTTAGCCTGGGCAACAGAGTTGCGATTCTGTCCCCCCCCCGAATTAATTAATTAATTAATTAAAATAAATAAATTTCTATCTTGTTTGAAAAAAAAAAGAGTAGTACTTCCTCAGGGTTTTTAGTGAAGATTAAATGACACTAAATTCAGGAATAGATTCAATAAATGTTTATGAAAACCCAGCAAGTTCTGGGTGTAGGCTGTTTTGAAGAAAATAGATATGATAGGAGTGGGGAAAGGGAATGACCGTGTGAATAAATAAGTACATTCATTAGTTGTGATTAGTCTTATGAAAGAAAAGGACTAGATGCTATGAGAGAGAGGATTTGACTTTAGATTGTGTGGGTAGGAAAGCCTTGCTGAGGAAGAGAATTAGGTTTCATATATTTTAGGAGCAGAAAGTGAGTGTGTCTGCAGTGCAGGGACCGACTGCACGGCAGGTGGAGGGCATAGCAGGAGACCAGGCTGATGCAGTACCCTGGCCAGCTCACTCATTCAGAGTGCAGGATGGCAGAGTGGGTGGGACTGGGTTCAAACCCCAGCTCCACCACTTAAGAAATTCACGACACTGAGCACATCATTTAACTTCTTTATGTCTCCTTTTCCCACCTCATAGGATTATTGAGGACACTAAATAGAATCATATAAAACATTCAAACAAGGCTTGAAAATAGTAAGCACCCAACAGATGGAAAATATTATCATTGGATACTGATAAAAATTTGGATTTTATGAAGTATGATGAGAGAAATCTGGAGCGTTTTAAAATCCTTTTAAAAGTCATGGTGACTATAACGTTTTCCCTTGTGATAAATAATATCAAATGGGAAAAAGGTGAAAACGAAGATTCTGATTGGAAGACTACTTCAGAAATCTAAACTCTTGCTCCAAGTTGATAAAAGCAGACATGGAAAGGTACAAAAAGAGAAGAAGCAGACCAAGAGCTCGATAAATGTTAATTATCAACACTTGCCCAGTAGTCACCCTTATGTCCTTGCACCAGGTGATGATGAGTACTTAGGTTCTACTTAGATTATATGCTGCTTAATCTGTGAGAAGTATAATCATCATCTAAATGACTAGTGTTTAGTGGTCCTAGTGGTGTCAGACGTATGTGATCAAAGAGGTTATATGATTATTCATTTGGGCAGGTTTTTAAAATTTGAAGATGCTTGGGGGCGGCCTGAAAGAAGTATTTCATGTTATGCCAAGTTGTGGCTACCTATGAGGTAGACCCAAACTGGCAGAACTGGAAGTGGGTAAGAACTTGGGGTGTGTGTGTGTGTGTGTGTGTGTGAGAGAGAGAGAGAGTGTGTGTTGGGGGAGGAGAGGTTGTCAGCGTCTGATCCGTGAAGTGTGAGGTCTAGAGCATGGAAGGACAGTGATCCAGGTCAGGAGGGAGGCAGAACACACCATGGTTAGGAGAGGTTAGACTCAGAAATGAGGACAGCAAATGAGGAGCAACCAAGGTTAAAGCAGTCAAGGAGTAGGATTCATTTATTAATTTATTCATTCATTTAACAATTCTTTATTGAATTCTTACTATATGTCTATTTACTCTTCTGGTACCTGGAGATTCAGACACAAAGAACAGAAATCTGTGGCCTCATGGAGCCTACATTGCAGAGAGGAAAAGCAGATAAACAGGTGGTAGACCAGTAAATTACTACATTAAAAGATGATAAGAAAAACAAAAATAGCAATGGAGTATTATCTGAGGTCCTTTACCTACCACAGTGAGATTGAAGCTACTGGAAGGTACTGAGCAGAGAACAGAGAAATGGCATTATTTATGTTTTAAGAAGATCCCTCTGGCTCAGCACAGACTGCAGGGTCAAAGGAGATCAGTTAGGAGATTATTGCAGAACTCCTGACGCAAGAAGATGGTGACTGGAACATGAATGGGAGCAATAGAGGAGCTAAGAAGTGATGGGATTCTACATACGGTTTACAGGCAGAGCCAATTGGATTTATTAATATTTACCCATGAATTGGATATGGGATGTGAGAAAAAGAGGCAAGTCTCTAGTGGTGAGCTACAATTAGCTCACACCAGCTAAGAAGAGCTGATTGTACCATCTCTTCTTAAATCTACTTACAGAAAACTCACATTGGTAGCTTAAAACCAGAAAGTCAGCCATGATGATTAGAATATTTATACCATGGAAATCAGCAAATGTTATACACACACACACGTATATACAGTTGACCCTTCACAACATGGGTTTGAGCTGTGCAGATCTACTTACACACAGATATTTTTCAATAAATATATCAGAAATATTTTTTGAGATTTGCAACAATTTGAGAAAAACTCACAGATGAATCACGTAGCCTAGAAATTTTAAAAGATTAAGGAAAAGTTAGGTATGTCATGAATGCATAAAATACATGTATAGATTAGTCTGTTATCATTTACTACCACAAAATATATACAAATTTATAAAAATGTAAATTTTATCAAAACTTACATGCACAACATAGATGATACATGGCACCATTCTCAATTGAGAGAAATGTAAACAAACATAATGATGCAGTATTAAATTATAACTGCATAAAATTAACTGCAGTAATTACTGTATTACTACTGTAATAATTTTTTAGCCACCTCCTGTTGCTAGTGTGGTGAGCTCAGGTGTTGTGGATATCCACTTAAAATGCCAGGTGATGCTAATCTCCTTGTGAGCAGTTTTCTTCTTCAGTTAATTGCTTATTTCAGCAAAAAGTGATCTCTCCCAGTTCTTATGTATTTTTCATCATGTTGAATTCAATACTGTAAACATTGAATAACACCATGGGACCCATATGAAGTGCCACAGGTGATGGTGGGAATGGTCCTAAGAAGCAAAGTCATGCCATTATAAGAAAAAGTTTAATTGCTTGACATGTACCATAGGTCATCTGCAGCTGTGGTTGCCGACTATTTCAAGATAAATGAATTCAGCATAAGGACCATTATATAAAAAAAAGAAAATACATAAAGCTGAATTTTACTGCAGCTATACCAGCATTTATAAAAACTTTGCACTTTTTGTGAATATCTTTTTATCTCGTATAGAAAATGCAGCTTTTATGTGGTGCAGGATTGCTGTAAGAAAGGAATGCCTAAAGGCTCTAATATGATTTGAGAAAAAGTGAAGTTATTGTTAATATGTAACAACTGAAAGCAAAGGGAAGGTAAAGGGTCTAATGTTCGAGAATTTAATGCCAGCCAAGGATGGTTTGATAACTTTAGAAAGAGGTCTGGCTTAAAAAAATGTCATGATAACAACAAAAGCAGTTTCTGCCAACCAAGAGGCAGCAGATGAGTTCCCCGACATCATTAAGAAGATCATTGAGGAGAAAGGATATCTGGCTGAATAGGTCTTAATTCAGATAAAAGTGCCCTGTTCTGGGAAAAAAGTCACAAAGGACATTTATTAGTAAGGAAGAGAGGCAAGCACCACAGTTTAAGGCGGAAAAGGATAGGCTAACTCCATTGTGTTGTGGAAATGCAGCCAGGTTTATATCAAGACTGCACTTATCTGTAAAGCTGCTGTTTCAGGAAAATCCTGGGACAGCATCCAAAAACCACTCCAAAACTGAGACGGAGCCAAGAGACCAAAAAAAGCATGACTCAGACAAGTCCAGCTTGGTGAGTTAGATGAGTTTATTAGAGGTTGCTTACAAGGGTGCTTGCTCCTTGGACAGCACAGGAATTTCTTCCACAGGAGCTTCTTGCTAGCAAAATCTGCATCTGCCTACCCTGTGGCATTGCTTTAAATCTCTTCCCAATGGGTAATGCAAAGTTTTTACAACGTATCTTTGCATATTTACAGTGAAACAAATCTCACAGGCGCAGTATCATCATGATACACTGTCCTCATGCAACCCACGTCGTGTGAACTGTGTTACAATTTTCCACTAGGCAGAGATTTTAGTATTACAATTAGCTAAGGGGTACATAGGACAACCAAAGCAGCTCTAAAAGAGTCAGGGCTGGTTTGAGCTGGCCATTTCAAGCCAAGAAAGTGCTTGCGCTTAATGGGCCCAGTAGTTATCTTGGTACCTACTTAATCTGCTTTGTAACAATGTTGTTGAACACTTTAGGACAGCACAGTGTTTCTGTTTTGCCATGGAAACTTGCATCTTTCCCTCAGCTGCTAACTCCTGAGCCTTGAGGGGAAAAAATAAACACCAGCTGCCAGTCTTTGGGTTGTACAACAAGCCGTAAACAGTAAGAAATCTTCTTCTGGATTGGCTTTTATACATGCTTTGTCCCTGAAGTACCTTGTCAGTAAGGGACTGCCTTTTAAAGTTCTTTTGCTATTGGACAATGCCCCTGGCCACCCACAACACCTTGAGTTCAACACCGAAGAATACTGAAGTGGTGTACTTGTCCCCAAACATAATGTCCTTAATTCAGCCTCGAGATCAGCCTCAAGATCCTACAGAAAGGATTGCCAATGCTATGGGAGAGAACCCCAATAGAGAGAACATCATGAAAGTTTGGAAGGATTACACCATAAAAGATGTCATCATTGTTACAGAAAAAGCTGTGATAGCTATCAAGCCTGCAAGTGGTGGAGAAAACTATGTCCAGATATAGTGCATTATTTCACAGGATTTATCATGGAGCCAGTGAAGAAAATCATGAAAGAGATTGTGGATATGGCAAAACAGGTGGGTGAGGAAGGGTTTTAAGACATGGATCTTAGAGAAATTCAAGAGCTAACAGAAAAGAACCAGAGGAATTAACAGAAGATGCCCTGATGGAGATGAATGCTTCCAAACCAGTGCCAGATGATGAGGAAGCGAACATAGAAGTGGTGGCAGAAAACAAATTGACATTACATAATCTGGCAGAAGGGTTCTGATTATTCAAGACTGCTCTTGACTTCTTTTACAACATGGACACTTCTATGATATGAGCACTGAAAGTAAAGCAAATGGTGGAAGGAGGACTGGTGCTATATAGAAATATTTTAAAAATAAAATATAAAAAAAGAAGAAAAAAAAAGAAATGGAAAAGCAAGAAGTCAGGAATTATAATGTATTTCCATAAAGTTACGCAGAATGTGCCTACCTTTCCTGACTTCCCTTCCACCTTCACTTCTTCCATCTCTACCACCCTCAAGGCAGCAAGACCAACCCTTTCCCTTCCTCCTCTTCCACAGCCTATTCAATGTGAAGACGACCAGGATGAAGACCTTTATGATGATCCACTTCTACTTGATGAATAATAAACATATTTTCCCTTCCTTATGATTTTCTTAATGACATTTTCTTTTCTCTAGCTTACTTTATTATAAGAATACAGTGTGTAATACATATAACATATCAAATATGTGATCGACTATTCATGTTATGGATAATTCTGGTCAATGGCATGCTATTAGTAGTTAACTTTTCAGGGAGCCAAAAGTTATACATGAATTTTTGACTGTGTAGGAAGTCAGTGCCCCTAACCCCTGCATCAGTGAAGGATCAGCTGTATGTGTGTGTGTGTATATATAAATATATATAAAGTATAAAAAATGTTCATATACATATTTTTCCCCCGAATAGTTGTGAAGTACCTCACAGGATAATTCAGAGATTACACTAACGCTTTTGGCCTAAACATTTGGAAGGATGGAATATTGTCAACCATGATGAAGAAAACTTTAGGTGGGTCACATTTAAGAGGGGGAAATCTAGAGTTGGATTTTGGATGTCTTAAGAGGTTGACAGTTTGAATTTGGGAGTCATCAGCATATACATGAGCCTTAAAGTCAGGGGCCTGAATGAGATCACCCGGAGAAGGGGATCACCTGGGAAACCCAAGCATGGTCTCTGGAGCACTTAGAGGTCACACAATGAGGAGGGACCAGTGAAGAAGACTGGGAGGCAGGCACATATGGGAGATGCACTGCTCCAAAGGTCAGCTGTGTCACCAAAGTGAATCCAATCATTCAGGAGAAAACCATACCTTCTGCATTCATCTTTTAGACCCTCTGCTGAGCCTGAAAGGGAAAAGTGTATTTTGGGCTTGGGGTTGGTTTCGAAAGTAGTGTTCTTGGTCTGCAGAGTAAATGGGAGGTAATTACATCTTGAAGGAGATATATATGTGCACAGGTTGGCACCAGTAATAGCTGGAGCAGCTGCAAAGCAGTTAGAGTTCCTGGAAAGCACTTATTTATTTGGGAGGATTTGCATATTATCAGAAAGCAATTTGAAGACAGAAAAATTTCTCTTGGCAAAATATCTTCCCTTAAGTGTCTAAATAGGCATGCCCAAGAAAACTGTATTTTTCTAAGAAAATCTTATCATTAAGTGGCTGGATGAGGTACCCATTTTTACTGCTGGCACTGGAGCGTCCTCTTTTCCTGACAGCTGCAAGCCAAAGCAAGTGTGCCTCTGCAAGAACAGATTTCCTTTTGCCTTTCTGTTCTGTTGAGCTTGCTCATTTAATCTCACAGGGAACTTGACAGCTTTCTCTAGGTCCTATAGCATTTCTTTAGCACTCAGTGAGAAGCACAGTAAGAGTGAAGAAAGAAAGCCGATGGTGGTTCCCATGCAGAGACCTGCTATGGGCTGTATGAGCAAAGTCTGCCTGTTGCCCAAGTATCTGATGCTCAGAATTAGGACTAGAAGTAGCAATTCCAACACTCTGTCATTATGACAGCTCAGCTAATGAAGGCAAATGTTCAGCATAACCCATTTACTGGCCAGTGGATGATTTATATCACTGAGATGTGTTATAGAAAATGTCAAGTGCTTTTAATTTATGGACTGCATACACAGTTTGTGTGGCTAAATTCTCTTCTTCTTGACATATAGAACAGGTGATTGGTATCTTCCCTGTTATATCCTATGTCGATAGGAAAGACATTTTGACAACCTATACAATTTTGCCCTCAGATAAGCTCATTTTTGTGCTCACTGGATGATCAAAAGATTCTGTTCACCCAACTGGACTTTTTCCCTGGTGGCAACACAAGGTAGAAGACCTGCTAGAGAAGCTGCCTCCATACAGCACCCTGTCACTGATGAAACTCATCAGCAAATACTGTCCCTAGAGCTCATCTCTGGAGAGCCCTCCTCTCCTGTCCCAAAGTCTCAGGTATTGACTTCTCAAGCTCTACATTTCAGCTTTCTCATGCTGACAGACATATGCTTGGCCTCACTAATGGTACTGAAATATGTCCTTATGATCACAGGAAAATAAGAGGCTAATTTAGATTTTGGATTTCAGGACTAATAATTCTTTGTCCCATAGTATTTTCTGTGAGGATGAGAATGTTCTATGTTTGCACTGCCCAATGCACTGTCTCTAGGCACCTGTTGCTATTGGACAATTAAAATGTGAATAGTTTGAGCTTCTGAATTTTTATCTTAGTTTACTTTATCATAATTAATTTAAAAATTTAATGACCATGTAGTGCTCGTATTGGACAGCCCAATAGATGCAAGGCCTCCTAGGCCTTTTTACTGAGCCTGAAAAATCTATTTAAATTTTTATCGGAAACTTCCAGCTTTGACGTGTCCTCTAGGAATCCCTTTAGATAGGACCTGGTTCAAGAGATAAATGTGTGGTCCCAGCAGGTAGATTTTGAAAATCTTACACCCACTCCATCTACAAGGTACCAGTCCACTCATGCATCATAATTATCCCATTATTAAATTTGGGATTTAGGAATTGAAGTTGTATGACTCCAGGAATCCTCATTCTGGTCTTATTTTATGTCACTTCATCTCCTGGAGTATGATTCTATAAAATGCGAATGAATGATGCCTCTGGAGTTGTGCAGCATTGGTATGTACACAGGACATTTGACAGTTTTCTAGACTTAAGAGAAATTATTCTTGTGCATTTTGAGGATCTACTGATTTCTCATATGGTCACGAGTCAAGGAAGGAGAAACAGTGCTACAGGCAGGTGGGGGACCCTGTGTGAACTGTTCCTTGCCTCATCTTGGATAAGTTGCTTTCTAGCCTCACTGTGTGTACATCCTGCCTGATCACCCCTCCCATGTTGCTCTCAAGATAAGAGAATATGTGGAAGACAGTTATGATTTGCTTTGTTATCCCGGGCCATTCATTCAGATTTTTTAAGCCAGCATCTCTGTTGCTGATATTTCCTTTGTTCATGGGCTCATGATAAACACCACAGACCTGGGAGTCTCATGCTCTTGAATTCTCTAGTCCTGGATTTTCCATCTCTTAAGTAACTTTGCTTCTCTGGACTTCAAGTTGGGAGAATCAAATAAAATGATGGATGCAATATTATGAAGTATGTTATTAAGAGCAGAAAAGAAAACTTTAAACACTATAGGCTTGGCTTACTGTCTTTGAATACAAAAGTTTGCCTCTCTATGTCCATGATGTGAGCTATGGGGCAGGGTCAAGAGACTAGAATGGAGCCAGGCTGAACTGCACTGCCTCTGCCCTCTCCACCCTTTCAGAGGGACCAGTGGTGGCTCATCAGGTGGCTCTAGTGTCTCATCTCACTGTAGCTGTGAAGAAGCATCACTGTGCACTGATGACTAACTTATCTGAGTCCGGTGAGACAGAACCCCCCCCCCCCAACACACATACAACAGGTTACATGAAACAGGTTTATTACTTAGAGGGAGACAAAAAGAGATAACAGAAGCCTAGGATTCATTGTGAGTTCATCCCCCAGGGCTCAGGGATGCTGCCTCGGGTGGACAGAGTGTTTGATTGCGTGGCCCCACTTGCACCACAGCTGAGGGACCTGAAAGATGACCCACTTTGGGTTTTATACCTGGTAATCATAAGACACACTGAGCTAAAGTGTTATTATGGGTTGGGGGCACATGGGGAGGGACAAGAACAGAATCCAGGCTTTTCCAGCCACCTTTCCCTAATCTCGCAATGTACGTTCCCAGCATATTCTACAGTTATTTTTGAGAACTAAAGGTGAGAAAGTGAGTCAATTCAAGGCCACCAGGAGAACTGTCCTGCACAGCTTTCACGGGGGCCCTACAGCACCTTTGCCTACTTCTGACAACCTTCTCAAAATCTTTTTTGTCTCCAGCTGCTCCATCTGATCCTTCAACTGTTTTGACCCAGATGATTTGGAAGTGAATGAGCTTGAGAGCCCATTTGATGATGCTGGCTATTTAGGCCAGCATCAGAGGGGCGAATCCTTGGCACAAGGTACAGGCCCCACCTGTGGTGCATGAGTTGCAGGTATCCCTGGGGAAAATCTTCTGAGGCTCAGCCAAGTAAATGAAAATCACAATTTGGCATCCCCAGCCTGATGGTTAAATTGTCTGCATCAAGGATAAGATCTTACACATTGTCATCAAACATGGATGGAATAAGTCACTAGGGGCTCCTTCTTCAAAGAGGACAAAGCCATGCCTGAAGACAAGCATGCAGATATTGTCTTTGTGCTCAAAGAAAACCCTGAGAACACCTCTACCAAGATGGCACTGATGTGTCCTACAGTGACTTGACCAGACCCAAGGAGGGGTTTGTGTGTCTGTGGGGTAAGGGGTGTGGTAAATGATGATGAGAACATGTCTATTTCTTCCTACAATCTGGGTTCTTCTTTTCTCTCTTCATTGTTTTCTCTTTTCCAATTACTCAACACCCAGCCTCTTTCTTGGTCTCTGCCCTGTCTTTTACCCCAGCACTGGGTGTCTTCATGGTAAACATTCCCAATTTCGATGGCTGAGAGAACCTCATGCTCTGCAATGATGCTATTAAGCCAGACTCCATGAAGAGACCCTGTGGAGAGACTTCCTATCCCCAAGGGTGGTCTTTTGCCCCAGGAGGAGAAATGTTTGTCTCACACGGTACTTCCCAGACAGACTGGCCTAAGCAGCACCTACCCTGCGCTTAGGCTCTGTCCTGGCTAGCCCAATGTCCATCACAGCAGTATCTCCACCCCAATATGACACACTCAACCCATGCCTACTCTGTCTGTGTCCACTGGCCACTGGCTACTGGTATAAATGTTATCATAAAATCACTGTTTTCAGGAGAATGTTCTGATTCCTGGTTCCCTTCAGAGCTGGAATGCATGGGATGAGAGAGCTGGCCTTGGCCAGGGATCAATTATCCTGTCCAGCTTTGAATCCAGTTTCAATCTAGTGGCAGGAGAATTACCTACATACTACCTGAGGATATACAGGGATTTCTTGCCCAAGCCTGTAAATAGCATGTTATGTTTCCCCTCCTGTCTTTGCTAGGATATTTCCTCTACTCTGTCTTTCCTTAGGCCTTCTCCCACCTGGGGGAGGAAGAGCAGAGAAGGGACCTTTCTTTACACTATTCCTACCCTGGGTCCAGAATGTCCAGCAGTTGGATAGCCTGGGTTACGGGCAGGTATTCATGCACATGGACCGCTCATGCGAGACAGTCTGAGTCCTCACTGGTGCTGAGATAGAAGGGGAAGGGAGGTAACCTGTGCCCAGGATCATTGAGTGTGGGTCACTTTCATTTAGGGCTGGGAGGTAAACAGGCCCACAGGAGCCTACTTAAGAGTGTTCCCCTCTACACACACACAGGATTACAAAATTTGAGAGAGTACTAATACAAGGGCAGGCAAGTGGGCACTGTGGTACATTTTCATTCCGGCGAAACTGAAAGGTGGAGAGCAGGCCCGTCTTCCAGCTTCTTCAGGAAGGGAAGGGCTCTTGGGAAGTGCCAGCTCTTCCTCACCACATGGTTCAGGATCATGGAGTTCTCCCCGCATTTCTGAACCCATGCCTAGTCACCCCCAGACTCTCGGTTTCCACTTTTGTGATACGTAAAGCTACTTCATGTCCTGCGCTTCCAGGAGTCTGAGGGAGGGATTTCTGGCCCCGTTACGTCCGTGCAGCTCCGCCCACCTCCTGTCGCTGCGCGAGGAATGAGAGAAGGGCTGGTTGAGCCAGGTCTTGTGATTGGGTCTTCACTACATTTTCTCACTTCAAGAAGCCCCTAAATGCTTTTGTAGTAAATTTTAAAAATAATTTTTTGGGGGATAACAATATTATGAAAAAATAAAATACTTAAAATATGTGACATATGTATGTGGTCATTGTTTATATAAAAGATAACAATGTATTCACGTTGATGCATTCAGTCAGTGAATTAATGTTAACTTATAGCATTCTACTTAATGTTTATATCATAGTTTATTCTTTCCTTATTGACTGAAATTTTTACCGAGTCCAGTTTTTTTGTTATTATGCCTGGAGAACTCATGTACATATGTCCTGGAATACATGTACACATTCTAGTCATCTTTAGATTGCAGGAATTGATGCCTTTCCAGACATTATAGATATAAATGTGTCATATTGTTCAAGTGACTTGACTTTTCATGTATTTAGATCTTGACTCCCTAGGTCCATGGTGAGCTCCTTGGGGCAGAAGTGATGGGCACAAACAAGGTGTTCAGTAAGCTGCTGAGACCTGGGTAGAGTGATGTCAGACATGTGGCTTGTACAGCATGTCTTCCACATATGTGGGCTTAACATGGCAAGTGCAGGGTCTATGACAACCATTGGAGGAATATACAACACTGGAAGCCCACTTGAGAAAAACAGAGATGGGGAGTTTTTTAAAAGACAGCCTGTAAGTGACACTCACACTGACATGTCACTCATCTTAGCCTTCTTTAAACAGACTGATCCTCCAGCTCTGAAAGAAAGGGATATTACTCAAACTATCATGAATAAGTAGAATTGGCAGGCCTCATCACTCTAAAGGAAGAAGAATGCTGGAGAGAGAGAACTCTTTGCCTTTCCCAGCGATACCATGCCGCTCCACACCACACAGCTCTGCCTGATTTCTTCTACCAGAACGCCCGTCCTCCCTGGCAGTCCCCGAACATCTGCAGTGCTCTTGCACACAGCAAGCCTCCCGCCTGGATTCGGGGTTCTCCATATCACACTGTGCTTTTCCTATCATTGGTTAACTTTAGAAAGTGATTCTGCCTCTGGAATTGATGGAGCAGCTCATATCGAGCCAACTGTCCTATCAAGAATAACTAGAGGAGCTAGACAAAAAATACAAAACCTTCTGTTGGAAGGTGCCGAGGAGCTCCTGGGGCTGCAAGGACTGGCAGGGTAAAGGGACTCAGGAGACAGAAACCCATTAAGTGAACATGACATTTTGCACTGCTTTCCCTTTGGAGCATTTGCCAATTTATAGGTAATAAAGCTCTACAAAAAAAAAGGAGATTGTAAATATAAAATTTATGCTATTGATTACCCTTGAGGGAAAGGCAGGATGCCTTGAGATAGGGCACAAAGTGAGTTTTTAAGGAACAGGCTGTATTTTATTCCTTAAACTGGATTGTGGTTGGATAATCAGTTTATTATTTTTCTTCAAAGCATATATGTGTATACATATATACACACATATATAGCATATTCTTCTGCATCTGTATTTAGCATAAGGAAAAAAGGAAAGTAAAAGAAAAGGGACTCCAAAGCAATAGCTTTTAACCACAGAGAACAAATTTCGGCCCCCAGTGTGATTTCGCCCTTCAGCAGTTTCCTCCCAGAGCAGCTAGAAAGCCTGCTCTTCATGTCCACCCTGAGTAATTTCTGCCACTCTCAAGTGCTAATAAAACTCTCCAGGGCTGGAAGCTCCATGCTTCTAATTGTAGGGTTCTCATCCTTAAAAGAACTAGGCATCTACCCAAAGGAACAAAAGACACTCTATAATAAAGACACCTGCACTCGAATGTTTATGGCAGCACAAGTCACTATAGCAAGGATGTGAAACAACCCAAGTGCCTGTCAATCCATGAGAGGATTAATAAAATATGGTCTATGTATACAATGGAATACTGCTCAATTACAAAAGCAGTGGTGATCTAGCACCTCTTATATTATCCTGCGTAGAGCTTGAGCCCATCCTCCGAAGTGAGGTATCACAAGAACGAAAGAATAGGCTCCACATGTACTCACCATCAAACTGGCACTGACTGATCAACACTAAGGTGCTCACACAGTAGTAATATTCTTTGGGGGTTGGGGAGCTGGGGGTGGGTTAACTCACAACTAATGGACGCGGTGAGCATTGTAGGGGGGAAGGGCACACCTCTAATCCTGGCTTGGGTGAGGCAAAGTCATAACATGTAACCAAAAGGTTTGTACCCCCATAATATCCTGAAAAAAAAAACACAACTTTTAATCAGAAAGAAGAGTATTAAAGCTGGATGTGTGGCCTCATTCTAGGAGAGATTAAAAAAGAGTGTGAGGAAGGCCATGTTTAGGTGGGGGCAGAAGAAAGCACGAGGAGTGAATTTGTTTACGGGGTCATCGTATGTGACGATTCTTACACCTGTATAGCTCTGCACACATGCACATATGATAATGCATACATGTGTATTGGATTATGGGTATGAAAATTAGGAAGAAGAGATAAGAATAGGGTCAAATGAGATTAGGAAAGGGTATGGAAATGCTGGCTGAGTTCATGAAGAGATGTAATTTGTGAGTTGAAGACAATAAAAAGAAGTAAACAAGAATGGGGGAGGATAAAATGTAAGAGAAGGAAAGAATAAAATAATCAATAAAGATAATATCACGTTAGGGGGGAAACTCTATATAGAACAAATTTTCACTGGAAATGAGAATAGGAGAGGCTGTGGTTTCATACCACGAGTTTCACGTCCCTTCTGGATTGCCAAGCAGTTTTTCCTTCATGTCCTGCCTTTCAAAATTTGTAAAGAATGGCCTTGGGAGAAATGTATTACCATAGGCAGTTGCCTTTTGAGTGGACACACATATTTGTAATTTTTTTGCTTCCTTAATCTCAATACTACTTAATATATAATGCTTCAGCTAAGAGGATATCACCTTGAACAATTGTTAAGAAAGAAGAATGCTTGATGTTAAACAAATGCCTACAAGATGACATATTAATAATATCTAATATATCAGATATTTACCAGAAACCACAAGGTAATCCACTATTTCACTTTGACAAAATAGATATTATTCTTGGACAAAATATTTTACTGAGCCTAAAAAGTATAATAAAAATCACCTGAGCTCAGTGGATTTTTTCCTTAAAAAAAATGGAGAGGAAGTCCCCCAAGTGAAAATGATGTGCTAAGGATAATAGAAAATACAACAATAAAATTGTACAAGGTGTAGACAGGAAGGCAACAAGTCTTTCTGGTAGGTAGTGAAAATACAAGCACCAAGCATGCATACAAAGTATCTAAGTATGTAACAAATAAATATATAAAATGTGCACATGCGTGCAAAGGAGTAGCTTCAACAGTGCATTTCTAAATAGAGAGAGATTCACATCAGAAAGTAATTCTCATTATGTTTACCTCATCACACCTTTGCTGGCATTTTCTATCTCTAGGGTTTACTCTTACACATTATCATGCATGTTCTCTCCTTGTTTTCTTAGAGACCTTAGGCAAGGTCAAAGAATTAACCCCTAGTTCAGTAATTCCTTACTCTGTGAATGATTTCAAGAAGTGTAATATATTTTTTAGCAATTTGAAACAAAATTAATTTACATTTACTTTAATTTTTACAAACATTCAAAACATTTGCCTTGCAATTCTTTAGGCAGAAAAATATTAATAAAGATGCAGTTAATTATAAAGGCAAAAAGGAGCAACTCACAGTAAGCTCCCCATGTGACAGCAACTCCAACAGCTGTCTCCAAAATGTATTCTGTATCCATTGGATCTGTGCTCTTCTCTTTGTATAGACTGCCGCCAGCCTAATCCAGGCCCTGTTTTCTCTAGCAGGGCTACTGCAAATCCACTCACTGGTTACCCTGTCTTTTCTCCTGTCCTCCTCAAAATATAAATGTTGAATATTTCATATATGTTTTATAGCAAATATTATAAAGATCTAAATCCTTCATATAGCATCAAATGATTATCTTA
Organism: Cheirogaleus medius; assembly: GCA_008086735.1. NCBI lineage: Eukaryota > Metazoa > Chordata > Mammalia > Primates > Cheirogaleidae > Cheirogaleus > Cheirogaleus medius. Next base: position 61,198,272 of record VBSM01002608.1, read on the forward strand.
AAATATAAACTAGATCTTAATACTCATCTGTTCAAAAACTTTCAGTGGGTTATTCACTGCCTTTAGACTCAAGTCCAAACTCCTCTCTGTGGCCTCCAAATTCACTCTTGCCTAGTTTCCCAATCTCATCTAATCCCACCCACTCTTTGCTCACCCTGCTTTGCCCACACTACCTTCTTTTCAGATCTATGATTTTGTTAAGCTCATTTCCACATCAAGACCTTTTCAACATGCTTGAAGACAGTTACCATGCACTTTCCTATGCCAAATGCCACTTCTTCCTGCAGTCCTCAATTAAAACCTCATGATGACCAGCAGGTCTCTCCGGACCTCACAGGAGAGACCTCCAACCCTTCCCTGTGATGCTAATCCCTCCACTTCCACTCTGTTAATTTCCTTCACTATCTGTCGCCATCTATATTTACCTTGCTTTAGTTTGTCTACTTGTTATTGCCCTGAACGACGAAATATAAATTCTATAAAGAAGGTATATTTTATGTATCTGTTCATCACTGTATCATAACTGCCTCACTCTATATCTGACATAAAGTATGTGTTTAACAAATATTTGCTAAATGAATGAATGAGCAATTAAATTTGGTTTATTTCTCTTTCTCCTCAGTATGTTATGCATGGGCTTAACACTCTTTAATGACATTGAATTGCACTTATAATAAAATTTAATTCCTTACCATAGTCAAAAGTTCCCTGCATAATCTATCCCTCAACGTCTCTCCAAATGCACCTTATATCATTATCTCTTTTACTCGCAATGTTTCGACTGCATTGGCCCTACTCCTTCTGATTTTAGGGTTTTATTAGTAATCTATTGCTTCATAAAACATTATCCCAAAACACAGTGGCTTAACAATAAACATGTATTATTTCATGGTCTCTGTTGGTCAGAAATTTGGGAGTGGTTATCAGGGGGGTTGTTAGGGTTGCTCTGGCTTGGACTCTCCCATGGTGTTGCAATTAAGATGCTTGCTGGTGGTGCAGTTGCTTGAAGCTTGACTGGGCCTGGAAGACCCACTTCCAAGAATGCCCTCTTGCATAGCTATTGGTAGCAGGCCTTTCAGCTCCTCCTCAAGTGTTGGTAGAGAACTTATGTTCCTAGCCTTCTTCACAGGGCTTCTCTGGTACTCTCATGCTATGGCAGCTGGTTTCCTCAAGAACAGGCGATCTAAGAGAACAAAACAGAAACCACAATGGCTTTGTAACCTAGCCTCAGTAATCATGCTCTGTTATCTACACAGTATCTTATTGGCTACAAACATCAGTACTACTCACCATGGGAAGGCACAACATCCTTCGGATAATTGGGAGTGATCCTGGAGGCTGCCTTGCACAGTTTGCCCTCTGCCCCACAATGATCCACATGCTCCCTACATGCAGAATATACTCACCCTCTGGTCAAGACCCCTCAAATCCCCATCCCATTATACGACCAGTTCACAATCCAGAATTTTGTCATTTAAATAAAGGTCTCAGAGCACATGAGGCCCTTCAGGTATAATTCCTTAAGTACCAGCTCCTCCAGTATAGTTTCTTATGGTTGTAAGATGTGTGAAATATAGCAGTAAGATATCCGTTCCCCTATACAACCAGCATGTAATTGTGGGATGGCACTAGGGTAACAACTGAAGATGCCTCCACTGAAAAGGAAAAAAATGGGAGGCAGGAAGACACGGAGGTGACAGTAGCAGGTGGGTGAGGCTCTCTAGGCATCGGCATGGATGTCCAGCCTGTGGGTGTTTGCTTGAACTAGGTTTGGGTGTGATGTTGGCTTAAGGAGTGTCTCTGGAGGAGTATTGGCCCTTGAGGCAGTTCTGTGGTCCTGGGGGCAGTGCTAGAGCCTCAGGGGAGCAGAGCTGCAGTTCCAATAGCTGTGCTGGTGCCTTGAGGGTGGGGCTTTGGCCCATGCATAGTGAGAGTCTCAAAGCCAGTACTGCAGCCTAGATGCAGGGCAAGAGCTGCATGGGCAGGGCCATGGGTTCAGACGACAGTGCAGAACTAGAGAGGTTGAGCCACACAGGCGGGAGATGGCTTTGCAACACTGGGAACATGGAGGTGAGCCACATGGAGGGGCTCATCCAGTGGTGCTGAATCTGCAGATGCTGAGCTGCGTGGGTTTGGGGTAGCTCCAGTGGCACAGGGACCATGGAGGTATAGCTGTGTCGGGTGGGCAGCAGAGGAGGGGTGGCACGGAGTGGGGATGTAGGCTGGGGCTACCAGGTGGCCAGGTTCTACCACCACCCTGGTCTCGTTGAGGCAGTCACCATGAGGCTTCTTAGCTGGTATCTGTGGTGCCTGAGGCACCCCTTCTGCTCGAATCCGCATTGGCGGAGAGGGATGCTAGGTACCCAGTCACAGGGCACAGTGCTGGGGAGGGTCCATGCTGCCCATTCCTTCCCCAGCCTGGTGGGGCTATGGGAAGGCTGCAAAGTCAAGCATCGTGCAGACCCGGTGCTCTGTATCTAAGAGCTCAGACTGGTATCAGTTGCAGAAACCACAGATTGGTAGCCACCAAATCCTTGCTGCACCGCTCCCTGGTGCAATGTCTCTGCACACACTCTAAACAGCTCCCCAATCAGTCCAGGGGTTTGAGGTGGGGGCCCCCTCATAGCTCAGGCCACAGTGCCCGTGGAGTGGGCATGGACCCTCAGGGCTCTCTCCTCCTGACATTCTCCATGTGTAAATGCCTCCCCAAAGTTTCCTTTGATCTTGCAGAATGAATCACCCCATCACCTTCTCCTTCACTCTGAATGTCCCCCATCAGTTCTCCTGAGTTTCTTTCTGAGAACAGCCGTGTGTAGGTAGCCATCCACCTGCATCTTCCAATCCTCTCCTGGAGAGCGCACACATTGGCTGCTTCTAGTCTGCCATCTTCTCAGCTCCCTTCATAGTTATTTAGATTTTCTTTTCAAAGAAAGGCTCTATATTTTGAAAGTAGAACCACATAAGAATGGATATTTTAAGCTGAGCAGAATTTGAAAGAACCTGCCTATTTCCACATGAACATGGGACACATACTAGGGAACTAAGGTGCAGTGTGCACAGGTTACAAACTAACGTAGAACCCCATGGGCATGGTGACATGGACATGGAAGAGAGCCAGTATTTTTCAGAAAATATTAAGAGACCACTTCCAGAGTATCATGGAATGTTTAGCAATTGGGAATGCAAAGGAAATCAAAACATCGCCAACCACTGAATAGCCATGTAATAAGATCAAGAACCTATTGGAAAGAATCAACAGAATTGAGCAATAAGAGCATGAGGAAAATTCCAAATTGTCTACTTGTCATTTTCTCATTCTGCATCATGTCAGATAATTTTAGCAACCTAGAGGTTGAGTTTTACCTATTAGTCAGGATGTTTTGAATAGAAGCCACAGAAAAACAATTAAAACTAGAATAAGCACATACAGATTTTTTTTTTACTATTATAATTTGGAAGGACACCATGGTAGCTCTCAGGCTAAAGAAAGAAAAAGAACATCAGGAAAATGGATGTTGGAGATTGCAAGTTGATACTTCAAGCCACTAGTGTTTGTTATGACTATCTGAATTTCTCCTATGTTTGGCTTATTTTTTAGTGTAATTCTCATTTTCTCTTCTTCAAACCCTACACCTCTCCTTAGAGAATATTTTCTCAGGTCCCTGTAATCCTGTAATCCAAATAATAGGACAGATGACCCCTGCCCTCCTCTCCCCAGTGTCAGTTATAATGCTGAACCAACTAGATTGCATCTTGGAAATTTGAAACTGACAAACAAAACTCCCTCAGTGTCTTTTGAGTACTTGGACTCTGAAGTCATGAGGCTCCAAAGTGATCATTTTCAACCCAATTGAGAAAAAGCAGATATCATGGGCATATAGTGGAAGATACAATGAAAGAGAAACATTCTGCTTTCTGTTTCTTCTAACTTGGAGCATACTAATCTTCATAACAAAAACAACTGCAAAAACTAGACAAAATACAATAAAAATCTATTGGAAATATTGTTAAGCTATCAAAACAGCCAGCCCTTGATGGGCCAACATCCCTGGGAGAATAGAAACTCACTGAGGTAAACATGACATTCTATGCTGATTTTTGCCTCAGTCCATTTGCTGATGCATAAGCCGTACTGGCTGACACACGAATAAACAAAGCAGAAACAGCTGCCGAAAAAGTGTAAAAGCAGAACATAGCCTTCAGCAGTCTTGTACACCCAGGGAGGAAAATTCTGGCATTCAGGATTAGCAAGGCAGTTCAAGATTGAGGGGCCACTATTTTGAAGAGAAAGGAAACTCTGAAAAGTAAACCTGACAGTCTGAGTTGCTTTTCCCTTGAAGCATTTGTCATTTATAAGTGAACCAGACCGAGAGTCTGGGGAACCAAGCAGAAAACAGTTGCTAAGAGGCTGAAAACCTAAGTATAGTTATTAACAGTCTTTCTGTGCTGGAAAATAAAAATTTGAGCTAAGAACCTACCCAAGTCAAAAAACCCTAGTAAACAGTCTAGTGTTCAGTTGAGATATCAACTAATGCCTAAATGTCTAATGTCTAAATAGTCTAGCCTTCAGTTGAGACATCAACTAATGTCTAAAACTAGCCTTCAGTTAATCCATCCAACTAGATGGATTAATCCTTAAAAAGTCTGATTGTAATGTGTCTTGGTGTGGGTCTCTTCGGATTCATCCTATTAGGTGTTCACTAAGCTTCCTGGATCTGGATTTTTAGTTCCTTCCCCAGACTTGGGACGTTTTCTACCAATATTTCTTTGAATAGGTTTGTCATTCCTTTTTCTCTCTCCTCTCCTTCTAGTCCTTCAATAATGCATACATTATTAAGCTTGATGGTATCCCATAAATCCCTCAATCTATCTTCACTCTTTTGATTCTTTTCTCTTTTTACTCTTCACATTGAATAACTTCCATTGACCTGTCTTCAAGTTTGCTAATCCTTCTTATGTTTGATGTAGTCTCACGTTGAATGCTTCTATTGAATTTTTGAATCTGGTTATTAAATTCTTCAGTTTTATGATTATGTGTGGTACTTTTTAATATTTTCTATCTCTTTGTTAAATTTTCAGTTTGTTTATAAATTGCTCTCCTTACCTCACTCAGTGAGCATCTTTATGACTGTTTTTTTGAATTCTCTGTCAGGTAAATAACATATTTTTATTTCATTAGGGTTGGTTTCTGGAGATTTATCTTTTTCTTTTATTAGTAACATATTTCTGAGTTTCTTAATTTTTCTTTACTCTTGGTTGGTTTCTACGCATTAGATAAGACAACCACCTCTCATAGACTGAAATATGGTCCCAACTCAGTGTAGGAAAAGACTGTGTAAAGTTTATCTACCCTTACTTTAACATCTTGGAAGAAGACAAAGAAAATTCTCTCTTGGAGGAAAGCCATATTTCCAAAGACTCTAAATTTTTCTTAAAAAAATCCCACATTCAATGAAAATTTACAAGGCACACCAAGAGATAGGACCAACAGGAAGAGCAGACAATAGAAACAGTCACATAGATGATCCAGGCAATGAGGTTATCGTGCATGGACATTAAAATAACTGTGTCGATTATGTTCAATGAATAGATGACAAGATGGAGACTTTCTGTTGAGAAAGAAATCTATATATAAAAATTATCATGAAAATTCTAGATTTAAAAAGTGCTAAAATTAATGCATTCAATTTCAACCATTCTTAATTTTATTCTGGATATGTACTACTATAATATAATATAATTTCATATTATAGCAACAGCTTATTGTTGTTTTCATTTGCATTTGCCTCATTGCTTTTGTGAAAATGTGGAGCAGTTGGAGACTCCATACACTGTTGGTTTATCCATTTTGGAAATTTGTCTCGCAGTATCTGCTAAATAGATATGTGCATGACCTATGACCAAGGTCTTCTACTCCCAGATACAAATCCAACAGAAATGCACAAATACATGCACCAGAGAAGAGTTAAAGAATGTACACGGGGGATGGAAAAAAAAAAAAAACTTTTATCGGGTGGTTGACTGGTGTGGGGGGTAGGAGGGGAAAGGTGTATACTTACATAATGGGTGAGGTGCGCACCACCTGAGGGTTGGACACGCTTGAAGCTCTGGCACAGCGGGGTGGGGGAGGGGTAGCAGGGGCAATATATGTATCCCTAACAATACTTGTACCCCCATAATAAGAGGAAATAAAAATAAAATAAAATAAAGAGGGGTAAGAACTATAGCAGATGAAGAGCAAGGTGTTATAGGGGCCTGGGAAAGCTTTCTAGAGGCAGGAACATTTAAACTAAAGGATGAAAATGAGTCGTCTACTTCAAGTGAAGGGGATGATGAATGTTTCAGAAAGAAGAATAACAAGATCGAAGGCAGAAGAGGGGAGAGAGAGAGAGAGAGAGAGCAGGGAAAGTTTGCTGAATGAATGAATATTCAACAACCAGACACTTTTATACAGGGGAGAAATGTGTTTTAGACACCCTCTGGCATTCCTTTGGAGTATAGCTTGAGTGTTCCTATGGATGGTGACTGGAGATTCCTGGTTAGTCCTGGTGTGATAGAAAGTGGAGCTCCAAAGGTAATTGGGCAGACTATTTGAAGTATCTACCTGGCTTCCAGTCTTCCAAAAAATGTGCCAATTTTTCTTGTCAGCTTTCCCTTCCCAAGCACAATTCTTGATGTCCTATCAATTTAAGACCAAGCATTGGATGGAGGCTCCCACAGGACAATACCAGCCTCCTCTTCTCCCCGCTACCCTCCTCTGTTGCCTACTCCTTACATTTTGAGTTAACTGTGAGTTCATGTTTGGTTCCCTACTTCCATTGTACTGCTGAGCTTGCTCTGCCTGGTATTACAGTTGCTTCTGCAGCAATCTTTTCCTTCCTGCCAGACTACAAGATCTTTG
>VBSM01002608.1:61205272-61215977 GCA_008086735.1 Cheirogaleus medius
AAAAAAAAAAAAAGAATGTACACGGAAACACTTTGTTGAATTGCCAAAATAAAAAACAAGTTGAATTTCCAACCAAAGTAGATTGGATAAGTTGTGGCATATTTACACAAAGGAATATGATGTATGAATACAAATGAAACTATATTTAACATTATGGATAAATAATATTGGGTGACAGAAGCCATACATAAAAAAACCACTGCATGTTATATCGTTCAATTTATATGATGTTAAAAAACAGGCAGAACTAAGTTATAATGGTAGAAGTCTATCTTTAAGGAGGAGAGAACTAGTGATTGGGTGAGGTCAAAATCGGGCTTCCAACTATGGTTACTGTTCTATTTATCTCTCTTGGTGAAGATTTCACTGGTAAATTCATTGAACTTATGACTTTTATACATCTGTGAGACTATTTAGAGAAAGAGAAAAAAAGGAAGTAGACAGAGTGTGAAGAGAGAGGCAAAGATACATACACAAGCAAGTCCAAAATGAGATCTAGAGAAGATCCTTGGCTCATATTGGCTCTCTTGGTCTTGCTTTAATTTCTCTTGAGCCAGATTGTTTTCCTTACCTTTGGTTTTGTGAAATATTTTCCAATAATCCCTCCTGCCTTCTTTTCCTTTAATAAGCTGTCTAAACAAACCTTGAAAGTGTTTCCTTAACTCAGTTATTTTTGAAGGGAGAAAAGTAAAAAAAAAAAGATTTGTTGAGAAAAACCTGAACCCACACACTAAAATAGTTATATATATTTTTCATTCTACCTATTAGCTACAAGAAGCTACAAACTCTCTCAGCAAGATTCTGATATATAATCCCTGAATAACACAATTTGTAAGAAACATTAATGGAAACATAACACCAAAATGAAATTTTTATAGGTACTTTTAAGCACAATTTAATTATTTTTTAAGGGTAGATTAACTAAAGTAACTTTAAAAATTATTACATTGTCTGAGCTCTTTTTATTTGGGGAATGTTTGAATCAATTCAAAATAAGCAAATGTTCCATTGCCCAACCTGTAGGAAGAATGTCTGGAGATTCAGTCTAAAATAAAACAACAATGCTGATCAGAAAGCAGATAGATTAAGTATTAATAGATATCAAAGTGGCTAGATTGATGTTTATGATGCAAGACAATTAACAGTGACATGTGAATAGTCCATGGTTTCTGGGTATTTTCAAAGTCAACTTATCAGCTACATTCAAGTACATTTGACTCCATATCTATCTGAAATAATTAAATTCCAAAGAAGTTTTTCATGGATCAAATTTATCTGAGAGAGTCTTATGTGGTTTTAATATAGGTGACTTTGTAGGCAAACCTCAGCTATTTTGTCTGAAATAGATATAATAATTACACCCAAGCACTAACTATAGCAAGAAACAAAGATATGTGAAAGCATTGCTACCTTGAAATTTTTGAACACCAGATCTTTTACTTTGTAAAGGGATTAGGCTGCTGAGTTGTAAGAGGCTTATTTTGGCTTGTTATTAATTTAACATTCCAAAGCATCTATTCACAAGATTCTATTTAATTGAATATTAATGTGCAAAAGTTTAAGACACTTCCACATACAATATCTCTATCAAGTCTCAAAAATTGCTACAAAAAAGAATGCATGGATATTATGCTTATTTGTTCAGAAAGAAAAGTGAACACTTGAAAAAGTTTGGGTACTTTGTTTAAGAACATGGTTTTTGTAATGGTCAGAACCAGGGATCAACCATAGGTTTCTTCCCTTCTAATAAAGTGCTCTTGCCAGTAGATAGCGTTGCTATATATTAGATCAATATTGTACAATCAATTTAGATCCAGTCTCTTTATAAGAATGTACTTTTCTTTATGTAACTCGCATTTGTTATTGCCATCTAAAAAACAAAACATACTTTAATAAAAATTCATGAAAATTTTAAATTCATATTAACTTTTTCATTATTAGAATTTATAACCTCATTTCAATGAGTAACTTACATCATGTATCTTTCCACCCAAAAATGGGGCAATTTAATATTTTCTACATCAATGGCAAACAGATTTTTTTTTATTGATCTCAAAGAAGACCTTTAAGCTGTGAAACTTCTGTGTATGTGCAGAATGAAAAGATTCTAGGATGTCCCTACTACTAAGGTTCATGCAGTGAAGAATTCTAGAAAGTGAGATGTTGGTTATTTCCTTCCTATATTTTCTTCTTATTTGCAAAACACTGAATCTTTGCTAAGCTTCTGTTTTCAACTGTTAATTCATAGTTCGATTTTTTTGAATCCCTGAGTTTCACCTCCTACTTTATATCGAACACTTCCTTCCTTCCCTGGTCTATGTTGCACCAGACCAGGTGCACAAGGACAGCTGACAGAGAAAACATAGCCGCCTCAGCAATAAAGTACAACTTTCTCTGTAATACAAGGAGCCTAATTTTGAAACAACTGTCTTGCTAAACATTTTCACCAATTTTATTTCCACCTCCTTGAAGAAGCTTTCCCCAACCATTCTCTTGGCTAGACTTGGTCTACCTGATATTTCACTTATTTATGTCTCCCATCACATTCTCATGATGATTCAGTACCCGAGGGCAGAGTACCTAAGAGAGAAGCTTTTGAGAGCTTCTCTTGAGCTTCATCTGTAAGCCTATTGCTCAAGTCCTCCTAAGCTAGTTTCTGCTCTGTCCAAACATTTCTTTGACATCATTTCTTACTTTCTCTCCACTCCTTCTCAGGCATCTGGCTCAGTATTTCTTATTGGTGATTAGAGTGGCTTGAACTCTTATATGTGATTCTTCCTAAGCAAAGAATTTTATTCTGGGATTTGCGGGTGTAGTGGGGAGGAAGGCTGACAAGACAGAAATCATGCATCCAGAAAATTTTAAAGGCTTTGCACTAACATAAAATTGTAACGGTGCCACATTCAAGTGGATGCTTAACCTCCTAAAATGTGTTTCTACTTTTCCTAATCACAAAAGCCAGCGTAAACTATTTAATTCCGCAATTACAGGATGAAGAACTAAAAACAGCATAGCCTTAGGCAAGAAGTGAGCATCCTCACTCTCTATCCTCATTAGTGAGGATAAATGTGTCATCCCTGGGCAACCTATTATGGATCTCCTATTTGTGTATTAATTTTTTTTTTAAGCTTGGTGGTAGCATGAATCTATATGACAGAAAACCATACAGTTCTCTAACTTTAAAACATAGTGTTAAGAAAGCAGTTTAAGTTTCCAATTAAAAGGGCCTGTATTTTAGACCTCCCTCCACCGCGCACATGGCCGCGGCTCTGTCTCCCGCGCTGCCGCTGAAACACGTTACTGCTCTCAGAAAACGGGTTTGTGGGTGGGAATTGGAGAGCAGAGGGAGGAAGGGAAGGTTTTCAGGAAAAAAAAGATTTCCATTGTTTCCAGGAAACTGCTAAAATATGTGTATATGTGTGTTTTCTGAGCATTTCTCACACATTTTCAGGGCTCAGATTCCCACCTCTGATTTTTTTCTCCATTTTCTGCCTAGCCTGCTTATTGCTGACGCCAACAGATGGGATCCCCCAAAGGTGAGAAAACACGTTAGACGGTGACTCCACAGGACACATGGAGGACTTCCTTGCAGATAGGAGAGAAAAGTGTTCCCATACCAGTCCAGAAAGTGAAAGCAGAGCTTTTTGCTCTGTTCCCCGCCCCCCCCCCAAATATTGGAACTGATTCAGATATAAAACTTGGCAACATTTTATTCTTATGATGATGCATAAAAATTGATTGTCTTATATTTAAAGGAGACTCTGGGACTATTTTCCTCAGGACAATTAGAAGCTAGCTGAAAGGCAATGCGTTTGAAGTTGTATATATTTGAAGTTCCATTGAAACAGACAGGAAGACACACAGAATGTTGGCTACTGCCCGTTGACTCTCCTCACATGCCGGTAGTACCTGATTACGAATTTAGAAAAGGTTTCCCTCTCTGTATGGCAGACAGTTGGGCTCTGCTGTATGCATGATTTGAGACACAAAGGACAAAGGGCCTCTCCACTTATATAAGAAACCTTTCAGAGTAAGATGAAGTGTGAAGTGTTATTCTCTTATTCTTCTGGGGCCATTACTTACTCTCATCTGTACAGGCAATTTTTGAATGTGTCAAGACATGAACTATTTTGGCAAATGGGAAATAAGTGCTTTTTAGGTTCAAATATTTTAATAAATGAATGGAAATCAGGAAAAAGGCAAAGTTTCCAAATGGATAAGGTCATTTCTAAAACAACAGCAACAACACCAACAAAGCACAAAAATACTGAGCTTCTTAGAGCTATAGCCCAACCTGCAGAACTGGGATGTTTTCAAATCTAAGGCAACTTTGGAGCCAAATAATTTTGTTTAATGTAAAACTTGTACTGGTAGTTAGAACTTAGTGAAGAAAAGTGATTTCTATCCCAGATCTCTTACTTAGGAATGCAGTGGTCCAGCCTCCATGCTCATTCCATCCACTTAGCGGAGAAGCACAACTGGCACCACCAGCCATCTTCTAGGTCCTAAGTTTCTGGAAATGAGCTTAGCTCGCAGTTCATACATGACTCGAACTTTTAGTCAATTAGAAAGGCATTTATAATTATGTGTCACAATTTTTGTAGGCCATTCTTCATGGCATTTCATCTATATTCATGGTCTCTTCAGTACAGTATTTCTTTCAGACCAGTTGTACATGAATCAGCAAATGCAGATAATTTAGTAGCTAGGATATTACGTTCAAAAATAAATGTAAGGGTAGAAGGAAAGATATTTTTTCCCAACAAAATTATACCTATTGTTAACTCAACACTGTCTCCTGCACCCATCCTCCACCCTACTTCTGCCTAAGGTGTTTTAATTTGAGCCTTGCTGTATAAGCTGCTCACACAATGAAGCCCTCTGGTGATAGCTAGCAGTAATCAAGACAAAAGAGAGGAAATCTGAGGCCAGACTGGGCCCTTATTGTACTTGTGCCTATGTGAAGAAGAGAAATGTGGTTGAAAGTGTACTATTAGTCCCAGATATTTTCCTTTCTTTAAAACCAACCCTTATTCCCTTCTTAGGTATTCCTCTGCAAGAAAAACACTGATGTCTTCTAAGGTATTGTCTTTAGATAAACCATTTTTAACTATAGCTATTCAAAATAATTCCCCTGACCCTCACCCCAGAGAGATGATTTACTAAATTTGAGTAGTCATACTGGGTCCATTTAAATGGAGATTTCTGATTCAAAAGATTATTGTTCTTCAAAACATATTAAAATTACTTGCTACAGACTATATGTTATAAAACAAAAGTTAATCAATACCACAACCTCTTTCATTGCAAAGCAAGCTTTGTAATTCTGGAAAAAGAACTCTCAGTAAGAAGTAAAACATTGCCCAACAGAAAAGCATGAAAATAATCATTGGCATTTTACCATTTCTCTTTATTCCTAAAAACTCTCCAAGCAATGGGCAAGCCTGATTCACCGTTGTATCCATTACCACATAACTGTGGGGAAGAACTAAACTCAACCACAGTCTGTTCTTTTCCTTATGTAAGCTGTTTTATTGCCTTCGTAATCACTGATACTGACCCTCTCTCCCATCTGTTGATTTTTTTTCCTTTGCTGAAACAGTGCTTAGGTTTCAAAAATACAGATCTCAAAATCATTAACCTAGAAAGAACCTGGCCTTCATCCACTCTGTTTATCGGATGTTAAAGCAGTCTCAAGGGTTTGCTAAAATAAACTAATGGGCTGTAGAGGAGAGGAACACACCATCTGGCCAAGGCAGTGAGGCTGAGAATATATAGCCCAGGTAATTACTTTAGGTGAATCTATCACAACACATGAAAATGAAAGAAAGTTTGAATATTTTCTTTCCTTACCCTGTAAATCTGCCTACAGTCAGAACAATGGAATAATCAGCTGCAGAGAAGAGGGATCGGGGGCAATGTAGAGAAAGGATAGCCTGAGTGATGGGACCAGTGTGAAGAGACGTCAGTGATTTCCAACTGCAATAGACCTCTATTGTTCGGGGAAGACAGATACTCTCAGTTTATGAAATAGACTTGTAGAAAGGACTGTGCGTAAATACATTCTCATAAACTGAATCATTCAATACACTAAGGAATCCAGTTAATGTAAAAAGAAACCTGTGTTGAAATCTATCTATGCTCCATTAGTTTGTATTTTGTAAGCATGTATGCCTTGCTCTTTTTCAATTTTCTTAGGAAAGAACTTTCCTTGGCTGAGACCTAGGTTTATCAATTAAGAAATGCTTATTGAGGCAAACCTGCTTATAAATGGGCCACTTTATTTCCATCTTTCAGAATTAAGACATATCTCTGTCCGTAGTGTCTGCATGCTCTCATCTCCTAGCCACTTATCAGCCTACTCTGACCAGACTTCTGCCCTAGTCATTCTCCTGAAACTATTGCTTCCTTTTTACCAAGTACAAATTTATGCAATGCCACCTCATCTCACTTGACTTCTCAGGGTCATTCAACGCAACTATCTCCTCCTGAGAACATTCTCTTATGCTTGCTTTCAGGGCACTATACCTACTTACTCCTTCACCGCCAGCTTTTTCAGGCTTTTTTTCCCCCTCTTTCTATCCCCTAAATATCAATTTTCATGGGACTCAGTTTATGGGCCTCTCTGCATTCTCACTAGGTAATCATCTTTTCTGATGACATCAGAAACCATCAATATACAAGATTGAAATAGTTAAGTAAAAACCTTGAGTGCTGAATTTAAAAGGGAAACTCAGTAGGAAAGCATAATGTATCCCCTAGCTGTATCCACTGACAAGGCCTAGAACTAGTGATCAACCTCAAATCAATGAGCACCCAGATGGTGTTCTCTAAATACCGTTGTCAACTAAAGGGAACTGAGTTTCCTAGAAGAAATGGCTAACTCCAAGTATAAGACAGGAAATGTGTCAAAATTGCCCAGAAACCAAATTAAGAGGGACTTTTGCAACATTAAATGAAATAACAGATCTGCACAATGATTATTAATGGATGCTAACATCAAAAAAAGCAACAAACCCAGACATTTTGTGCCCATTTGATGGAAATATATAGCGCCACCTATGAATATTTTTGACCAAAAATAATCAAATCTGAGGCTGATAAAAACCTATAGATCTAAGCACAGTAGTCTCCCTTTATCTGTGGTTTTGCTTTCTGAGGTTTCAGTTACCTGTGGTCAACCAATTTCTGAAAATACAAAATACAAAATTCCAGAAATAAAGAATTCATGAATTTTAAATTATGCACCCTTTGGAGTAACATGAGGAAATCTTGTGCCATCATCCTCCATCCTTCCCAGGACATTAATCATTCCTCTTTCTAGCAGATACATGCTGTAGACCACTACCCATCACTTAGGAGCCTTATAGGTTATCAGACTGACTATAACAGAATTGCAATGCTTGTGTTCCTGTGACCCTTATTTTATTTAATAATGGCCACAATGCATGAGAGTACTGTGCCTAATTTATAAATTAAACTTTGTTGTATGTATGTACAGGAAAAAACAGTGTATATAGGGTTCAGTACTATCTGGTTTCAGGAATCCACTAGGAGTCTTGGAAGTATTCCCCACAGATAAGGCTAGGACTACTGCACTAACTTACAGGAAATTATGATGAAGGAGGAATTACTGGGGGAAATAACAGCATGGTGATGCAATCAGAAAAATCCAGTTTGTAAGAATCTCTAAAGGACCAAGAATTAAGTTTACCAACATATAAATTGCAAGGGGAAAAAAAAGAAAGAAGAAAGGAAAAGGCTACAGATTAAAAGAAGATTAAGGCAAAAAATCAACTAATGGTCCTACTATAATGTATGGATCTTATTCAGATCTTGATTCAAAAATTGTATAACAAATAATTATGCAGGTGTGGTGGCTCATGTCTGTAATCTTAGCACTCTGGGAGGTCGAGGCGGGTGGATCACTCAAGGTCAAGAGTTCAAAACCAGCCTGAGATGGAGGGGTGGAGCAAGATGGAGGACGAGAAACACCACCAGACAGAGTGTCTCTGCAGAAAAGACAGCTTCTAGAAGATATTAGAAGAAAGAAGCAAGCAGGCAACCATACATTGGACAGGGGTAGGAAGGAGGGGTACCAGAGACTATGGGAGACTCCATGGGAGGAGGTTGCAGAGGAGAACTGGGAGAAGAGACCTCCTGAGCAAGCAGTTTGGAGACCAGTGACAAGGGTAGGTGGCGAGGTTAACTTCCCCTCCCTTGCATCTGTGAGACCTGCGGGCACCAGCCCAGAGACAGCTGCCGCCAGTTATCTGTAAGCCTGTAGCGGACGGGGCACCAGGCAACCAACTCCCTCAGGGCACCTCCATGTGCACAGACCCAACTGTGCAACAGGCACCATATTGCTACACTCTCCCCTCCCCCGTCCCTACCGCGGCTGCCGAGAGAGACAATATAGCCACCAGGCATCTCCAGGAAATGGGACCTTCCCTTTTGGGGCCCTACAGCTGACTAGGGGGTACTCAGATGGGGAGCTACCTACCCGCCAGCCCTCCCAGGTGCTGCTGGCCCGGTGATTCCAGGAGAACGGGACAGACCCTGAGGCTGAGAGACATCGACCCAGCTTGGGCTCCCCATGGGGGAACTAGGACTGGCATTCCTCTCCCTGGTGGGGTCAGGGATTGAACTCCAGGGCCCAGAGGTCAGACCTGCGGACCATATCCGGCGCACCCAGTTCTCGCATTGCCGGGGCACAGAAGGGATATTCGTGAATGAGCCTACTAAGGTGTGTGTGCCTTCACAGGCAGATCAGCATGCATGAGGGCAACCCTGCTCCCAAAAGGGGGCCGTGTGCCCAGCTCAGGTGGCAACCCTGCGCAGGGAACCTCCCGGCCCGCATCACACCCAGGGCAGACCCAGTGGCATGAGGTCTGGCCTGCTGGCAGAGGCCCAGGAGAAGCAGCGGAGTTTGGGAGGGTGGAAAAGAGCGAGGCCTGCTCCAGGCTGCAGGTCTCAGACAGCCCCACCCCCACACGCAGACTTTCTGACTGAGTGGGGCCATCCCAGGCCCTCCTTGACAGCTTTTCCCGGAAGCAGAGAACAGGACTTTGACCCCTACTAACAGCATTTGTGGTGCTCGAGGGCAGGCTTACCCAACCCAGCTCCGCCCAGACTCACTACCAGACCAGCATTCACTGAAATGAAGAATAAGTACACACCTGGAAATCCCAGGGCCCCACCCACCACCTGAGGCACTAAAGTGCCTCTCCAGAGGAACAGGGGCTGGTTACAGGACCCAAAAACAGCAGTACAGTCTCCTCCTCTGAGCAAGCGCCACCTACTGACAGGAAGGACATTCTGCACACCATTTTACAGCATCTACAGACTCATCGTACAGGGTGTGGTAGAATCTCCCCCACAAACACCACCTATTGGCTCAGAGACTAAACAGGGTGTGCCATTATCAGAACAAAAACCTAAAAGTAAGAAGCAACAACTGATCCAGATGAGAAGAAATCATCAAAGGAACTCTGGAAATATGAAGACCCAAATGGAAAGCACACAACCAAAGAGAACCCCCCAGCCTCTTAGAAATGGACAGCAACCAAAATCAGACCACAAAAATGACAGAAGAAGAATTTTGAGCATGGATTGTAAGAAAATTCAACGACTTGCAAGAACAACTGGATAACCAACACAAAGAAAATGCAAAATGATTCCAGGACATGGAACAAAAATTCACTAAAGTAATTGAAACAATGAAGAAAACTCAAACTGAACTCCTGGAAATGAAGAATCATTTCAGGGAACTAGAAAACACAGTGGAAAGCCTCAAGAACATGGTAGATCAAACAGAAGAAAGAATCTCAGACATTAAAGATAACACCTTCCAATTAAATAAATCAGTCACAGAGACAGAGCAGAGGAACAAGAGAAAAGAGCATAGCCTACCAGAGATGTGGGATTATGTGAAGAAACCTAATGTGAGGGTTATAGGGTTACCCGAAGAGGAAGAAGAAAACACTTAAGGGTTGGATAAGCTATTTGAAGATATAATAGAGGAAAATTGCCCAGGCCTTGGTAAAAATCTCGATATACAAGTTCAAGAAGCTCAAAGGACGCCTGGGAGATTCAGTGCAAACAGGAAGATGTTCACGACATGCCATCATCAGTCTGACCAAAATATCAATGAAAGAGTTTCTACTATGAGCTGTAAGATGAAAGAAGCAAGTAACATACAAAGGAAAGCCAATACGAATAATGCCAGACTTGTCTACTGAAACTTTATAAGCAAGGAGAGCCTGGGGCCCCATTCTCACTCTTCTGAAACAGAATAATGCTCAACCTAGAATCTTATTCCCTGTAAAACTAAGTTTTGTATACAAAGGAGAAATCAAGACATTCTCAGATAAGCAAAGACTGAGGGAATTCACCAAGTCAAGACCAGCTCTCCAAGAAGTATTCAAAACAGTGTTACCCACGGATCTGCACAATAAACACTCATGAATGTAAATCTACTCAAAAGCTAAAGATCAAAGCCCAGATATCACAATGGCTCAAGAGAGAAAATAAAGCAACAAAGTTCAACTCAACATAATGAACAGAAATCTGCCCCACCTATCAGTTATCTCAATAAACGTGAATGGCTTGAACTCCCCACTCAAGAGACATAGGCTGACTGAATGTATAGAAAAATACAAGCCAAGGATCTGCTGCCTTCAGGAAACACATCTAACCTGCAAGG
>VBSM01002608.1:61219892-61255615 GCA_008086735.1 Cheirogaleus medius
GTACCCCCATTATATGATGAAATAAAAGCAAAAAAAAAATAAAATAAAATAAAATAAAAATAAATAAATAAAAACTGAAAGACCAACAAATCCTATTATAAATGGAATTTGATGCTTATGTTCCAAGTTTCAGAAAGTAGACCCTATGGAAGTGTAAATATTTAAGTATTAATGTTCATTTTAAATGTGGTAAGCGTTTTAAAGAAAAATCTAATTGGTACCTAAAGTTATCTAAGTTGAACACTCACGGTAACTTACATTTTAATCTCATGATTAAGTTGGGGTATGCTCAGGTTGAAATTGAAGTCATATTTCTCATGTTCAGCTTACAACTCTCATCTGCACCTTAAGGAGATAGTTATTAGAGAAGAGAGGCTAAATGTGTTATTGGAACCTTAACAATTTTCTTTTTTTCAAATTTTGTGTAAAAATGCCACAGGGTAAATGGAAAATGTTTATTTCCCCACCTTAAGTCATGTAGCTCTACATTATTTGAATATGTCTCCTAAGTGTAATTTCATCTATATCCTGAAACAAGATTTATACATAGTCTCCGTGGGAGGAAGCACAGTTCTGAGAATGTGAGTTCAGTAGAAATCAGTATATGTAGTAAAAGAATTGTCATCTTAAGGATCCTTACTTCAATTCCTCCTATGATATAAAGGAAAGAGCCTCTCACAGTCATCTGAAGGTCCTGGCACAGGCCGCGTGAAGTAGGGACATACACCCCAAGCACAGACCTGTAACTTCCAAGGGAGTAGTGATTCAGAACTGGACAGCAGAGTGCGGAATTAGGGAGAGTCTTGGGGCAGCTCCGTCTCAGACGTTTGTACTGGGGCAGTGTTGGAGAACCCCAAATTCAGGCTCGTGTATCTAATGTGCAGTTAAAGCTAAACACTGTGATACTGGCGCTTGGAGGTAAAGTTTTGTTCAATTTGGCCAAAGCAAGAAAACAGGAGAGTAAAATCTCTTCAATCCCTCCTCGAGAGATGAAGCAGTGAGCTTTTATGTGGGGGATGAGAGAGTGGGGAATTTCAGGAACTGAAGGGGGAAGTCTGTGTTGTTTTTAGTTTCAGATAAACACCTTGAGTAACCAGACTTCTGGGTGTCAGCAGTTAGTCACAACTTTTTCAGGGGCATTTATTCTTTCTGCAATATAAACTCCAGTTCTCCTCCTGATCTTGGAGATATCTCTTCCCATTAAAGAAACACTGTATTAGCAGTTCATAACTGCTGTGAGAACAAGGTGTGCGGACAGGAAGCAAGCTGTTAACATGTGCAAACAGCTCAGGGTCTCGTCCAATTTTACATTTTTTCAGTTATTTAAAAATGCTGGGGTACTGAAATCTCAAGGGGCCTGCTATGGAAGGATGGGAAAACAAGAGAAAACAATAGTTCACCTGTAGAGTTTAAGCTCCAAATGTAATGCTCATATTTATAGCATATTTAATAAGGAAAGCAAATATGTTTCCCTGTCTCTTTTTAAGCTGTAACATTTTGTTCTAGGCCAACAGTTCTTAAACTTGGACACACATTAGAATTATCTAGGCAGCTTTAAAATTCCCAATGCACAGACCATATTCCAGACCAATCAAATAAGATTTTCTGGAGGTGGTCAGAATTTTTTAAAACTACCCAACCGATTCTGATCCGTAGCCAAGACACAGCGTTCCAAGGGACTCCTCAGATATAGCAGCGTATAACAAAATGATTATAAAATGCACACACACAGATATTTGCACACACAGTTATACATTGAGAGTATATTCATATATCCAGATGTATATACTGATTTATATACTTTGGTTATAATGTACCAAAATCCTCCAGAATTCTGAAAGAGTTGCTTCTTGTCTTCTTCAACTTCTCTAAGTAAGTGGGAGGAAAGTAGAACGAGTTGTACTAAAAGGTTTTAAAACATGTGCGGGTGTTTAAACATCCAAGCACACAGATACATTGATACATAAATCCAGTGTCTCTCTCCAGGCAGTAGGGAAATCTTCCCCCTTCTCTTGTGGCCTCTGTAGTTCTTTGAACAAGCTCTGTGGCAGGTGGAGAAATAGGAGAGGCAGGCTGGCTTTTGGATTCCAGTGTGTAGGGAGAGGAGTAAGAGGAGGATCACTCAGTGGGTAACTTCAGTGCGGTATTGTTTCATGCAAGAACCCCACACTGACGAGATTCATTGCCATTGGCCTCTCTAGGTTGTTTTTGCCAGGACTGGAGAGAGAGAGAGAGAGAAAAAAGGGAAGGCAAAAAATCTCAGGCCACTTCACTTAGATGTGCAATTATGTATTTAATTTCTGCCCTTTTCATTAGTTTGTGAGTTCATGAAAGGAAAGATCATATCTGGCTCACGATTGCACTGTGAGATTGGCATATATCAGATGTTCAACAGATGATTGCTGAATGAGTGAATGAAGGAATGATTGAGACTGAGAGAATTTCAGTTTCAAACAGGAAATACCATATTGGAGACTACCAGTAAATTATGCAATAATTCAAACAAAATGCTATTCAATTTATGCATTGACACATAACTGCATTTCCCAACTTTCTTGTATGCCATAACTTTGATGATATTTTTACACAAATGTAATTTTTATTATAGTTTCAGTATGTATTTAAAATATTTAGTACATTTTTGTTCCTGGTAAGGCATGCATAAATCAGGGTCTCTAATTATTTTTTTGTCTTCTATTTATGAAAAAATGTTTTTTGATTTATTTGTGTGGTCATTTTTTGCTGTCTTCTTTAATCCAAATTTGCATCACATGCTCCTTTGGTCTTCCAGCCACACATTATACTTTTAAATATTGTTGTGTGGTTGAATTAGATTAAGAAACTCCAGGTTAAATACATTATAGCACATTAAATGAGTGAATATGCAATAGTCATTAATGTTGTTAATTTCTGGCTATGTAATGACATAGAAAGATATTAATTATCTAGTATTAAATGGCAAAGGCAAATAAAAGAACAGCATGTAATGTAGAGTATGATACCATTTCTATAAATAAATATAATCCTTATGGAAAAATTAAATGACCTTAAAAGGATATACCAAAATTCTAAAAGTAAGATATTAATAATTTAAAAATTTTCATTATTTTGTCAATCTTATATATAAGGAGTCTGTATTACTTTTTAATAATAAAAAGAAAAATTAACTATTATTTTAAAATATACTGCAGGTATTATAGTTCATTCTACCATGCTAAAAGAAATAGAACCCCATAATTAGTCATTTGAAATAAATAAAGAACATACCTATATAACACAAGGCAGTTTAAAAGTTGTATAAAAGGAGATTACTAAAATAGTTATATTTAAAATGAAGACTGATCTGCAAACCATTGGGCGCTATTGGGTTATTTGTCCACTGACAATGTAGATAAAAATATAATTAAAAATGTGTGGCAAGATATGAGAAGTTTTCCCCCAGTAGGCATTCCTGGATGTGAAGAATTAGGGGGTTTCTCTTAGATTAAGTAGACTGAAGAAATGTTGGCTTCTAAAACAATACCAAACCAATAAATATACTCCTGTAAATATCGTCACACACACATAAAGTTGATTTTTAAAAAGCGCCATATCCTATAGAAGAGGTGGGTAGGTGGGTGGAATGACAAGAGAACCAGGCTTTCTGCCAGCATTTTCTAAACAGGAAAGATACCTCTTGAAATAGTCATGAAACAGGTTTCATCCAAGCAATTGGAAGAGATTGTAATAGATGTTTTAGAACAAAATTCTTTCAAAATGAACCTTTACTCCACAAAATGAGGATTGGTAACTTGCAACACATTCCAAAGATAACACATGCTCTGATTTTCCTGGGCTGTGTACGGCCACCAGGTTCCCTCACTTAGGCAGACCCCAAACCGTCTACATGGTGTCATCCAGTACAACCACTGGGGGAAGTAAACCCGCTTATCCCAAACTCCCACGAATCATGAATCAGTGTTTCGTCGACATTTTTGTGCCTGATGCACAAAGAAAAACAAAGCCCTTGACACATCTCCCTGGAAAACTCTCAGCCCTAGACCACGGCGCCTTTCCTTTGTACCACTGGGCACACTGCAAATTCACGTAAGTGTGTGTGATTATTGATATAATGTCTATCTTCCCCTCTAGACTGCAAGCACCATGAGAGTAGGTGCTGTGCCTGATTTTGCTTACCATTATACATGAATGTCTTTTATAGTGCTTAACCTACAGTAGTTGCTCCACACATGTCTGTTGAAAAGTGAATGAATGAATCATTCTGAATCAAGAAGGGCAAAATTGTGGTCCCGCAAGGAATGGTTCCAGTGTAAATTACATTTATGATACTTGTAACCGGCATGAAAGAGGAACTGACCAAAGAAATCATCACATTTTGGTAGAACCATCTGGGTAGTGAATCATTTTATCATACAAGACAAATTATGAGCACATCTAGCAATGTTATGAGAGGGATCCAATAAAAGGCATCAGGACTTTAAAGTAATAAAGGATGAAGAAAGGCATCTGGGGGAAATGTCCTAGATTTTATAAATGAGATAATGGGCTGCAAATTATTGATTAAATCCAGCAAAGAAATTATGTATTAAGAACTGTTTTATAAAAACATCAGGGCAATATCACATGACTACTAATCAGGCCAAAGAATGCAGGACTAATTGGTAAATCATACTTCATTAAAATTAAGAGCTCTGTTCAAGAAAAGATACCATCAACAAAGTGAAACTAATCAACAAAACAAAAGGGGAAACTATATTTGTAGTACATGTAATTCACAAAAGACTCATATCCAGAGTGCATAAATAACTCCTGAGTCAATAAGAAAAAGACAGAAAATGCATTTAAAAATGGACAAGAGACCCAAACAGGCAGTTCACACAAACACAAAAAGACCTCCCTACAAACAATAACCATCAGCTATCTGGGGAATGCATCCATTAGAATGAATAAAGTTAAAAAGACTGACAATACCAAGTGTTGATAAGGATGTGAAGCAACTGGCATTTTAATATATTTTGGGGGGAAACTTTTCTGAATTTAGGCATATCCCACAACTTAGCAATTAAACTCCAAGGTACAAATTCAACAAAAATGAGTACGCATGTGCAACAAAACACGCGTACAATAAACTTCACAGTAGCATTGTTTGTATTAGCCCCAAGCTGAAAACAATCTAAAAGTTCATCAATAGAATGGATATATTAATATAAATTATGGTATAGTCATATAATGAAATACTATGCAGCCACGAAAAAGAATAAACCTGTGCTATATTTAACAATATGGAGGAATTTCAAAAACATAATGTAGAGAAAGAAACTAGACATAAATAGTATATACTACATGGTTCTATTTATAAAAAGCTAAGAATCATTGAAAAATAACCTGTGTGTTAGAAATCAGACTAGTTATTACCTGTATGGAAGTAGTGCCTGGAGGAAGGGGTCATGGGGAGCTTCTGTGTGTTATTGGTGTGTTTTCCTTGATCTGGGTAGTGGTGACCCAGGATATTCACTTTATAAAAATCTATTGAGCTGTAAACTCATGATGCTATAGCTTTTTTGGGTTTATTAAAGTTCATTAAAAAGTTTATATTAAAAATAATGTGCTGAACTCTATTGTGGATGCTATAAAATAGTGTTTCTACAGATACGGCCCAAAGATAAGCTGCAAGACAAGAGTAAGGACAAAAAAGCTGGGAAACATCTTACTAAACTTCTTGTGGTTTGTTCAAACCAGCTTTTTCACACTCATTTGATTACAGATTCTAAATAACAACTCTTTGTATTCCTCAGAGTTAATTGTTCTTTGGAATACACTTAGGAGAACATGGCTATAAATACACCAGAATATGTGAAGCTCCTATAACAACAAGCAGGGTAGGAGCTGGAATCAGATTCTTCAGTGCAAACTAGCAACCAACAGAGAGCAATCGGGTGAGCAATTCAAGTGCCAAAATTCAAAATATGACGGGGACAGTGCAACTCATCGGTGTGACTGAAAGCAGCTCCAGTAGAGAGAAGTAGAAAAATGAAGCAAAATACTCACTTCATTTGAAAAACTTTCTGGATCATTAAGCAAGGCTAAAGGCTATGTCCAGCTGATGAAGGGACAAGGACTTAGATGTCCAGAGTACTCTCACCAACAAGAAACTTAAACACTGAAGCACTGTTCCCTCTCTATTCCTGTTTGTCTTTGGATTCTTTAAATTGGAACCCTAAAACATATGATGAACCAAGACGCAGAACACAAATGTCACAAAATCCTATGATGAATCAGGACCTGTAAATAAAAGTCACAATGGTGTTTATTCTTTTACTTTTTAATTAACAAGCAGCTATTGATGCCTACTGTGCGCCAGACGCAGGATGTGCACTGACGCACAAGAAAGCTTGGTTGCTTGTCCATACAGAGCTTTGCAGCAGTGATAAACATTAACAAAATACTTGCAAGTATATATTAGTGAAGAGGAGTACTAGGCGCTATGAGAGCCTAAAGTAGTTACTGATATCTAATTTGTTGTCAGGACAAAAGTTGCACAAATAATACAACAAGAATGCAGAA
The DNA here is from genome assembly GCA_008086735.1 of Cheirogaleus medius. NCBI lineage: Eukaryota > Metazoa > Chordata > Mammalia > Primates > Cheirogaleidae > Cheirogaleus > Cheirogaleus medius. Next base: position 61,226,457 of record VBSM01002608.1, read on the forward strand.
GTTTCAGAGAACGATAAATTACACAATGATAAAAGATAAGCTTTTAGGATCTTTGGAATACTTTGCTATATGACCAGTGAGTGTTCAGTATTTTTACAGCTAGTCTGCTCAGCAGCAAAGAATTTGACTTTTAGTATGCTAATGAATATTTTTACCTATCAGAAGCTTGGGGTCAAATGCAAGAAAAGTTTGCATTCAATTGCTGAAAAAGTGAGGAGTGTGTATGGGTACTCTTAACCCAAGATAGCAACGTCTGCGATGGCCTCTTTCAGATCAGAAGCAGCACCAATGAGGACGGGGGCTTAGTAGATGATATGCGTTTATTTTAAGAATACCCCGTGAAACAAGGAGGCACAGAAAATGGTCTAATTGGTGCACAAGAGGTTTTAGGAAGTCCTGGAACATGAGTCAGGATACTCCCAGTAAGAGTCAATGGACATTCTCCTGAGGCAGCTTTCCTGGTCTCTGCTTCTCGGCTTTTTCTACCCGCACCTACCGAGTTGGTTGCTATTTTGCTCTCCACCTCGTGGCATTACTCACTCCTTGCTGTTTTCTCATGCTGTCTGCTTACTGCCTATCTGCCTCTCATTTCCATGTGTGCTGTGTTTCACATTCAAACATCCCAAGAAAGGATTGGATTTGGTCAGTTCTTCACTCTCTAGAAGACAATTGACCTTCTGACCGAGTTTTCGGCGCCGGGCAGCCCACAGAGCTGCGGGCACAGGCGGGCGGCGGGCAGCGGTGCCTCGGGCGGGAGCGGGCGGCAAGCAGAGCCCTAGGCGCACCCAGGAAAACGCCCTTGTTCCCCAGTTATATAAACTCGCTGACCAATCAACGGACTTGCTGCCCCAACACACAGAAGCCAATATCAAGGCATCCGCTTTTAGGAAAAGAAAAAGCCTGATTGCGAGTTGACCAACAGGGAGACAGGAAGCACACTCAAATCTGTCTCCCCGAGCTGGGGGCTGGGTCGGGTTTTACAAGCATGGGGTAATGAGGCGTGATCCGATTGCATCTTGCAAGGAAGTAATACCGGGAGGCATGATCTGACTAAATCCTGCCACGGCGTGACACCAGGGCTCGATCCGATGGATCCTGCATCCCGCCATGTGTGGTCTGCTTCTCAATCCAGCCGGTTCCTCGCCGAAGCACTTACGTTCCATCTGCGGTCACACACTGGTTCATCTGGGCATGCTCAGGTTATGTAACCTTCAACCTGGGTGTCCATGGCAACAACAACAACAACAAAAACACCTCCAACTTTGTTACTTAACAGTCAAATCAGATTGGTCTGGTGCAGTTACAAAACCTCATTTCTGTCGCCATGGCCATTGACCTGGAGAAACCTGAGTCAGGATGGAGCAGGGAGGGGCTGCAAGTAAACATGTTAAATAAACCCGTGTGGCCCCTTTAGTGTGACTTTATCAGACACACTGGGGAAAATGAAGCTGCTAAGCAAGAAACCAAAACTCACAGTTCTCTGGATTAAAAGGATAAACATATTAAACCTATTTGGTAAATCTATTAACTATAGTATCTATTATAAAAGATAGTAATCTATTTTTAAAAATCACAAAATGTGTTAAAAAGGAGGCAAAGTATGCTTAAAAGCGACTCTTGGATGTGGCAGTTTTAGGCACACACGGGGCCCTCCCATTGCAGTGACTAGTAGAGAAGTGTACAATTCTTGGAAATAGCATAATTTGCACATATAAGTAAATTAAAAGGATAGTGTTACAATAAATTTCTAAGTTAGCTAGAGGAATTAAAATAAAAGTTAGGACTGTCCTAACCTGTTCATCAAATGATAAATAAAAATGATAAAAACTGGCCCATTCTCCATTCCTGGCACTATAACAAGGTAAGTATCTGCTTAGATTACACTTAAGCGGCCTGACTTCACTAGGGTTCAGGGTTCCTGCAGTGCCCAGTTCTTGCTATCAGATCAGATCTTCACCAGTCCCTTCAGCTAGGGTTTTATATTCCTAGAAACAGAAATCCTAATGTTATTATTTCCACTGCTTTATCTTGCTTAAATAAAATTTTATTTAACTAATGCTGGATACAAAAAAATACTTACAGATAGATTTTGTGAACTAGTAAACAAATATATTTAAGTCTTTTGCTCAAAAGAGCATATTAAAAATCCTAAGCTCGTCAATATCTAGACATCACAAATTTAGTATGACTGTCAATGTTGCCTTGCTTCAAGAGGAAACAATCACACTCTTCATTTGGAAATTTCTTGTGCAAAAAATCAGTTAGAATTATGAGCCCCGAATCCTTAAAAGGTCCTCATGGGATATTGAGAAGTCTTGTATTACAATCTGTATGACACAGGCTTTAAGCTCTACTGATTACTGGCTTGAAGCATTTAGACAAATTATATAAATAGTCTTTGCCTCTATTTTCCCATTTATAAGGTGAAAATAATAACAAAACCAATTCACAGTTTATAGCAAGTATTCAATTAATTATGAAAAGTAGAATGCTCACGCCAGTTCCTGTCATCTAGTAAGCACTCAATAAATGCGTTAGTAGTTGGGTACAACCTTAAAAGTATTTAAGAATTTTATTAGAGAACAAACATGACAGTGTATGAGCCATTTGTGTTATCACCAGAGACAAAATAATTGATTGGACCCAAGGCCTGACACGGTGACTCATGCGCCATTGAGTTTCCAGACCAGAGGCTTCAGATAATTGCAGCTGTCTGTGCGTGCCTGTCGGAGAAGAATCCGGCACTGCCAGCCTCTTTCAGCAGCAGACACAAAGGACCTCCTTAGGGTCGTATCTTCCCTAAGATACGACCTGGAGTTTTCAGAAGTAGATAAAGATATCATAGCTTATGTCCCCACGGAGATATGACTTCCCCTTTTAGGCCACCGTGCAGATGAGGTGACAAGTGCAGAAGCATCTCGCATAGCTTCTGGTATCGAGTACATGCAGACTACAAGAGGGAACCACCATTTTCTCATTCTGTTACCTTTCCTGAAGCACAAATGCACGAGGAGCCTAAATAGACACCTCATAGCACTTTTCAAAATATGTTCGGAGGGGCACTTCCCCTCTAGCCCTCAACCTCCACCTCTACCCTTACCCCACTGGCCGAGCTCCAAAGTTTACTTAATTTGGGAGAAATTGTCTTTATGTGTAGGACAGAATGTGTACAATGTTCAGAAGCGTATTGGATGAAGTCTTGGAGAAAGAAAACTATTTTAATCCTGTTTAAATGATCTGTTTATCTGTTGGCTCCAAGCACCACTCCCTGCTTTGTTCTGAATTGCTGGGAACTGCATTTAGGAGGCTTTCTTGCTAAAGGGAGAAACTGTTGGAAACTGGAGGGTACAAAGATGGAATGATCCAGTATGTTCCCACTTTGCTTTCAGCGGTGTCTCCTTCAGGGGCTGTGTCTCCACAGTGATTCCAGGCCCACTGGAAAAATCTTCCCTTCATAGTCGCCGGTCCCCAAAGTCAGCCCCAGAAGAGGTCTAGCTCCTGCTAAAAGTGATGTCTGTGTTTGTTGGTGGTGGCAGTTTTTGTTGTTGCTAATCTCTGGGATGCCCCAGTCCTCTGTGTCTCTTCAGCTCTAAAGTCCCTCTAATTTTTTGTATTATACTATTAAAACTCTGATAATGCCAAGACATTTCTTAATGTCTATAACAATGCAAAAGATTTTGTAACATAGAAGCTGTTATCATCCCTGCTGGGGATAGTTTGAGCTGCTGAAACTGTCTACGTCATTCAGAAGGCAAACCATGTTTGGACAGGTCAGACATTTTGCAAAAATACATACATTTACATTTATATATTTTTTTCTGGTTAACTATTTCCCTCGATGAAATTAAAGAGTTGCTTAATAGATTCCATCCCACTTTGTCCTATGTAGTCAGAGCCTTCATCTCATTTCAAATAATGGCTTTTCCCAAAGGAAGTGTCTCCTTTCAGGATATCATAATAAGCTAATGGACTGAGTGATCAATGTTGTGTGCGGTAGAACACTAGAAATGTGCCATAAAATACGGAAAACAATTTAGCCACTCTCTAATGCAGGCAATTCTTGTAAAAACTATACATGAAAAACATTTTTTTCATGTCTTACGACAAGATTAGATGCAATAAAAACCTTGTCTTAGCAAATCAGCACGTTAGAGGATGCTGTCAGCAATAACTTTGCAAAGACATGTCCATTACCAAAGAGGGGCATTATCCTAAATTTACTCTCTTTGAAGATTGATGTCTGCTATAAGCCACCATCTGTCTCTATATTCTACGGGATTATAATGCTGTCACTCTGCACAGTGGGGATGGTTTGTGGCTTCTTGTTTTCTTTCTGCTTTTTCTTTTCAAATTTAAAGATGGACAGGCAATTGTCAGAACAAAACAACCAAGTATGATTGACCATGTGAAGTGTAAGGATCAAGGCCAAACTTTTTTTTTTTTTCTTGAATTGAGATGCAGAATGCATCGAGTGAATTGTGTGTGATTACCTAACAGTGATTTATCCTAGTGAAATATCAGCTGTTTTGTGACAAGAAAGTATATTTCAGCACATCTGGTCAATTTCACAAATTCCCCAAACTAAATAGCTTAGTGACATTTTTACCAAGCAAATAAAGATTTTCTTGATTTGAGTATTGTTTGTTTTTTAAAGGTTAAAGGAAGAGATGTTCTTTGTCTTAAAGCTACTTATCTATTAGTCTCTAACTTTTTTGATTTCTTTCCTTTATGAGTGATGTTTGACTATTCAGTTCTGATAAATGCTTATTTACAAATTATACATAAATTTTATACACATATATGCTACACTATCTATATATATGCACATTATAAAATATATATAACAATATAAATATAAAATGATGGAATAAAATAAATGTACATAGAAGTTTGAGTATTTTTATCCATAACCCATAAGCCATCTCAACCAGACTGCTAGGGTATAGCCCACAGCAGTCTGGCCAAGTTGAGAATTCAGTTGCCATGCAGAGGCCCACTTAAATTATGCCTGTTGGAGGTAGGGTTGCCAGATAAAATATAGAACACCCAGTTAAATATCAATGGACATATTTAGACTAAAAAATTATTTATTATTTACCTGAAATTCTAACTTAATTCATCATCCTGAGTTATTTATTTATTTATTGGCTAAATCTACCAATCTTATTGCTGTGTAATCACCCGAGGCTCCCTCCTGATACTTTCCCTATTTCATCTTACTTCCTCCTCTCTCCGTTTTCCTCACCAAGTCTCTTAACTGCTGTCTATTAGCACAGGACTGACAAGTATAAAGCCATGTGTTTTTCTACAGTTTCTTTAAATGATATTGTCTTCAAAAGATTCTGTTCCCGGATTTATTCTACTTGGTACCTCCTAAATAGGACATCACAAAAACAGTCTACCAGTCTTTGTATATCATTTAAATTGATTGTGTGCATGCACATGTAGTGTTGGCTGGGTTGGTTCATTCATCAATCATTTATTCAATACCTAATATGTTTTAGGCAATGAGCCCAGTACTCATGGGATTAAGAAGCGTAGGACATGATTCCTTTTCCTTCAGAACAAAAGCCAACATCCTAAAAATGATCTCCGTGGTCCTACATATGTGGCAGTCATGAAAATGCACCTCCAACTCCCAGGCCGTATCTGCAAGGCCCATTTCTTCACTTCCTTCAGATTTTATTCTCAAATGCCATCTTTTAGAAAATGGGACTTCAGTTGGTCACCTTTCTAAAATTATACTCCTTCTTATACTTATTATCTTTCTGTATTACTTTCTTCTCTCCTAAGCGTTTATCATTAACAGCCTCTATATTCTCCTGTTTACTATCTTTCTACCCTACTGGAGGACAGGAATCTTCTGTTTTGTTCATGGCTATAAAACAATGCCTGGAACAGTTTACTTAGAACAGTGCCTGGAACAGAGTAAATGCCCAATAAGTACTTGTTGAATAAATGAATCCCTGCCCTCTGGGAGTTAAAGATCTTATGGACGAGATATAAATCAATGAGATACCTTACTCTAGTATCTTTGGGATTAGAGGGCAGAAATATAAAGTAAGGGTTATGCTTATGCTGAATTGTAAAACTCAGTCAGGCTCAGGTATCCCTACGCAGGCAGAACTATGTGGCACACGGCAGTCATCGAACACATCATAAGAAGAGATCCAAAGGCAGAGGTAGGGAGTGTTAAGAGTGGGAAAAAATTAGAGTGAGAAGAGGCAAAGAAAAAGGGGAGAGTTTCTCAAAAAGGTTGTCAGAAAAGTCTCTGAGAACAAATTGCCTACTGAATAAATTAATTTAGAACCAATCTAGTCCACATGGCTTCTGACAGTATTAGCAAATAATATAATAATGATATATATTATTATTTATTTGGTGTCTACTATGTCCCAGTTTTATTGCTTTCAATATGTTATTTTTTTATTTCTCCCCAAATCATATAATGTAGTTGTTAACATTAATAATTCCAAATTTAGAGATGGGGAAATTGAGACTTGACAAACCTCAGTAGAATAATGTCCACATACGTGTTAATAAATGACAGAGCAGGAGTCAGACTCCGAGAACTTTTGAGAGTTTTCCTTTACACTGTGCTTTTTTCTTTCCTGGCTTCATACCTTCATAGTACTGAGCACTGTATGTATCCTCTTTCTTATTTGTCGCCTATTTATACAATGATGAATACCTGAACTTGACACTATAAAAAATAGGTCGTTATGCTTTACCACAGGTCACCAAAATTGGATGAGAATAATAAAGCATGCTCCTATATCCAAATTTACTGTCTTAACTCCAGAAACAAATTAAGGTTGAGCCTCCAGCATTCGTATTCAGCTAATGTTTTGTCAATGTCTCTAAGGTCTTGACCATGGACTTTAGTCCAGGGCAGTGTTTCCCAACCTTTTTTCATTATTGTTCCTACGGAGCTTTTCTAGACATTCTTTCCCTAATCCTGCCTTTTTGCACCACCTTGCCTCCCCAGCCCCACCTAGAAACTTTGGTGCCACAGATAGACCACATAACTGATTATATACTGTGGTTCTTTGGAAGCCCAAGCCACTGTAATACCTAATGTTTAAGATCTTTTTGATGCTCAGAAACCAATATTCAATGCTTAGGGGTGATACAGTCTCTGTTGACTTTTCATCTGGTAGTTGACTTTCCATACCTAAAAACATCTTAAGAGTACAACTTTTTCTTAGCAGTTATTAATAATTATTGGTAGAGTGAACTGATTGGAGTCAGGATTTCTGAGCTCTTGTCCTGGCTCTGCCTCTAACAAGTTGTGTAATCTTGAGAAATGTAAATTTTCTGGTCTCCAGTCACCTTGATGGGGAAAACCGCCGGGCGCTGGGACGCACCCGCTCACCGCCTCCCCGCCGCTCCGCATCCCCGCGGGCCGGTGCTGTGCGGAGCAAGCTGGAGGCAGCGGCGGGCAGGTGTGTGGGTGCGTGCTGCTGGAGCCGGGCCTCGTAGAGGGACCGCACGGGCCGGTCCAGGCCCGCGCTCTATGCTCCGCAGCCTGCTCCTGTCCTCCGGCCGCGCTGCTTGCACGATCCTGATTGGTTACTTTTTGAATCCTACTGTTCCTGATTGAATGTTATAGCTTGTTCCTGATTGGATGTTATAGCTGTTCCTGATTGGATGTTAATGCTTGTTGCTGATTGGCTGTTAATGCTTGTTGCTGATTGGACGCTTTTTGAGTCCTGCTAAGGGTATAAAAGCAGGAGGAGAATGGGGAAGGGGGTCAGAAGAACAGAAGATGGCTGAGGGTGCAGATGGATTAAAGACAGTTCTCCGACTCTCCGCGTGCTGCCCAGTTATTTCCAGCGTCAACGCCTAAGAGCTGTTTAACACTATCAGGAGCTGTTAACACTTGCCGCGACAACCTGAATTCTAACACAAGGGCCTGTACTGAATTAACTCCCAAATCCTTTCCAGTTGAGAAACTTCATGAACTTAGGAATCCTGCTTGGTGGCTACTTTTCTCATTTGATTTGGGAAGCTATGTAGTTCATGAAGTTAAGACATGTATTAATGGTTTCATTTGCTGGTGAGAAATACATGGTATTTTTTCTTTTTGTGAGATCTATATTTGCATTGTAGGACAGCGATTTTGGATTTCCATAGGTGTCTTGGTGAATATTTTGAGCTATTATTTCCTTGAGGGCTCCTGCAACCTCATCAGAGGAGGCCTGGATACTCTGGTGTCATCCGAGAGATGGATTTCCTTCACAGTTCTGGGTCAGAGGTACAGGCATTCATGGAATCTTAGCTGTGTCACTATATGAATTAAAATGGAGTAATGAATTTGTGCTGCGTTCCATGGCTTTAGGTTAGACTTGTCCTTTGAATCACATTTAACAGAGTGCAATCATAGGTCACAAATCAGAAAGATTTAAATAATGTTCTCTTCCATCAACTAAATCCACCTGATTTAGTCCAGTTGGATTTTATATGGTTTTCAAAATACAAGAAACTCTAAAATATCACTATGAGTTACAGACATCTATTAAAATATGAGAATGTTAGAATTTGGAGGATTTCAAAAAATTTTAACATATACATATACAAATGAATTTTATTTGTATGCATTATATAATACACTTCTATGTTTACAGGCATAGCTTATCTTGGGACCTGGAAATTGTGAGAATTAAATGATCAGAGAATGAATTTTGAATTCATTTTGAATATGTCAAGGGATTTCTTTATTCAGGAGAACTCCATTAGAAAGTATAATAAAGAATTATTTCATTTTATGAATAATTCTCTTTACTCCATTTATTTGTTTCATAAATTTGTGTTCTCTGGTGCTTGTTTTTGAGAGTAGGGTTAATCCTCATCTTTCGCCAAGTCTTTTCTGACTCCTCTGCTCTCTTATTCATTCCCTGCTTTATCAAGAAGGGGTCAGTGGCTTTTCACAATATTCCTTGGAGTGAGTTTAGATTGTTCAGGGTAATACATCCATAAAAATCTGTTTTTTACAAATATTAATCATTAAATATTAATATTTTGATAGAAAATTGTAGATGCTTTGATGGTAACAAAGTCTCTATCTCTTTACTGTGTCTTACCAAAGATTTCTATCTCATCAAGGGTGAGAAAGGAATGAGTGAATGAAGGAGATAAGATACTCCATTCTGCTCACAATAAGACTGTAGTATTTGGAATTTTCTTTTAAATTACACTACATGAATATGTTCTACTTCTTATAAAAATAATCAATAAATTGTAACATATTTTATAGTATATTACTCCACCCTCCCATTTTTCACAGTTAAATTTAGGAATGTGTTATCTATGTGTGACATTATTTATTACTATGTGCTATTTAAATGTGACATAAAGACAAAAAATCTTCCTAGAAGATTATTTTTACATGCAAAAAGATTAGATTAGATGTATTCATCCACTAGACAGTATTGCGTGTTTTTTTGTTTTTTGTTTTAATCTGATGAGCTAGTTCCATTGTTTATTTTTGGAAATCTGTCAACTCTTAGATTTATTTCAAATTCAAAAAACAGTGTGCCGAATAGCACTTTTACAGCCTGTAAAAATTAACACAGAACATAGATCAATTATGCAAATCTAGTAAAATAGTTGGACAGAAGAAGAATGGCGCAAAATTGTATGGTTATTTGGATGTAGCAAGGCTAAGGGGAGGCTTTATTTTATTTCTTTTATGTGGTGCAGATTAGACTTGAGCAAATTCATAAAACAAGTGGTCCAGTAGATAGAAGGTAATTAAGGATTCAAGTGAAAAAATAAGTAATAGTTGGATTAAATTCCTTTACCAATTGGGATAAAGATGAGATCAAGGGCCAGGGAGGAGGGTTAGTCTTGAAAGGAGAATCAGAAGGAGAGGAGATGAAGTGAGGTGAAGAGAAGGATTTTGAGCTGGAAAAGAAGTTTAGTTCTTGCACAAGTTTTTTCAAAAGTGAGTTGATGGCTGAGTTTAGAGGCCTATATTCTGTAGGATCCTCAGAGCACAGAAGTAGGATCTGTTGGTAGAAGCTACGGGACACAGGTTTTAGTGCATCCCAAGGAAGAACTTCTTAGCAATCCTACCTTTTCATAACAGAAAGCATGATCTCAGGAGATACTGGGTTCTGATTCTTGCCACATGCCAGGGAAACCTAATTGGCAAATTGTTGGAAAGAAGATTCAAGCATAAAGCAAGAAAAGGAAGTCAGGCTTCAAGAACAAAAGCTTTCAGCCAGAAGGCCAGTTAAGGGCCACCTAGTCTCCCTATGATGGATGGCTTCCTTCAGTAGGCTAGAAAAAGGAAGCAGAAAGTAGATAGAAAGGTGTATTTTAATTAGAGGAATGGCAAAATGAATACATTAAAAATTGGAAGGGAAAACAAAACCAGAAAGAAAATAATGAACTGGAAAAATGGGGTTTGAAGCGTTCAAAGACCAAATATCTCAAGAATGATAAGGCCCATGAAAATCACCTTTCTGGAAGGACCTTTCTCCTCTCTGCATCTTGTAAGTTCTACTCACAACCAGCTATTCCTTAATCTGCCTGACAAAGTGTTGTTCAAGAACTTATATGGTTTATTTGTCTAAAACAAGCCTGGAATAACTCTATGCTTATAAACTAGTCAGTTAAATTCTGTTTTAAGAGCAAGACTTTAGGGACAACAATCTCATTATACTATCATGAGTAATGTCAATTAGATGAAAAGCTATCCCTCCCCACCAAAAATAAAACTTTGCCACATTTCTTGACACATTTTTAATTAAGGTTTCTCATGATTTGCAAATTAAATGGAAATCTAAAAAAAAACCCTGAAAGTTACTGATAAAATAAGGTGACAGTTATGTAACACTTAAATTGTAAATATACTTGAACTATCTCTAAGTTTAAATTCCTTCCCAAATACCCTCGTACTTATTTTTCCCCTTTAATTTAAGCAAGATTAATAAATTGGAATGAGCTCAGGATAGACGCAAATACATTTGTATAAATTTATTCTTTCATCATTGATATACCAATAAAAGTATTTTAAAATACAGCTGAAGACAGAAAACTCTGGAACAATGAAGTATGATCAGGAGGTGGTTGCAGGAACACTTCTCCAAAGGAAAAAGTACATCAAAGACTTTTGTTGAGAGCATGTCCTCCTCAAAATATTTGCTCGCTGAACCTGAAATGTTATGTGGAAACAAAACTCAAGATAAGGCAGGGTCTCACCATTTTACGGCATTAATAAGAATTTAGGCAGATACGTCACCTAAGAGAGCTCAGCTTTTACTCCCATGAAGATAAAATTTGAGATTGTGCAGAACCCAATCAATCTAAGTTTGCAAATAAAATACCACGGACCACAATACCAAAGGCTGTAGATAAATCATGTGCCTTATAATATATGACCTTTGCATCCACAGCTTTATAGATATCATTTGTCACTTTTAAAACAAATGTTCTAGTGGTTGGATAAGAAAAGAGGAGACAGACCCAATTTCTGTAATAATAATGTTCTAGGGTGTCAACACATATCCGACCAGTGACTAATAGAAAGTGAGGGTAGAGACAGGGCGTGCTGCTAATTTGTTTTGACTAGCTGCAGAAATAAGCATGTATTTGAATCACAAGGTGCTGGGATTTTATCAAGACTACAAAAGCATAATCTTTTTCTCAGAAAATATACAAACTTGAGTAACAAGATGAAGCTTTTGTAGGAAAATTGAACAGTTATTTCAGGGGCAATCCGTTTTTACCCTCATTGGGCCCTTTTTTTTCTTTTTTTCTATTCTTCTGAAAATTCATTATCAATCTGGCAAAAATGAAGGAATTACCACTTATCTGATCATGACAATAATGGGAAAGTTTCTGTCTCCTTAGAGGCAGTGGAGGATTTAGGTGAGAAGTGAAGAAGAAGAAAGGAAAGAGATGGTGCATCTGAGTAGCTTTCGTGCATACTACATTCATCAGACATCAACAAATGTCTGTCTTCCTAAATATTGTTTATATACAATTACTACCACAGTTCTTTAAAGGAAGATACTGCCTGAAGTAAGAATTGACTCTCATAGTTTGTTCAACTAGATTACAAACCCGTCAATGTTGAACTTCTCATTACACATTTCCCTCTATGGTCTAATACAATCTTGTTCATAAAAAGAAAAGTGCTTGAAAACACTTGTAAACCAGATTGGAGAGCCTGCCAAACCAAACTCTTCCTCCTGATCACTGCTGTTTCTTTAGTGTCATATTATCTTTTAATGAAAGTGAAAAGCAAACAGGCTTTTATTTTGGATCATTCAGATGAATTTTTTTAGCTTCTCAGAAGGATGCTTCATTAAATCCACACCTAGTTCTTAGATCAAATCTTTAAATGCTCCATATCTTGACAGCATGCTCTCTAGTCTACTGAGTATGACTATCACAACTGAAAAACACCATTAGGATCATTACCTTTGACAGTGAAAAAGTGCTCGCTTACCTCTGATGAGCATGCTCTTTCCAGCTTCTTTTTATGCTGTACTTTCAAGGCCAGCTCTTTGCAGTCTGGAAATCTTGGTGTTTAGCTTGCAGGTACAGGAGCTGGAAGCTCAGAGCACAGTTAAATCAGACTGGTGATGTACTATAATGAGGAAGTGTTCATCATCTGAACTTGGCACGGAAGACACAGTTCTTTCTGTCTAATATGTGATATGCTTTTTCCCACATATAGACTTATTCTACTTGAGAATGAGTTATTTTCAAAATTCTTTCAGATTTTTTTCTGTGTGAAGAGCAGGCTACATTGCAGAGTCTGATCCCCCTGGAATTTCCATGTTATGTGAATTAGCCACCCACGTGAGCACTTCAATATGAAATTCTTAAGCATACAACATTCTTTATACTTTTTTCCTAAATTATATACAGAAAACCATTCCATGATGAACCTAAATAAAGATAATTCACATACAAAACCATAACTAATTATCTCTTTGAGACCAGGCTATTTTGGGGAGATGAAATGTTTTGAACTTGGGTTTTGGTAAAGTTTGCACAACTTTGTAAAAATTTACTAAAAACTAGTGATTATACACTTAAAATGGATGGATTTAATGGCATGTAAGTTATGCCTCAGTAAAACTAACTGTTTTAAAAAACTAATATGGCATTATTTTCTACTTAAGTTTCATATGAATGAGATTTTTCCAGCTTTTATGCTGGGCTAAAATTCATGTCTGTCTCTGTCAAGTATACTTAGGTGTTCAGTAAACGCCTCTCACGATTGAGTTTCTTTCCACATGTCCCGTCTCACCTAGTTTGAAGGATTCCACTAAACAGCCCCCAGAAAATCCAATAAGTCTGTAAGTTTTCTGAATCAACTTTGGTACATGCAGAATAAAGTAAAGTTTTAAAATGAACACTAAATAGCTATATAGAGTAGTAGTGAGCAATAATTCCATATTTAAATGGATAGGGAATTACCTACAAAAGAAAATGAGGACAAAGTCAGGGTTTTAAAGAAAAGAATTCGGATAATTCTGTGTATTAAGATGTATAAATACTTCTTAACAGAGTGAGCCTAGTTTAACAGGGCAGACTACATGGAAGTAGTAGCCCCTACAGTAGCCCATAGACGAACATCTTGACAGGAGCTGGTCAGCAGTGGAGTCTGGCCACAGGTACTGGGCAAACATCCAGACAGACAGGTGGTTAGTGTCAGGTATATCACATCCTAAACTTGTGTTCAAAGCAGTAATGTTGTATTTAGGAAAGGAATCTAAGAAGACTAACAAGATAGTCTACTGAGATAGGGAAACAGGTACGAGAATAAAAAATATATATTTTTTAATTTTTTGTTTTTGTTTTTGAGACAGAGTCTCACTCTGTTGCCTGGGCTAGAGTGCCACAGCATCAGTCTAGCTCACAGCAACCTCAAACCCCTGGGCTCAAGTGATCCTTCTGTCTCAGCCTCCCGAGTAGCTGGGACTACAGGCGCTTGCCACCATGCCCAGCTAATTTTTCTATTTTTAATAGAAACGGGGTCTTGCTCTTGCTCAGGCTGGTCTTGAACTCCTGACCTCAAGCCATCCTCCCACATCAGCCTCCCAGAGTGCTAGGATTACAGGCGTGAGCCACCACCACCGGCCAAGAATGAAAAATAGGGAGTCATTCTAAGTAGATTAAACACCACTTAGAAGCTGACTACCAAGAAAAATGACAAAGGCTAGCTTCTACTACTGAGGCAGGTCAGAGTCAGCTGAGCCACTGGCTGACCTGAAGTTGATTTGCCTAAGATGTTTACCTAGGCTTCCTAAAATTCTCTCTGACATGTTCTATAACCGTGGCTAGGGGTTCAGGTAAGGGCTAAGTGGCCCCAGTTGTAGGAAATAGCTGCATCATAACAGTGTCTGTAACTCGCATGTACAATCACTCAGTCACAGATTAACAAGACATTTAGGTTGACTGGGACCTGCTTACTTCTCTGCCTTCCCCCTTTGGCAGAAATTGCAGCCTGACTCTTCTCTCCTCTCCCTTCTTACACATGTTTTGTGGAGTTTGACGCGGTGACTTGCCTGCAGTAAAATTTGGATTGGGGGACACTTGTCTATAATGTCCAGCTGAGTATGCTCACTACTTTTGGATAATTGGAAATAAACTTTCTATGATGTGACATTCATATTTATATTCAAAACCCAAATTTAAAAATTTAGGAAAACCATAATATAGAGCAAATAGTTTGGCAACTTATAAACTAAATTAAAAAATTGTCAGTCAATCTCTCTCACTCTGTCTTTCCACAAACTTAGGTTGGATGATAATAATGAACTCCAACCCAGAACTACTGTTCAATCAGCCCTGTTCAAGCACATGAACCCACAGAATCTCTGCAAGATGAACGCAATTGAATGCAGCACCGTGTTTCCCCAAAAATAAGACCTACCCATAAAATAAGCCCTAGCAGGATTTCTTAGCATTTGCGCAATATAAGCCCTACCCCGAAAATAAGACCTAGTGAGGGGCGTGGCTACGCAGCGTATCTGCACAACCCATGCATTTCGTCAGCGCGGTAAAGACGACGAGCAGCCCTTCTCATCTGCCCCATCGTGACAGCTACTGTCCCAGAGGTGACCGGAAAGGTGCGGGCAGCCCCACCATCAAGATAGGCTCCCCTGTCAGGTCCCGGCCATCCTGTGCGTGCTGCAAGCTGAGGCTTTGAGGGGAAAATAACACATCCCCTGAAAATAAGCCCTAGGGTGTCTTCTTGGGGAAAAATAAATATATGACCCTGTCTTATTTTCGGGGAAACACAGTAGTTTACCATCCTACCAAAATAAGAAAAACAAAAAGAGGAAACTAAAATCATTATAGAATGCAAATACTGTGTACTTATAGACATTGAGTCCCCTAAACCAGAATGAAAATACGTAGGGTGAGTGTCCAAAAACAATTCTGCAAGTCAATACAACAAATCAGGCCCAGATGTCATAAGCACAATAAATCAACTGAAATTGCCAAATCACTTCTCTCAATCTACTAGATTTAATTAAAACCACCACTTGGTTCATAAGACTTCTTCTAACAGAGCAGATAATGTCACTCAGGCTCAGCCATTCACCCAAACCTGATGTGAGAGGCATGGTATAGTGAATTTTAATCTACAGGCCTGTTAAACATGGCAGGGTTCAGTACACGTCCACAGCGATGCCCTGCCATCTCTTTAAAGTCCTCCTCTCATCCTAAAGCACTCGTTTAGAATGCTATCAATCAGCCTTTGCCATCATAATATAGTAAGTGCCACATAAACGCTGTAGAAATTTTGACTTTCTGGTCCTTGTTTCTATGTTAAAAATACAGCACAGTCATTGAAAACAGACTAGCTTATTTAACCAAATGTATAAAACAAAGAGTAGCACTGTGCTTGATGATTTTAAATTCTTCAGTGAATTTTCCTAAGACATCCTAACCCTAGCTTGGTGTCCATAAAGATCTGTTCCCAAAGAGCCCATAAATGCCACTAAGGAGAAAGACAGAAAGAATGAGGAAAAAAAAATGAAACACTCACAAGCTATTATGAATTCATGAGGCTGAGAAAGGGCACAGGTTTGAAGACGTCTTCTAGGACTGGAGGTTGGAAGTCTCATTGGCCCTTAAATAGAAAAGATCCCTTGAGTTTACTGCTGAACAGACACAGAGATACTCACCCACGAGGCGGTTTTAACTTGAAGGATCGCATTATTCATCAGGAACAATCTCTAAACTCAGCCAGCAGAAGCCTTCCTGGCAGTTTCCTTGTGTATACTTGGCTCCATTTTATAAAGACAGAACAGACTATGTTTGGCATTTTTGCCTTGAGTTATTGACATGTTTTAAATTATGCTGTTTTATGTCCATTCTTAATAGAACAGAAATCTGCTACAAACGATCTTTATTAACAGACCGCCTCAGGTGCTGAGCAGACTCTCGGTTTAACAACATCTCCAAACAGACAGGCAGAGAGCTTGTTAATAGGCTTCTCCAACCCTTTGGCTTCTGTGAGATGTAAGTGGATTACGGGCGTTTGTTTGTCAGGCTATCTTTTTACATCACTGTCTGAATAATTGCCACAAAGGCCTATTGCTTTGGCCTAATTAACAAAATGGACAGAACCCTAAGCACAGAACTTTTATTGATTAGCCATCTCCACGGCGGGGTTACGAGCCCCATGACTTCTGGACTGTGACAGACACTCTTCATCATGTTCCACACTGGACTTCAGTCTGTTACTGTACCGAGGACTTGTCTTACAACTTTGAGTTGCTCAGAAAGTGCCAGAAGAAACTACATTTCTGCAGTTTAAACATCAGTACCTTTAGCAAGAGACAACTTCTTATGCAAATTTCACCATTTGTTTACTATAAAACTGTTTTAATACTATCAGTTCTAAACTTTTTTTCATGGAAATTGTTAAACCACTTTTTATTAACTAAATAATAATTTCAACAAATACTTCAGGGCCTGTGTGCCAGAGGACTGATTTAGGCACTGGAATAAACCGTGGAGGAAGAACTACAGAGACAGTGTCTCTGCTCTAGTGGAGCTTTTAATATTGAAATTGACATAGGAGGGCTGTCCAGAAAGTATCTGGCCATGTGACTGTCCTCATTAGACTAACAAAGGCTGGATACTTTCCAGATAGCCCTTGTGTTCTTGAAAAACCAAGGTATTGTAGCCCAGCAATTATTTCCACATTAGATTGTACTTAACTTTTCTTACTACCTCAGTAAAAAGCCCATAGGATAAGAAATTCTGTTTGATGACTTAGAATGTTAAACTGAACATGGGAAATTAAGTCACGTACATCACTTGCATGTAACATCCCCTAAGGAACATATCCAAAAAGGTGCTGCACACATTTTTTGGAGTTCGAGAAGACACAGGACCTGGTCTTAAGAAACTCCATTTTAAAATGGGAAGCAGGGCAAATACAAATGTTTTTTAATGTACTTACATACACAAATAAGTTATAAAGTTCTGTCTAAATGTTTCTTTTTCTATGTAATGACTGCATAGCAACCAATATATTAAATTCAAGCAGTTGAATGGGCTTTAGCTGGGAACTCAGCTAGAGCAATACACATAGGATTAAACTAATTCAGAAAACTTAAAGTCTCTAGGGGTAGACTGCATTTTTTTTTTCTTTTTTCTTTCCCAGGATGAAAGGGGACAGTAGCAATTTTTTTTATCTGAAAAGTTATCTTTTGTCTAATCTTGGGAATTTGTGCTGAATTTTGAAGAACTTCACCCTTAAGAAGTCTGCACAAATAGCTATAAGCACATATATGGGCAGTCAACAACATGACGTTGAATTTACAAGCAATGTGATGAGTGGCTGTCATATGTCAGCCTATTTACTCCATGCTAAATATTCAAGACGAATGTCAGAGAAGCTGTCTTCAAGTACAAACAACAAATATTAGAGCAGAGTAGGATAGGACCAAAGGATTAGGTAGGTCAAGGTCAGTGGACTGAACAGAATATGGTAGGTAGCTCTTGGGCATTCTTCCAGTTAGAAGGATAGATTATGCCAGAAAAAGGCAACCTCTACTGTCCCGGCAGCTCCTTCCACTAGCCACTGGGGAATTGAAATAAAAGGCAGAGATTGTCTTCTTTCGGATCAACAGCAGTAACAGTAGCAACACCAATAATTAATGCACGCTATCCTTTGTTGAAGGCTTGCCATGTTCTCC
The DNA here is from genome assembly GCA_008086735.1 of Cheirogaleus medius. Lineage (NCBI taxonomy): Eukaryota > Metazoa > Chordata > Mammalia > Primates > Cheirogaleidae > Cheirogaleus > Cheirogaleus medius. Next base: position 61,244,642 of record VBSM01002608.1, read on the forward strand.
ATTCCCTTTGTTATTGGTTTCATTCATGAACTTCTTTAATCTCAACAAAAACTCTCCAAAGTAGATATTACCATTTTCTCAATTTTATATGTGAGGACACAGACAGAGAGTAGGAATTTACTCCCTATTGCCAAGCCAGTGAGGGATAGAGTCAATATATAAACCTAGAACCAACTCTGAAACCCAAGTCCTTGCCCACCGCACTGAATTTGCTAAGGTCTTGACAGATGCACGGCATTTTCGGAGGCTGTGGAGTGAGGGAGACAGTGATTCATTGCTCTTTGCCCAGCCAGTTGTTTTCCCTGGGTTTTGCAAGAGATCATGTTTAAGGTAAACTGGTTATCACCTGCCTAGACACCAGTGATTTACAATTATTTCTTTATTAAGAAAATGTTGAGTATGTGAGTGGTCTTTCTCAGAAAAAAAATGCCAACAGAGAGGCCTTGTCAGTTTTTTGGCAGAGACACATCTAAATACATAAAAACAAGTTTAAACACTATCATTTATGCATAATTCTTTCTTGGCATCATCTCTCACTTGCCACAATTTGCAGCCAGAAAACACTTATTTCTACTTTTCTTACTCTAGAAATAATCCAGCCTTAAGTGGATCTAATTCCTTCCCAGAAGAGAAACAGCCTTGTCAGGCCTTGGTGGTGTGTGCTGTGTTTGGGACATCAAGGTTTCCATTTACGGCACAGCTGCACAGACTCTGCAAGCTGGTGCTCAGCCAGAGCTCTGTACCCACTGAGAGCTGCAGTCTGGAATGATAAACACACAGCTGCCTGCGGTGAGGGCCACGGGCATAATACATGGCCACGTATCAACCAGAGTCAGGCGAAGCCCACACAAATCATTAATCCAACTGCTTATATGTTAAATATCACAAAATGTGTACAAAATGGTTAGCTGTCTCAATGGAAGAAAGGGAAAAAGGCAGAGGCAATTCAAGGAAACAGGAGAGAGTAAGTGGTTGTAAGTCCTTTGCAAAGTCCTGCTCTAGAGCTGATTTACTGCCATGAAGCTCTCTTGCTGCAAATAGTTCATAAAGCCTATGACCTGAGTACTTGCCCACGGGACCACAATAACATTTATCTAGCATAAATTAATGTGTTTCAACCACTAATTCAATTTGGCTGTCTCATTCTTCTGGTTTTGGCACAGCCTAGCCTTGCTGTAAAGTCACTCGAGACTCACACGAATGGCTGTGTTTGTTAAGGAGTCACACACCACTAGGAACAAAGAGTGCTATTAGTTGAGTAGTCATAAAAATATACCTCCAGAGCACATTTGGAGCTGCGCTAATTGAAACTTCCTCTTTAGAGGAGCCTGATCAAAACCAGCTGCAGGAGTCAAGCAGGAGCAGATTTCAACATCACATTAAAAAGCCCAACAAATTCAGCAAGAGCAGCCTCTGAGAGAAGAGGGCATTCCAGCCCAAACAAATGCTCTAATTGGCTCCTGACACGCTGCAAAGAGAGCGTGTGACCTGGGCCTGCAGAGCTAGGGAGAGAAACTTCTCTGTGAGTCGGATTTGAAAAAAGAAGCTTGTAGTGCAGCTCTCCTCGTAAATTCCAGATCTGCCAACATTCTCAAGTAACACATGTGAAAAACCACAAAAGCGGAGTGAATTTAGGGAAATGAAGTGGTATATTGTTCTGAAAAGGGAAAAACAGAGCTTAAGTATTTTCATCGGTAATACAGCCTTTTAAGGACACCCTATTAGTATTAAAAACAAAAATTTCCAACTCACACAGGAACAAACAAACAAAATCCAAATAAGAAACAAAAACCTAGATGAATCACAAAAACACAGACTGTATTTAAAGCCCTAAATGAGAACTATCTCTTCCTCTCTGGCGGCTTGTGACTGTCCGACTCCGAGACATAAGGGCTGTATTCTGCCAGTGTGGGCAGAACAAAATGCATCCATAGGTTTGCAGGAAATGTGGAATAATCATGCATTTTTTTGTGTTTGCTTTGGGTTAGCCATTTGTACAGGAAGCAGTCATTTATATATAAATATAAATAGCATATTCTACCCATCAAATATGTGAATTTAATTTAGATGAGTGGAGTGCCTGGAAATGCCTCTTGCAAGGTTTGCTTTATAACACTTTTAAGCAGCATATGAATTAGGAAGGATTGCTGGTCTTTTTAATTTATTTATTCATTAATTTAGTGGAGTGTCTAGTTTCTGAGGTATGCCACAGTGATACCTAAAGATATAGGGTGGGGGAGGCTTATTTATGTAGATATATAAAGAATCATTACGTTTTATGTTACAAAACAGTGAGAGTAACTATATGTAATATATGAATTGTAATGATGATTCTGGAGGATATAATTATAGCCCCACAAATAATAACCGTGAATGGTGAAAATTTGCTTTATTTTGCTCTCTTTTTGGAATGCATTACGAGGCTAACCTCCCCTTATGTTTTTCCCCCTTTCGTCCCAAGTAAAACATATTAAACTAACTCACTGTGTTTAAAGGCAAAACAAAACAAAGCACGGACACAAAAGAAAAAATTATATATTTACATAGTTATATAACTCTGTGTTTCATTTTTATGCTTAAACATTTGCATCTGGAGTTGAACAGACTGGCTTAAACTGTGGCCTCTGGTGGTGCATGTGATATGGTCTTCTGAATTTGTGAGGATGCCAGAGGAAAGCATTTCTAATGTTTCTTTATTCTTCATATGACTTGTCAGATACTGAATCATTCTCAATTCCTAATACAATTCACATTCCAATGCTATGCCCTTGATTTTATTTGTCATTTTTGTTCAAGTACTATAGACATTATGGTGTCATGTTTAGTGATCTTAAACTGGATAAAGAAGGCTGAAAAGTTTGCAAAACATTTTAAAGGTAATTCAAGATTAAGTGATGAAAAGAATAGTATGTAAAATATGGCCAAACACAACAATATTCTGATTTGAAATGTGGTCTAGAAAGTAGTTATTGACTTGACGTATCTCAATTTTCCCACTAAAATATTTTTAAAAAGAAAAACTCAGAAAGGTCGAACTCTCATGTTGTCACCAAAATTGGACTTGAAGTTTACTGACACTAGAATCTAGGAGCTTTCAATTATCTAAGAATTAAAACAACAACCAAAAACAAAATGATTTCCAGGTTCCATATAATTAGAAACAGTGGAAATCAATGCACTTGAAAATGGTTTAAGGACCCTCGTTTCTTCCCTACTGCTTTACCCCTGGCTCGGAAAATTGTCTTCACTAGAAACGGTGAGGCAGCTTTCTCAGGACTAAGTGAGTTCCATTCTGAAGCAGCACAATACTGTCTTCTTCTCCCTTTCACACCATCTGTGATTTCTCACTGTGAATATAAAGAGATGGTCCAATTTCTAAACTAAAATATTAGTTTAGAATATGGTTTGGTAGCTCCATGTCACAAAGGCAGCTGGTGTCTCATTCTTCCTGGGCTGTGCATCTGCAACTACATTCCTCAGACCTCCCTGAGGTCAGAGAATAGATATTACTGGATTAAAAAACAAAACAAAATCCCCAAACCTCTTTCCCTGGGCATCCCCTGTTTTTTCTATTCGTTAGAAAGAGTGATGACTAAAGCACTCTTAGAAAATGCATATTAGAGATGGCAGAGCTCCTCTGAATAATGATGGAACAGGTAAATTAGCTCTCACAATGAGAATGACTAGCAAAATTGGATAATTTTTTATGATTATTATTAAATTTGCTTGAATATATCTGATAGCTAACAAAGCAGTGAAGAAGTATAGGAATAAGATTAATAAAAGAGAAGAAACCCAGATAAATAAGCCTAGTACTTAGAGACAGTTTCTCTTAAAGGAAGCTGCCAATGCTAGAATAGTTGAGTGAGAAGCCAAGAAGCTGAGTAGAACTTGTGACTGACTTGCAAAACTACAGGGGCAAAAGTTGAGGTCCAGGGATCACCAAGGGTTAGCAGACCCATGCTCTTTGTGCCAGGACTCTGAAGGCTGTGCCCCAGGAGGAAGGCTGATTTGGGTATAGACCAGCTATTGCAGGGACTCACCAAACCCTCAGGTCACTTTAACCCATTTTGGTGATGGCAATGATCTCAATTTGCTTGTGCCACTAGTTGTCTACTAAAAACAAAAGTAAAACATTACATTTGTCTTTCATTGATCGAATTTTTTCAAGTAAAGCTTTTCGAGGTGCAACTTACATTCAGTTAGACTTTCCCGTTTTAGTGGACAGCTCTATGAATTTGACAAGTGCACATGCTCATGTAATTGCCGCCATGATAAAGAGATAGAATACTTCCATTATCCCCAAAGCTCCCTCGTGTCCCTTTGTGGTCAACCCACTCCCCCCACACCGTTCCTATGGCAACCACTGGTTCAACTTTTATCACTATGGTTTTGCCTTTTCTAGGACGTCATATGAGTGTAATCATGCATATGCTTTTTGGGTCTGAATATTTTCACTTAACATAGTGCATTTGAAATTCATGTCTGTGTTTACATAAATCAATCATTTATTCCACTTTATTGCTGAGTAAGTATTGCATTGTATGGATGTACCATAGTTTATTATTCATCGTTTCATGAACATTTAAATGCTTTCCAGTTTGGGGCATTTTTAAATAAAGCTGATATACATGCTTATGTATAGTTTTTTGTGTGGACCTATATTTTTATTTCTCCTGGGTAAATTCCTAGGAGTGATATTATTATAACATATTGTAAATATATGTTTAACTTTAAAATAAACTGCTCATTTTTTTTTCCAGAGTGGCTATATAATTTCACATTCCCACTAACAATATATGAGAACTCCGGTTGAACTCACATACTGACCAGCACTTGATGTGGTCAGGCTTTTTTGTTTTTTTCGTTAAAAAAACAAAGAAAAATAACTATTCTAAATGTGCAGTGGTATCTCTTTGCAGTTTGCGTTTTCAATTTTCTTATGACTAATGATGTTCAACGTCTTCTCATGTGATTATTTTGTATCAGCTTATATTTTTGGGTGTTCAAATATTTTGCCCATATTTTTAATATTTTTGTTTGCTTGTTTTCTTAATGGGTTACAAAAGATCTTCCTATAATCTGGATATAAGTCCATTATCATGTATGTGTCCTGCAAATATTTTTTCTTAGTCTGTGGTTTGTCTTTTCATTGTCTCCTCAGTGTCTTTCAAAGAGCAGAAAATTTTAATTTTGATGAGGTTCTTTCTATCACTTTTATCTTTTATGATTTGTGTTTTTTGTGTTTTAAGAAATCTTCACCTAACTGATGGTCACTGAACTTTTTCTCTTATGCTTTTTTCCCAAAGTGTTATAGTTTTAGGTCTTGCATTAAAGTCTATGATTCTTCAAGTTAATTTTTGTTTATGATGTGAGATATGAGTTGAGGTTCATTTATTTGCCTATGGCTGACCAATTATTCCAACAACATTTATTGAAAATACTAATTTCTCTACTCAATTTGTTTTGGAACCTTTGCTGAAAATTAGTTTACCAAATATGTGTGGGTCTATTTCTGTACTGTTTGTTTAGTCTGTTCTATTGACGTATATGTTTGTCCCTTTGCAATTCCTCACTGTTTTAATTGTGGTACATTTTTAGTAGATTTTATTGTCGAGTACTGTGGTGAGTCCACCAGCTTTAATTTTTAAAAATTTGGGTGGGGGGGGATATTCTAGTTTCTTTGCTATAAGATTTATAATCAGCTTTTTGGTTGATTTTCACACAAAAAAGTTTTTGGTATTTTAATTGGGATTCTATCAAATCTATAGACTATGTGTGAAGAGAATTAGCTTCTTATCAATACTGACTTCTCCAATCTATGAACATTATTTTATAGTTCTCAGCATCCAAACCTTCTACATATTTTATTACATTTATCACAAAATGTTTCATATATTGATGTTATTATAAAAAACACTGTTTTGTTTAGTTTTTCATTGCTAGTATATTGAAAACAATTGATTTTTATATATGGACTTTGTCCCCAATGATCTTGCTAAACTCATCCATTAGTTCTAGTAACTGTTCTATAGATTTCTTCGGATTTTTAATACGGACCATCATGTCCTTTGTGAATAGAGACTGTTTTATTTCTTCCTTTTCCATCTAGATGCCTTTTATTTCTTTTTCTTACTTATTACACCAGCTAGGACCTGTACTGAACAGAAGTAAAAAAAAAGTAGACATTTTTTCCTTGGTACCAATCTTAAGTGGAAAGCATTCAGTATTTCATCCTTAAGTATGATGTTAGCTGAAGGTTTTCACAAGCAATGTCCTTTATCTGGTTGAAGAAGCTTTCTTAAACTCATATTTTACTCAGAGACTATTTTTAAAATCATTAATGGATATTGAATTTTGTCAAATGCATTTTGTGCATCTGTTCAGAAGATCATATGATTTTTCTTCTTTAGCCTGTTGATGTAGTAAAATAGATGGGTTATTTTAAAATATTGAATCAACTTGGTATATGTGAGATAAATCCTGCTTGGTCATGATATATTATCCTTTTTCTATATTGCCAGGTTTCATTTGCCAATACTCTGTGAAGAAATCATTTTTTAAAAATAATTATTTCTATAAAATATCTGATATTCAATAAAAAATAACTATACTCTCAAGGAAATAATTCAACTTGAAAGAAAACTAAGAAAACTAAGAAAAATGACAGATAATGGACATACACTCAAAAGGACTCTTGATTACAGCATTAACAGAGACATAATTTAAAAAATCATACATGGTATATTGAATGTAAATAAAAGACACCGTTTGGTATTTTGGCAGAGGGCTGAAGGGTTGTGGATCTGTGCCATTTCTGTTAGCTCTTTACCTAAAAGGTCTTTTGTGCGATCCTGTTAACATGCCTTTAGCACAGGCAGGGCTGGCCTGATTTATGTGAAGATGAGGCAAACAAAGACTGTTCCAAAGCAATGTGAGAAAGAAGAGAGAGCAGAACTTAAAATCTTCTCTGACAGTCTCCACCTATGTCCTGACTTCTACTCCAGAATACTGGTCCTATCACAACCCGCCACCATACAATTATCAACACAAATAGACCACAGTCTCTCAAGAAGTCTATCTCAGAAGTCTCTCAAGATTTTAAGACTTGGTGTATCTTTTAGTTTCTTAGACTAAAATATGGTTTTGGTGGAGATAAACAAAGCTGACAAGTGTATATCTTGTTAGTTCCTGCATTTTCTGCATGTATGGATGGGAATGCTTTTTTGGCGCTTTCATTGAAAGACAATGAGAGATAGATGTTTTAATATCACAATGATTCCTCCTTTTCCTTCTTCATTAATATCTTTAATACTTGCAAATTATTTGCTGAGAGTTATTTTTCCATTTTATGAAATTTAGGTTGAATATGCCTGACTGTAAGAACTCTGCTATTTGAATGCTTAGGTTTCATTTACATTTTTGAAAATAAAAAAAATCCAATATTTACTGGAAAGTGTTCTGTGTTTATAAAATTCTAGGAAACTGATATTGAATAAGGTTTAGTAATACTAATAACAGATAAAATGTTATAGAATTTAAGACAAAAAGAAACAATAAAGAAAATAGCATGCATAATGACCAAACAACTCACTAATTAAGTAATCTAGATAGGCAATAACCCATTAACCAATAATTAGTAGTGGTATTAATAGCAGTTTTAATATCAAGGGTAATATCAGATATAGCGTGTATAATACACTATTTGTATATAGATGTTCCAGTACTAATATTAGAAGAAGTGGAATTTGGGCTCTGTGGCACTCAAGGAATTGTGCCTTCAGAATCCTTCAAAAGTACTTGCCGCCAGGGGAAGGGGTGAGATAATAGACTGCCAGCCTGCAGCTGCTGCGTCTCAGGTTTTTCCTGGGACTCATGCCTAGGTCATGCATTCTCTGAACTGCTCCCAGCCAGTGCCTGAGCATGCTGTAGGTACGCAGGCAGCACTATCTCTGCTTACCATGGGATCCCTCTAATGGAAGCCCTGCAGAATGTCACATTAAGCCATTTCATCGATAACATGATGCTGATCAGGTAAGATGAGCACAAAGTGGCTAGAGCACTGGAGGCCAACTGCAGACAAGGATATTATAGTTCTACCGCTGTGGCTCCGAATTTCCCGGGTTTCTTTATAATTCTATTTTGACTTCATACTTTGAAACTCTATGGCTTTATTGCTGATTATCTAGATTATCTTCTAAGTGGATTATTTCTATACTTAGTTGGTAGTGCTCTCTTTTTCATTTTTAATGCCTTGGCTCTGCGTTAATGTGAGCTCTCTGAAAAGCAGATGCTAAAACACAATTACATATGGAAGACAGTTATCGCGGGAAATCCTGTGAACGTTTACATGAGGGAAGAAGGGATAAGCAAGGAATACCTTCAGCACACGATATTGGTCTGTCCCGTAACAGAGGCGAGAAAAGGAAGGAGTACTGGGTAGAAAGAGATTCTGACTGCAGTTAAGTTCTGAGTAAGTCTCAACCAAGCCAAAGGGAGCTCCTGCGTAAGGGCTGATGGCCCGTCCCTGCTGGGCAGAATCCGCTCTAACATGCTCCTCGAGCTCTAGCATCTGCTGGGAGTAATTAGGTGTCAGTGAGTCTGAGGCATGAACACCACAGTGGCTCCAAAATTGTAGCATCTGCAGGCTGCTAATCAACTATGCTTTCCCTAGCAGTTTCTCTCGAAGGAGGGTATGAGCAGCATACCTCCTTGAAGCCACACTCCACCCCTTGGGCCGTGCAGATCTACTTCTTCCTGAGTGTTTGGAGAGTAGCAACTCTGTAACTACCTTGGGCCTCTTTCCTGAGGAGGAGGCAAACGATACACAGGAGGCCAAGGGGTTTACAGAAGACTGTTAAAAACCTTTAGTAGATAATCTTTATTTTAAACAAATTATTTCAGTGACTACAATAAAAGGAATTAAAATTACTACCTAATAAGCATTAGATTCAGCTGTACATGCCTAAAAAAACCTTAAAATCACAGCAGCTTAAACAAGATAGAACTTCATTACACAAGCACACACTCATCTACACATACACATATACACACTTTTCACGGCTAGTATGCAAGGCTAGCTTTGTAGCATCTTCAGGAAGCCAGGTTCTAATCCTTCTCCACCACCATCTTTAGTATTTGGGTTTCCATTTTCTAGGTCATATTATGGTTCATTGTGGCTGACAGAGTTTTGACAATCACGACCAGTGTGCCAGACAGAAGGAAAGCAGAAGAATCAAAATACACACTTTCTCTTTTAAGAAAACTCCCTGGAGATCTCATGCAACATTTGTGTTTACTAATATATCTCTTTGACTACACCCAGAGCCTTCATATCAGACTTCACTATTGCACCTGCAAAACTCCATGATAGTTCACATGGGAATGTGACAGCCCTCCCAGAGCCTACTGCATGGTCACATGTAGATGGAAATGAATAGGAAATATGCCAGAATATCATCAGAGATTTCCTATTCAGAAAGAAAGGGAAAATAGAGATTGGGAGGTAAGTAGAGGTCTCTGCTGCACTAATCAAATCATTTTCTGAAACTAGTATAACTGTGATAAAAAATTAAAACTGGATAGGACAGTATAAGGAAAGAAAATTATAGATTTATTATACTAATGAAAATATATGTAAATAACATGTGAGAAAAACAAATCCATTTAAAAATAAAAACCAATAAATAATACAACTTTACCAATCAAGGTTTGTCCTATTAGTGAAATTCACCACATGAAGTGATTAAATGGTATAAACCGTGTGACAATTTCAATATATGGAGTTTTTTTGGTAAAAATCAAAACTGATAATCTTTTAAAAATATTTGTAAACTATGCATTGGGAGTTGCTAAAAGGTATCTATTAGAAACCTATAATAAGCATTATATTTAATGGTTAAACTTGAAAAGCAGTCTCATTAAGACTGACAAAATTATATATACCAATTGACACAATTCAGCATTTTTACAAAGGCCCTAGCAAATGCACAAATATAAAAAAATGAGGGATAAGAATTTATAAGAGAAAATTTGTGATGGTGGTTTATATAATTTTCTTCATATGAAATATAAGAAGCTCTGGGAGATGAACTGTTAGAACTAAAATGAACATTTACTAATTCTACTGGAATCTAAAACCAACATTCCAAAGTCAAAATTACTCCTTTATTAACCCATTAATGCCTAATCCAATAATTTAACAAAGATGCCATTTATAATAGCAACAAACATTTTATGATAAATATACATAAATCTCATGAAATATATGCATAATATGTGAAAAAGTTATATGTTGTTAAAATACATCATTTTTTTAAAGTTGAATTAATAAGATATGCTCATCATGGGAAGACTCAGTATTTAAAGATGACTTTTTTCTCCAAATTAATTTATAAGTTTAATGCACTTCAAAGAAAATTGCATCTATTTCTCCTTTTCATCAGCATGGCAAGCTAATTTACAAATTCAAATAGAAGACTAACAGGCCAAGGCAACTTTTGAAGAAAAATAAGGAAAGATCATTTCCCTGAGAAATATCAGGATTTATCAAAAAGTTATAGCAGTTATAACATTCTAAGTGGTAGTGTTGACACATAGGGTCAAAGTAGAGGACTCTAAAAGAGAATCATACTTAATTGGAAAATTATTATTTGAGAGAGGTTAGGAAATGAGTACATATTCACTAAATTTATATTCAAAAATTAAATTTCTACTTTGTATAATAATAAAAATAAAATTTAGATAAAGATCTAAATTCAAAAGATAAAATTTAGAATCTTTTAGAAAGAAATAGAGTATCTTTATGACCTTTGGATAGGGAAGGCTTTCTTAATATAGCCACTTACACAAAGGAAATTTCAACATATTAAACTATTCTTCAGTATGACACTGTTGCGGCAAGTGTTAACAGCTCCTGACAGTGTTAAACAGCTCTTGGGTGTTGACGCTGAAAATAACTGGGCAGCACGCGGA
>VBSM01002608.1:61255715-61304738 GCA_008086735.1 Cheirogaleus medius
CGGGGAGGCAGCGAGCGGGTGCGTCCCAGCGCCCGGTGGTTTTCCCCATCAACACCAGAAACAAAGTTAAAGGTAAATTACATGCTGGGAGAAGGTATTTGAAAAATGTAAAAATAACAAAAGTACAATGTCCAGAATATCAAGAATAAATATAAAAGAAAAAATGGGTAACTGCTATAAGAAGCAATTTTCAGAGCAAATAACTAGAATGATACATATGCATATTCATATACTCACACACATATATATCCAATTTCATTTGGAATCAAATAAATGAAAATTGAAGCCATGAACAACAGTTCATACCTATGATATTGGCATATATTTTAAAAGTTTGATAACACATTAATTGTTTGCAAGGACGGAGGTGGAAATCCGAGTTTCCATATGCTGCTTTTGTGAATTTAAATTGGTACAATTATTTGCAGAGCATTTTGATAATATGTTGTAAAATATGCTTCCAACCCAAGAATTCTACCTGTTGATTTATATCCTTTTTTTAAATTTCAGCATATTGTGGGGGTACAAATGTTTAGGTTGCGTGTGTTGCCTTTCCCCCCTCCCCATACCCCTGGAGTCAGAGCTTCAAGCATGTCCATCCCCCAGATGGTGCGCATCACACTCATTATGTATGTGTATCCCCACCCCCCCCCCGCCCTCTGCCCAACACCCGATAAATGCTTATTCCTATATGTGCACTTAGGTGTTCATCGGTTAATACTCATTTGATGGTGAGTACATGTGGTGCTTGTTTTTCCATTCTTGGGATACTTCACTTAGTAGAATGGGTTCCAGCTCTATCCAGGAAAATACAAGAGGTGCTATATCACCATTGTTTCTTATAGCTGATTTCTATCCTAAAGGAATGTGCTATTGACATTCTAGGGTCAGGGACAATGCCTTCCTTCAGTGCAGGATGTTCAGGTCCCTTGACACCTGCCCTGTCTATCCAATAGCAACCTGTATTATGGGGTGAATTTTGTCCCCAGCACCTAATTCGTGTATTGAAGTCCTAACCTCTAGTTCCACAGAATGAATATATATATATGTATATTTATATATATTTGGAGATAGGGTCTTCAAGAGGTAATTAAATTAAAAAGAGGTCACTAGAGTAGGCTCTTGTCTAATACAAAGAGACTGGAGCACAGACGTATCGCAGAAGGGGAAACTTGTGAGGACACCGAGGACAGCCATCTACAAGCCAAGGAGAGAGGCTTCAAAAGAAACAAATACTGCCCACACCTTGACCTCAGACTTCCAGCTTTTGGAATTGTGAGAAAATAAATTTCTGTCTGTGGTACTTTGTCATGGCAGCCCTAGAAGATAAATACATTGTTGTAGAAAGAGTGCTCCCTTGCATTTCCAGAGGCTGCTGGGGTGGCATTGCCCCTGCTTGAGAGCCTCTGCTTCAAAGCAGTAGAGTCCCCAACCATTTTGGCACCCAGGGACTGGTTTCATGAAAGACAATTTATCCACGGACATGGTGGGGGGAGATGGGAGCAATGGGGAAGCGGCTGTAAATACAGATGAAGCTTCTCTCACTTGCTGCTCACCTCCTCCTGTGCCCCCGCCAAGCTTAATAGAAGACAACTTTTCCATGGATGGGGTGGGGGGTGGGGGACTCTGTGGCCCAGGGGTTGGGGACTGCAGCTTAAAGAATTCTTATCCCACCACGAGTACACTAGGAAGACAGGTTTTCAATGCAGCTATTAAGATGAACAAACTCGATTGTATACATATCGCAATGGAGAAGTCATCCAAACCTAATGTTGAGTGAGAAAATAAGTTGCAACAGCATATTATTTATAGCATGCTATCATTTATGTAAGGTTTAAACATAAAAAAAATACTGTGCATGTTGTAAATTTACAAACATCTGGAAAAGTATAAAAACCTAGATGGCAGCCTTGCACCAACTCCAGAAATTAGTTTCCTCTGGGTGAGAGAGAAGAGAGTGAGGTTGGAGGGGTGGTTAGGAGGGCGATAAAGGGGCTGAAACTGCTGCTTCAGAGTTTATTGCTTTTAGAAAAATGTAAAGCAAATATGGCAACATTTTGACGCTGGTTAAATCTGAATAGTAGATAAATGAGACTGTGTTAAGTTATTCTCTGTAGTATCATGAATGTTTTAACTTTTTCCAAAAAAAAAAAAAAGGTAATCCTACATTTTGTTATTATATTATAAAACAAGCCAAATTTAGAAACACAGCTTCCTTCCCATCGAGGAATTCACTTTTAAATTGTAGATGATAGCTGGTAAATTCGGGAAGTTATTTGGAGGATATGGTTTGTTGCATCTCCCCTCATTTACTCCTTCCCCTTTGTGTGAACTCCAGCTAATCCAGCAATTCTTGTGCTTGCATTCTCTGCAGCTGTGCGCTAATTCTAGACTAAACCCCTCAAATTAGCAATGGATAATAATACACTAATTAAAACTGGAACACAAAGCAGTTTTTCCAGAAGCGATGTGAAAAAACTCACTGATTATTATCTGTGTATACTATAACAATTTTAGAGGCTCATTACTGAAGCTTAGAAGAAAATATGCTAAGATAAACATGCTCAGAATTGCTTCTTGAGTAATATTAATTTTACTTCTCAGCTTTGGAATATGTACAAATGTCACTATTTGTGGATCTCCTTCTCCTCCCCATCCCCAAAGCCTGAGAACAAATACATCAAAACAACATAAACACAACAACAAGGCAAAATAGCTACTACAATTAGAAAAACCTTTGTTATATTTGCATTGCAAAAAGATCTCCTCCAGGCTATTTGCTTACTCTTTGTAAACCTATTTTCCTCTGCCTGATCCCAGGTAGATGGAATAATACAAATTTCCTTTTTAAAATTAAGTAAGTTGTTTAAGTAAGTAAGTTTAAAATTAACTAAGTTGCATTAGTTACTGAACAATAAAGGTAACTGAGAGGACATTGTATTTCTCAGTCTTAAGGTAGACATATAACTCTGAAAAGCCTTAAATAGTTAGAGCTATTTAGAGCATATAACGTCATTAAACCCAAATAAAATAATACATGATTTAGCAATATAAATGTTATCATTAGCTATCTAATCATTATAATATAGTACAACAGACTTAAAATAGTTAGAATTAACAAAGTTTATGCTTGAGATTATGTTATATAGAGAGGTTTTCAGGTTTCCCTAACTGCACATCATGAAACCAATTGATGTTCCCTGAATCTACATTTAAATCAATGAGTACACAAGACACTTTTTATTTCCTAAGCTTGAATATCTATCTGTGAGATAAAAATATTAATATGCCATTTCCACTATTCTTTTGTGTGTGTGTGTGTGTGTTTAAAGACTGAGTGTTTGTATGTGTATTAGGAAAGCTTGGAGAAGGGAAATGGAGAAGTCTAGGATTACTCTAGATTTTTGCTTTGAGCAAATGAGTGGACAGTAATGTTATTTACTGAATGGGAATGATGAGGAAATAGAAGTTTTGGTAGATTGTAAATAAAGAGATGTTTTGACTACACTAGTTTGAGATGTCTTCTAAGCATTCACGTAGCGATGTGAACTAAGCAGTTATATATTTGGATTTGGAGTTATAGAAACAGATAGAGCTAGAGCTCTAGATTTGGGGAGTCGTTGGTATAGTTAATATTTAAAAGACGTGCTACTTATTAGGTCACACAGAGAAGGTTTGTAGTTAATGAAAAGAAGGAAGCTGGATATGTTAACGAACTATTATGTGATTCAGGTGGTCCCTCGATTAGAATGGTTAAATCAGAAAGGAGTAAAATGGATGGATTATATAGTGTGTCTTTGTAACTGAGTCCAAGCTTGTATCACTTACCACAGTACAGCCAATAAGTCGAGAGACAAAGTGTTTGGGCAAGAAAAGTGACTTTTATTCAGAGTCAGCAAGCTGAGAAGATGGCGGACTAGCGTCTCAAAGAACCATCTTAAGTTAGTGGGAACTTTAGCATCCTTTTTATCCTAAGGGAAAAGAAAGGGGAGGTGGGGGTGGGGAGGGGGCCAAGGACCCCTGACATCTGGGTCCGAGGAGATTGTAAAACTTCTCTATTCTTGGTTAATTAACTTTGGAGGATGAAGGTCAGGTCAGGATGTTCCTGCACACCTTTAACATAGGGTTATCTCTCATGTGTATGCTCTCCTCGTCTTTAAGGGGGTTTTGGGGAAGGGACAGCTGTTGCTTTTCTTCTAGCCCACGTGCACAGCTAAGCTGAAGCTTTTAACCTTGAGGATATTACCGCAAGGGGCCAGAATCAAAATAGAGCTAGTTAAGCCAAGTCTCTCTTCTGCTGTCACAGCTTGTCCATTTAGCCATAGAGTCAGTGTCTAAAAATGCTAACTTACTGAAGCAATTAGAAAAGCACAACTTTTGTATAAAAAATTATATTTATAGCCTCTCAATACAGATGGGAACTCTTTTCTAGTGGACTTTCAATTTCCCTGAATTATATAAGACTGACAATCAGTGGTCTCTAATTTTGAATTTATTTGGGGAATAATTTAGATGGATCTTGTACTATTCCTTTTTTGGCTAGCAGGAGACTTTGTTCCTTTTAAAGTAATAAGGCTACCATTTGCCTCTTGTGAAGTGTGCAATAGGTACCGCCACGCATTAGTGAACCACTGAACCTAACCTATTGTATCTTTTTGTCATGTTAGCATTAATGGCAAATGTGAGAGAGAACTGTGGGGAGGACAGGCTTTGGGAACAATTTGGATTAATGTGCTGAATTATCTAAAATAAATAGGAACTCCATGTGTAATTTTCATTTCCTAAGCCCTGCAACAATTATAGTTATTCCATTCAAATCTCTGTAGCAATGAGATCAGTGACAAAAATAGTGCTTGAAAAACAAGAGAAGAAATGGCAAACATGTTATTTATTTGCTTAAATCTATTATAATGGGACTGGCAGTGTTAGTCTCATTAACAGAGAGACCTTTCTTTCCACACGCCAGCTGGAATAATAAAAGCAGCTATGTGACATTTAAAATGCAATTGCTCTGCTATCTGTAGATGATTTTGTTTCTGATACTTACTGATCAGAAGAAAGAGATCTGAGTAGAATGTGAACTATCTTGTTCATCATCTGCATTCCCAGCAAAGATAGCATTAGGGTTAAATGCTATAATATGGCAACAAGGATATGCTGAAAAAGTATCTATGTCGAAGTGCTTGAACATTTATTCGAAGTATTTATGCAATTGTTCTTTTTCCATGTGACAGTCCAAGAGTTGGTAGAAATACATCTGTTGTGTTTTTCTTGAATAGGCAAAAATAAATTATAATTAGGGGATACTGTTTGTGCATATAAATATACTGCATCTTTTGAAACAAGTTCCAAACAAATGAGAAGCATGCAGATTTCCCTCTGAATAGTTAGCGAACACAGGCTCATTTTGATGCCTTTGTTTTAATGATGAAGTAATGATCTTGAATAGAAACATACCTTTAGAGTTTAGGCATCATATGACAAAGTCAGTTTCAATATAAATGTAAGAATCTGAGTTATTAAGAATTATTTGCATTAAGGATTTGTTTGAAACTTCAAATAGGCAAATATTACTCAGTAATATTCAATCCCTTCTTAAATGTTCCAACATGGATTCCAAAATGAGGGGATTTAGTGGAGGAATTTTTAGCCTTCCATTTTTTTTGGTTGGATGAAAAAATAGGAAACTCAGATGCAAATAATGGCTTATATAGTATATCACTTGGGTGGCCAAGCTTCTCCATACTCCAAGGTTCGGGCTGGAATTATAATGGGTTCCAATTTTACTTGACCCAATTCATCCATTTCCACTAGATATGCTTATCCTTTACACACTAAAAACCATGGAATGAACTGTAAATCATCAGATTATAAAATTTTATTCTGACATTTTTAGGAACTATCTTTATTCCACTTTCTGCCTATGTAATGAGGTCTTGCAACTTCCTTTTTTATTTTGGAGGTAAAGAGTTACACAATTCTGACTCATTTGCATAGTACCTAAGTGAGAATATAAGTGTGGTTTTTTAATTTAAAAATATTCTTAATCCAATTAACTATTAGGATTCTGGGTACTATACACTTTCTCAATCTCTCTCTCTCTCTCTCTCTCTCTCTCTCACACACACACACACACACACACACAGGCAGTATTGCTGAAATTAAAAGTTAGATAGAATACCACAAAGGTAAGATAAACAAAAGAGGATAACATTATTAAGAAATGAGCAGAAAGAGACCTGTAAAAGAAGAAAGAGAATAGCCACCAAGCCTGTGTCTGTCATCCATCCCCATACTCACAGTGAGAGATCTTTAGGGCATCCAGCCCATCTCATCACCTTGGATGGACCAGTTTCATTGGTCCAGCAAATCACACACAGTTGACATTTGGATTGAAAAGCATCTGCTGGAGTCAAATTCCTGGCACTTATTTTTCCTGAAACCAGTGGGGAGGATGCTCTCTACCAAAGTTAGAAAATGACTATAAACTATGCTCCTCTCATGAATATTTACAACACATAGCTTACTAAAAGCTCTAAGAAGCATTGCAGTAAACCTTTTTGACTTATTTTAACATAGAGTTTCCTAAATGTATCTCACCACAGACCCTTTTAAAAATCACTTCTTATTCACATCCAGGAAGCTAAATGTTGAACTCCAAATGTACGTCTCAAACTTTATTTTATTTTTTTTATTTCATATTATAATGGGGGTACAAATATTGTTAGGATTACATACATTGCCCCTACCACTCCTTCCCCCCGACCCCGACGTGCCAGAGCTTCAAGCGAGTCCAGTCCCCAGGTGGCATGCATGGCAAACATTATGTAACTCTACACTTCCTCCCTCCTCCCGCCTGCCCTCCATCCAACAAAAGATTTTTTTTTTACACTTTGGATACATTGTATAACTTCAAACTTTAAATCAGTGTACAAATCAGCTGGGTACACATGGGGTGCTTATTAAAATTTCAAATTTCTGGGCCTACCTTAAGAAAGAAAGATTCTTTTGGTTCGAGTTGGAGCCCAAAAGCTTCCTTTCTAGCAAGCACTCAACTGGATTCTGATGAAAGATTTCTATGGGCCACAGTTTAAGAAATACTGTCCTAGAAACTAAAATGAGGTGCTGTCAGTAGAAGTCAGTGAGATAGGCTCTGACCATGTGACCACACCGGGCTTTATCGGACGGAGGGAGAGCAGTTCTTATTCTACTCTGAATTACCCTCTAGGTTACAAAGGAAATTGTCCATTGCTGATGCCAGCAATGCATCTTCAGGAAATGGTGCCTTTCCTAATGCTGATTGGTCCCCACCCTCCAGTTATGCTTTCAGCAAATATTTGTCATTTGTCTTCTATGTTTTACTGTTTACATATCGAGTCAAATCATACTCAAATGGTGTGTAACATTGTACAAGATGAGTAATATGGAGGAGATGCACAGCACCAAAGAAAAGCAGAAAAACTATACCACTTCTGGCTATGGCATGACAAAGGAAGTCTTTACAAAGGAGGTGACATAGAAATAGGCTTAATTTTAGCAAACTGAGCTTAGAGGAACTGTCTTTTAGGCCAGAGGACTGTACAAGTGTATAGTATGTACTGGGGGAAAATATCGTTCAGGGCTCATTTAGAGTAATAGTAGACATGAGAAAAGTCTGGAAAAGGGGTTTGATAGAAGATTGTGGAGAGACAGTAACTGTCTCAGGAATATTCAATAGATAGTGAGGATTTGGTACAACATGAGATTTTAGGTTTCTATTGAGATCAGTTTGAATACTGAATTTAAATACAGGGATTCCTGGGAACTATGAATAGCATTCTGAATATAAAGGCGATTGCTGCACTATATGTTACCTAATGATACTGTTCGCGGTGATTTTAAAGAACAAGCAAAGGTAAAGTTAGAATACTATTTATTTTTCTACTCAGGGTTATATCGTAAAGCTATGGATTAGATAACCCCTTGAGACTCTTTTCTGTCTGCATGATCTATGAATAGCTATCTTTATGATGTGGTGGTTCTTGAGGCTGTGAAACATCCCTGATGTAGCAGATTAAACGTGTCCTTTCCATATTTCCTTATTGGAAATCTTGTGTGTATACAGAGAGGGAGTTGGTATAGAACTAGTACTGCTACAAACAATCTGCTAAGATTAAACATCTTTGACTTTAACCATAATAAAGTGTTATATTCTGCTTATTGTGTTAATTTTAGGAGTGGGTTTTTAATGCACTGAATTCTTCCACTGTCTGAAGGTCCAAATATAAAATTCAGTGATGTTCATGAAACACTAATTCTCAGGCAATGGATATAGCAGAAATGGAAAGTATAAGAAAGCTTGGTAGGAAAACTGAAACATAGCCATTTTCAAAAGAGAAGATACGGAGTAATAGTTGACTATATTTAAGGTGTAATCGCTAACACAGCTTTGTGTACCCAAACTGAGAGTTGATTAAAATAAACAATTAGGAAATACACTGACTTTTTTTTTTTTTGCCAAACGGGACTTGAAAGTTATTAAATAACAGATTCATTTTTAGATACTAGGACATATATATTTTAGATACAAAAAAAGCACAGTTTACATCCTGGTAAACGAGCTAGTGATATGTAATTAAAATAATATCTATCAATATAGCTCTAACTAAATGACCAATAGTTTATAGCTGTTAGGTAGTGTACTGCTGAGAAATTGATTAGGTAATTGCAGAGTGGATCTAATTCAATTGCTGATTGAAATAATAAAACTAGCTATTTGCTGAGCTGGTCATTCTCATCATCTTTTAACTTAATTGATTGGGTTATGCATTAATTATGGAGTATTTTACATTCCAACCTTCTATACCACCACTTACACGCAATAGATCTAGTAGGTTTTCTACATTCAATCTTGATTCACATAAAATATGCTTCACCTTGAAAGGAGCTGTGACATAATATTTGGAAATATGGGTAGGTTTTGGAGCCCTGGACTACAAGTGTGGATGTGAAGTTAAGCGAGTTAGTGGATGTAAAGCACTTAGGTCTGCACCTGCTACAGATTAAGAACAATCATTATTGCCTATTACTATTAATATTTTTCTTAAAGAAAAAGTTATGTGACAAACAAGCCTGTTTGGTTAAACATAGAAAATCTGAGTTTAAGGGCCACTTATTCTAGGAAACCTATTTAGTTCATATGTATCTATTTTTGCTCCAACTCCATGACAGAATACAAATAAATAAAAAAAACCAGCGTAGGTCAAGATCAAAGAATCCTGCTAACACATCACATGTGCAACTACACACTCAGCTAACATTCCTTCTCCTTCTTTATGCACTGGGGATTTGGAGAGACGCTGCTTCCGCATGCACAGGGAGACAGCAGAGAGTAAGGGCTTTAAGGTATGAGCTCTGGAATCAGACTTCCTGGATTTGAACCCTGGCTTCTCTGTTTACCAGAAAGTCACCTCATTCTTCTGGGCTTCTATTCCTGTTTTCTTTAAAATAGAGATAATAATAGTACCATAGGGTGGCTGTAAGCATTAAATACAAAAATTTAACTAAAACACTCACAATAATAAATGCCTTGGACATGGTAATCACCTGTAAAATATTAACTTATTATTTTTATTATGATTACACTTTTTGTTTGTTTAGAATGGGATGAAGTCCATATTCATAACATTCACAAACAGTCTCTTTGACCAAATATAAGCATTCCTTACTTTTCCGAATAGATTTTTATCAAGGAAAAGGAGAGCAAGCGAATAAGCAAAATCTGAATGAATGATTGTTGTTCCTGTAATTCTTCAACATTGCTAATGCCAAGGGAAATTTTAAAAATTGGAATGCAAAATAAAGTATTGTGAGAGGTATTTAGGTAAAAAGTCTCACAAAGGCTAGAAACAACAAAAGATGTGAAATAAACTCAAAATATCCATAACTTAGAAAAAACTTTCCATGACTAAATTTTAAAAATTGGCTTTTATTCACAGTTTAAGTGCTATTAGAATAACTGTGTATTTTACAACAGATTTTTCTAACTTTCTTTTGACCAAAGTGACTTTTTGAGCAGTTGCCTTGATATGTAGGTGTCTTTGCGTATAGAATGATGAGGACTATTCACCTGTAATAGGATTTGATTATTTCAAATAAAATTTCAACATATATGCTTTTCTCCTTTTTTTATTACTTCAGTGAAAATACAAGAAAGAAGTATATAATTTTGTCCTCAAGGGCCAGGAAAAACCCTATCTTGGCTTGTTTTAAAATTTCTCTGTATTTTCTTATTTGACAACTAAATCAACCAACCAATGCTCTTACTCTTTCTCTGATCTAAACAATTTTACAGAGACTACCTTGCAAATGTCCCAAGAGATGAGCTTGCTCACAGTGAAAAATGTACTCAGCAGGAAATTCACTTAATGATAATGATTATTCTTCTATGTAATGGACATTTCATTGTCAGTAAAGTGTAATATTATTCTCTTGAAAGCTTTACATATGCAGCCAGTTCCAACAGCGTGCTAGCTTAACTTGCGTATTTCTCTTTCTGGTTTTATCATTTGTCTTTTTGCATATTCAGTGAAAACTTGCCAGGCTTGATACGTGCACTGCTTTATGCTACTGCCGTTCACTTTAATTAACAAAAAGCCTTTATAATTTGTTTGGGTACATGGATTCACAAATACATTTTACATGGCACCGTGTGGTAGAAGGTGGCATCTGTTGTCCATCATGTGAGAGTGTACAGCTAGAGATTAGTTTCCTACCTTCAATAAAGCCACTTTTCTACTTTTTACAATTGTGAAGTTTTAACTTGGTCAGGTTTTAAAGTCAGCACAGGATGAAGACACTTGTAGCGTATCTGAATGGCTAAAAGCTCTCCCTTATGCACACAAACTCCATGCATATGTTTGACAAGGTCTGCAGTGCCACAGAGATATTTGTTTGTGGGTTAGCATTAATGACCTGCTTTCTCTTCAAACTTTAAATACTCTGAAACACAAAATTATGTCACCTCCACTTTCAGATGTTGTTCCTCCAGAGCAGGAAAGCCCCAGGCTGGGTACCTGCCCACTTTTTCAGGCAGGGACACCCAAGTGGGGCAGGAGGCCAAGAGAGAACAAAGATGTGTTTAGAGCCCCAAACCCTGAAAATAAGCCTGGAATTCTTCCTAATTGAAACATTAAGCAGGAGGCTACATTTAAGATCAGATTCAGAAATGGATAACGTATTCTTATGTACACTAGTCCCCTTTTGTCCAAAGTGTTACTTTCCATGGTTTCAGTTTCCTCAGTCAACCACCATCTGAAAATCTTATATGGAAAATTCCAGAAATAAACAATTCATAAGTTTTAAGTTGCATGCTGTTCTGAGTAACGTGATGAAATCTAGCATCATTCTGCCCTGTCGAGCCTTGTCCACACTGTCTATGCTTCCCACCAGCTTGGTTATCAGATCAGAAAAACATTGTGTGTGTGTGTGTGTGTGTGTGTGTGTATGGGGTTCAGAACTATCTGTAGTTTCAGGCATTCACTGGGGGTCTCAGAAATATCTCCCTACAGATAGGTGGGGTATACTGTATAAAGACAGACCAGGGAAGCATAGACAGTGTATTCATATATAAGTATGACACTCAAATCAGTATTTTTATTTCAGTCACACATAAACTCATGGGAATATATTTACATAAAGCACAAATTGTACTCACTAAAGCACAGATTTTGTTAGAACTTAGATACGTACATATCCCACGTTCATGCAATTGCATTTTAAATCTCTATCATATTCAGTGTGTATCTATAATGGAGGCATGTAGGTACATTTATGTATGTACCTGTATTTCACATATAAAAATCACTCTTGCCCAACATGCTATTGATTCTGTAATCTCATTTCCAAGTGACTGTTAGTTAATGCTTGTAAATGCTTTTAGATATCCTAGCATTATCATTTTCACTTTTCAAAGTGAAAAAAACCATTGTAGAATAATTTGAAAACAAAGTTGTCGCATACAAGTTGCTTTTATTTTCACATGTTAAAGATAAGCTATTTTAGAAAACAGTGTCTGTTAAAAACTTTTATGACAGAATCTAAAACTATAAAGCTTTCCAGTGGAGGAATGGGTAGAAGATAAAAGAAGCAAAACAAAATGCTGTGGCTAATAATACAGTTAGATCAAGTGGGGTAATTGAAGGGACACAGAAAACGTAATTGTGAAGAGGCAAAAAAGAAACTCGAACCTGCACAATAGATAAAATTTCCCATTAAGGACACTGGATAAATCATTTGACTGTGAATGAGATATGAAGAAGATAACAGAACGCACATGTGTGTGTATATGTGTGTGTGTGTGTGTGTGAGTGAGTTGGGGGGAGAGAGAAACACCTTAATAAACATATAATAACCTTTTGAAGAATGTTTAATATTTGATATATCCCAAGATATGAGAGGTAGATTTCGGATGCAGTTATTCCTAGTTTCATTATTTAGAAAATTGAGTAACATTAAAAGGATTTACACTTAATAACAGTGTATATTTTAGGACATAGGTTCTATTTTCTAAGATAGAGCTTCCCAGATGCATTTCACCATAGACTCTTTTTAAAAACATAATCCATTGTTGGAATATTAAAGGAGATGATGAGATATAATCTACATTTGATTAAAGTTGAGAGCAAAATAATGGTGTCAGAGATAAATATATTTATTATCTGTGAGTAATACTCGAAAGCATTCCTATTTTGATAACATCAGATAATATTACCAATATATGCCAAAATAGAAAATCTCACATAACAGAGACCAGTTCCTACAAAAAAAGATTAGAAAATAAATGCTTCCTACCTCACTAATGCATAGATTGAATATCATGTACCATGTGCTCCACTGTCTAATTTCCTGGTATTCAAGGGTTAACTACAAAATTTTTAAAGGCGTATTTTATCACAATATATAAAAATATAATTAGCATTTTTCTGACATTTATTCAAAAATAGTGGATATTTTTTGTTATGAGAAGATATATTATGAAGAAATCAAGTAATGTGTCAAAATGTATACAGTTAAAAAAAATAAATCCTCAAACTATGCCACCCAGAAATGACTATTGATCCTGAGTACCTTTTATTCAGACATCTCTCAATGCATATAAATCTAAAATTCTAGGTAGGTAGGTATATAGAAATATGCACATGATTATATAAAAATGGGATTGTACTGTTTTTAATAATTTTTATTGTGATGTAACTTATATACAATAAAATTTGTCAACTCTGTACATTTTTATGTGCTTTGACAAATATATAGAGTCATGTAACTCCAACCACAGTCGTGATATTGATCACTTTTGTTATCCCAGAAAAGTTCCCTCATGCTGCTTTGCTGTCAATTCTATTCACTGTTCTCCACAAATATGTTCTCTGCTGCTATAGTTTGCCTTTTATAAAAATTCATGTAAGAGAAATCATACAGCACACTGGCTTTAAGTTTGGATCTTCTACTTAGCATAAGGCATTTAATAATTATCCATGTTGTTGTATAACTCCATAGTTCGTTCCTTTATATTGCTAGCATTGTTTTATAGTATGGATATATCACATATCCATACGTTCATACCGCAGTTGATGGAGAGTTTGTTTTCAGTTTCTTCAGTTGTTGCAGGTGTTTTCAGTTTGGGGTTATTATAAATAAAGCTGCATGTGGGATTTTGTGTATGGAGATACCACACACACACACACATACACATACATAAAATTCTTTTAGGTAAATACAAAAGAGTGGTATTTCTGGGATATATGGTATAGGCATATTTAACTCCATAGGACACTATTACTATTACTATTGTTTTTCCAACAGGCTGTAAAATTTGGCATTCTACCAGCAATGTGGGAGAATTCTATTTAAAAGTAATAATACTTTCAAATTTTCATTATTCTAGTGAATATATGGTAGTTTTTCACTGTGTTTTTAATTTACATTTCCATAATGACTACTAATTTTGAGCATCATGTGCTTATTTCCCATTTGTGTATATTTTTTTGATGTCACCATTTTATTGTGAGTTGTGTAGCAGTTTCCTAGGGCTGCCATAACAAAGTACCATAAACCGGTGGCATGAAATAATAGAAATTTATTCTGGAGGCTAGAAGTCCTAAATCAAAGTGCTGGCAGGACCTCAATCCCTCTGAAATCTGTGGGGGAGAATCTTTTCTTACTTCTTTCTAGCTACTGGTGGTTTTTGGACAATCTTTCCCATTCCTTAGCCTGCAGGTGAGCACTTCCGTCTCTGCCTCTGTTACCGCATGGCATTGTTCCCTCGTGTGCCTGAGTCTCTTCCCCTCTTCTTATAAGGACATCGTCATATTGGATTAAAAGCCAACCCTATGCTAGTATGACCTCATCTCTACTATTACATCTGCGACGACCCTATTTCCAGATAAGATCACATTTTGATTTCCTGGGGGTTAAGATTTCAACACATCTTTTGGGGGTACACAACTCAGCCCATAGTGGGTGTTTTTCTGCTTGTAATTGAGTTGTATAAAATCTTTATGTTTCCTGGATAAAACTTCTTAATCAGACGTGGGTTTTACAAATATTTTCCTGAGTTTGTAGTGTTTTGCATGTCAATTTGCTTAACATTATCATTTGAAGAGCATCAGATTTTAATTTTGATGAAGTCTTATTTATTCTTTCTTATCATTTCTGGATTTTGAGTCTTACCTAAAAAACATTTGATAATGTAAGACCACAAAGGATTTTCTCCTACATTATCTTAAACTCTTAGACCTTTTAACTCTCACATTTAATATAGTATATAACTATTTGGAGTTATTTTTGTACATGATATATGTAAAATAAGGGTGAATTCTTTTTTGGCACATGAATATACATAAATGGGCTGTCCTCACCATGTAAAAGGCTCCAGGGAAGAACACCTGCTCCCATAGGGCATATGCAGGTAAAGCAATGTTTTTGAGGGTAGGGGTACAGACATAACTGACTACTAATGGAGTTCCAAGTGTGAGAAAGTGGCCTTGTTGGAAGGGATATGTCCGTAGTTCAAAGTTTGTTAAGCTGTTGACATTCTCTTTTCTCAACCTACCTCAAATGGCTGTGTTAGCCCCTTGCCAAGCTGCTGAAAGGATGTGGCAATTCACAGCAATTACTAAAATTGACCTGGTCTCCACTTTTTGTCGGTAATATTCCACACATACAGCTCATTATTTCATTTTCACAGTAAAAAGAATGGAGTAATGAAGACCCAGATTTCATGGAATTATTAACTTGAGTTTAAGTTAATTAGACTTTTGGTGTTTATTATTTGACAGATTTCCATTATCCTCACTCGCGTAATTTTACCTCTTCACAAGAAACGCTTGTTCAAAGGAAAACACCTCAGTCAGAGTACTGATGAGCAGGGTGGAAACGAAGCTCTCTCCCCCGGCTCCAGATGCCAGCCCTCAGTCTGCAGTCCCTTTGAGAGCAAAAGTTCACACAGGCAAACAGAACACTTCTGTCTAGGAGACCCCAACCAAGCAGAAGCAGCATCCCAAGTCAGAATTCTCTAGCTCTGCATCCCCTGAAAGTCTTTAGCTGGTGGAAAACTTGTTTCTTAATAGATGGCATTCAAACTTCTTTCCTCTGAAATCTGTGTGGTCAAGGGTTAGGAGAACATTACAAGGTTCTGTTTCTTTACGTGTGGACCCGAACCACTGAATAGTGGTTGTGCCCGTCTGTTTGTTTTGCTACACTTGTTAGAATGAGTCCTTCTTCGTTTTGCCTGAAATATCTTAAAGCAAATCTCAGTCATCAGGTCATTTCACCCCTTTGTTCTTTAGCATACATCTCTAAATTTAGGGACATTTTCTTATACAACCACAGTTTATGTTACATTTTCCAAGACAAACTAAGAAAGGTTTCATATTAAAATTTCACTCATTGTCCTGAAATGTCATAAAATTGGTATGCGCTAACTGAAATTCAAACTAAATTTTTATGACTCTTGAGTTTCTGTAATCTGTAACAGGAATTTTTCTTCTTATTAATTGTTTTTATGTCATTTGTTGAAAAAAAGGAGAAAATAGTTTTATAATTCTCCATTCCAGGCATTTCATATGCACTGGATATTAGTACTAAAAGCTTGATTGAATTCAGATTCATGTGGGAGAAGAACATTTTATAGGTGGTACTATGTTCTTCACAGTCTTACAGCCGTGCACGCTCCGCCCTCCCGGCGCACACAGACACACACAAACACCTAGTTTCTTACTGTGTGATCTGTTTCTCTTTTCTGTTGATCTTTCTCTCTCTCTTTCTTTCAGGCAGCTGAGTACTTCTTTTGATATTTAGAAGTGTTTTCTTGTTCTGGTTTTGCCTTTATGCTAATCCTTTTAATATAGTACGTTAGTTTTCTCTGTTCGAACTAAAGCTGACAAGTCTACACTAAAGATTACCAAAGCATCAGTCAGAGAGCACTTTTTAAGCTGTAATAATTTTTAAGCAATCAAAAATTTTTCTGAACAGAAGCCAGCATTGGAAATATTTATTAACAGTTTTAGAAGGTAATCACTGAGGAGTTACAGTTTCTATCTCTTGCTTTTATAATGAATTTTTATAAGATGTTTGAAACTTACGATCACATTAAAAATTATATCACCCCCATTTTCCACAACTACACAAAAATTTTTCTTAGAAAAAGAATCACAATCTAATTTCAAGGATCCCATCACATGTCAAAGGCAGCATTCCTGCCTGTACTTGAAACTGTGTGTGTGTATAGCTCATGTCATTGGATTCACCGTGGTGCAGCCACTTCTTCACACAGAATGTCGTACTTTCTTAACAGTTTCCTGTACAACAAATGTTTGTGTTTGGAGCATTGCTTTCTATAGACTGTCTTGAACCTTCATTGTAAAACAAAATTTTGTCTTCTTAATTGTAATTAAATCAGAATTGAGAGCACAATGATTCTAATTTCACAGTCCTTTTATGGTGAAACTAATTAATAGCATTGAAAGGTCCTTAGGCTTGCATTATGCTTTTATCATCACAGTACTCCCATCGAGCAATAGTAAGCCCCAGAGCCTTTATAATATGATGGAGATTTCCACTGACCTCTAACTGCCTTAGCACTTGTAATTTCATATCCCAGGTAATTGCTTTAATGCTCTTTGCTAGTACTTTTGCTGCCACTTACACACTGTGGCCTCTTTTGGAAATGTTTGTCTCATGACTCTGAATCATGCAGCCACGATGCCTTGAGAAAAATAAAAGACAGTAAAGCAGAGCATTAAAATTAAAGCCGATCTCAGATGGATGACGAAGGTACAGCTTCATGTAGAGGGTGCTGGGATCTTGACCAAAGAGTTATTGGGTGATGGTGGCACAGGTTGTGGAGCAAACACAGAAAGTTCCAAAATCACATTTCTTTGCTTCTCTGCCATGCCATAGAACTGTAGACCTCGGGAACAGCTCTGATAGTCCTGCGCTAGTTTTGCCTATTAGCTGCAGTTCTGACCAGTTCTGACGAGAAGAGATCCAAGGGTAGCTGCATTTAAAATTAAAAGTGGTTCACTTGGCAGCAGCATGCATGGAACTGGAGGTCATTATGTTAAGCGAGATAAGCAAGGCCACAGAAAGACAAATATCACATGTTCTTACTCATATGTGGGTGTTAAAAAAGTTGACTTCATGGAGCTAGAGAGTAGAATGATAGTTAGCAGAGGCTGGGAAGCTATCCATACTGGGAAGTGGTAGTGGGTGGGGGGAAGAGGGAGATAAAGAGAGGTTGGTTAATGGGTACAAATATACAGTTAGATAGAAGGAATAAATTCTAGTGTTTGGTAGCACAGAAGGGTGACTATAGTTAACAATAATTTGTTGTATATTTCAAAATAGCTTGAAGAGAAAATTTGAAATGTTCTCAACACAGAGAAATGATAAATGTGTGAGATGATATATATCCTAAATACCCCGATTTGATCATTACCCATGGTATGCCTGTATCAAAATAACACCTATACCCCATAAATATACAATTACTATGCATCAATAGGAAAAAGTAGCTCTCTGAACATACTTAAAGAGGATAACAAAAAATCTTAATGATATTCTTTCATATTATGGCTTAAAGTAACATTTTCTAAAATTCACAGTACAGAAGGTTATTCCTAAGTGAAGCACCATTAAAAAATTTGCTTTCAGTGGCCAAGCATTTATGAAAAATGTAACATGGCATGCACTCATTATAGATTCTCAATTTCTTCATGAAGACCTATACTGAACAAATCAGTGTGGTCAGTGATACTGACTAGTTTTCAATTTATCTAACCACACAACTTCTTTTTTTTCCCCTTTGTTACACTTTTTAACCTCCTATGGAGCTAATATTATGCAGAACGTATTCTGAAAAATGCTGGTTAGAAGATTTTCCAAATTTGTAACTTACTTAAGTTTGTAGCTGTATCAGATCCCTTTGGAGGTGTAGGAGGGTATAAATTAAATCTATAAACCTTTGAAGTTGGTCTTTTGTGTGCCTCCAGGATTGTTTTTGCAAATATCACCTTAATAAACAAACAGCAACATCTGAGTTTTCATTACTATCAAGTCCATAAAGTAGGTCTGTAGCCACTAAGCCATACATATGGTTAATTACCAGTATCATAAAGCTTTATTGAAAAGCATAATATTTATATCAAAGTTAACATTTGAGTTATGCTGGATTTGGGCTACTGTGAAAGCTAAGATTTAATGGTAATAATTAAGATGTGATGGGAATTATTACACGATTTTCACTCAAATTATCTCAGAAAATCCTTGCAACAACACAGTGAAGGGAATAGGATGAGGGTATTACTCTACCTTTTAAAAAATTGAGATACTATTATTTTTCCACTCTGAGAACCCCTTTTGGTTATTTACATTTGTGTGTACATATGCGTGTGTGTGTGTGTGTATGTAAAATAACTCAGTGCTTCAAGGACCAGAAATCTCAATGTCTTTATTGGGCACGCTCTTAACTTTTCACAATGTTATGAATAATACTACCAAGTACTCTGATGTCATTTTCTAAGATGTAAAGTTGAAATCATGTTGGCTATCATTATTTGCTCTTGGGGAAATACATAAAATCTCATCCAAATATATTATGGCTTTTTGTTGCTTTTTTGGACACCATTAATACTTGTTAAAGATATTCAAGTCATTTTTTGTTCTGTCTTTCAAAAAAAAGTTGTTTATTACCTTTGGAATAAAGTTAGTTTGTGTAGTTTTTTTGTTTATTTGTTTGGTTTGGTTTGATTTTAAATTTTCTCCCCCAGAAATCAGTGTAGCACAGGGTATAAAGAAGGCACTCCATAAAAGCTATGACTTCTTGAAGGTCCCAAGGCTCATGGCTCTCTGTTAGACATCATAAAATTTGCAGAATTATATAGGTTACAGCCAGGTGATTGAGCTTTTTACTTTTCATCCAGTTTGACAATTTATATAAATTTTTTATTGAAGTAGAACATAGATGAGTACATAAATATAGACATAAAGCTTGGCTAATTTTCTAAAAATGAACATACCAGGTGACCAAAACTCAAAATTTGAATGCTATGAACACGAATTCCTCCATATCCCTACTAGTCACTATCCCCACCAAGTAAACCACTGTCTCTGTTTCTAGCACCATGTATTTACAGAACAGAATCATATAGGATATTCGCTTCTGTGTTTGGCTTCTTTCACTCAATACTGATTTTTTTGAGATTCGTCTATAGCATGTATAACAATGGTTTGTTTATTTTCAATGCTGTTTAACATTCCATTGTAATTTATTTATCCATTCTACTGTATGTGAACATTTGGATTGTTTATACTTTTTGGCTTTTACAAACAGTCCTGCTATAAACATTCTTGTACATTTCTTTTGGATGTTTACCTTGGAGAGGAATCACTGGGTCTCAGGGTATGCAAAAGATTGGCTAAAGTAGACACTGTCAAATTCTTTTATCAATTTAGTCACCAGCCATGTAAGAGTTCAAATTGCTCCACATGCTTACCAATACTTAATATTGTCACCTTTAAAAAAGTTTGCCAATATGTTGTGAATTACTGTATTTCTTTTAAATTTAATTCTCAATCAATTTTAATGAGGTACAATTTACATGCAATAAATTGTACCCATTTAAAGTGATAACAAATTTATACATCTGTATAATTACTATATCAATCAAAATAGAGAACATTTCTATCACTCCCAGAAAATCCCCTTGTGCCCCATTTTTGTCAATTCCCTCACTGCCAGCCCCAGGCAGCCATGACCTGATTTCTGTCAGTGTAGAATAACGTTGCTTGATGTTAGACTTTATATAAATGCAGTCATACGGTATGTACTCTTTCATGTCTATTTCTTTTATTAAAAATAATGTTTTTAGTTGATCTATCTTTTTATGTGTATCAGCAATTAATTTCTTTGTATTACTGAGTAATAATCCATTATACAAATATATATTATAGCTGTTTATCCATTTACCTGTTGATGAAAATTAAAATTGTTTCAAGTTTTTGTGTGTTAAGAATAACGCTGCTATGAACATTCACATACAAGTCACTGTGTGGTCATCCTCATTAAGTGTGTCATGTGACAAGTGTATATTTAATTTTATAGGAAGATTCTAACCTCTTTTCCAAAGTGACTGCACCATTTTAGACACCCACCAACAATATATGAGTCCCAAGTATTCTACATTATTGCCAACATTTGATATCATCAGTCTTTTAATGTTAACCATTCAAGTTGTACATATCGGTATTTCACTGTAGTTTTAATTGGCATTTCCCCATGATCAATGATGCTGAACATTTTATATATGATTTTAAACATTTTATTGGAGATATGTTAATCTTGTGCTGTGAGGTGTTCTTTTAAATCATTGGCCCACTTTTTATTGGGTTGTTTACTTTTATTTTATTGCACTGAGAGTCCATATACTATGCATGTAAGTTCTCTTCAGACACATCACATGCACACATAGAATAAATATAGCCTGTCATTTTTTGTACTGCTTTTTTGTTTTCTTTAGTGACTTGTGAAGAAAATCGGATTTTAATTTTGAGGAAGTTCAATTTATGCTTTCTTTTTTTGCTTAGTGCTTTGTTTTTCTTATCTAAAAAATGCTTTGCTAACTCTATTGTATGAAGATTTTCTCCCATGTGTTTTCTAGAAGTTTACAGTTTATTTTTAGGTAACAGAAATGAGTAATTCTATTAATAAATGATCCATTTCAAGTTAATATATATGTAGAGTGTGAGGTAGGGGTATGAGTTATATATACTCATGCACACACACACACACACACACTCCAGCATTATTCATTAGCTTATACTGGTGCTTTGTTAAAATTTACCCGACCATGTATGAGTTTATTTCTGGATTCTGTTCTGTTCCACTGACCCTATATGTTTATCTTTCCACCAATACCACTTATCTAGATTACTTCACCTTTATATGTCTTCAAATTAGGAAGAGTAATTCTTTTAACTTTGCTTCCTCTTTCAAAAAACTTTTTAGCTATTCTATGTCCTCTGCTTTTACAAATAAATTTTATAATAAACTTGTCAAATTCTAAAAAATTTTTTCTGCTTGCATTTTTATTGGTACTGTGTTGAACTTATAGATTAATTGTGGGACAATGAACAATTTAACAATGTTGAATCTTTGAGTCAATCCTTGAACAAAGTAAATTTCTCCATTTATTCAAGTGTTATGTAAGTTCTCTTAGAAATATTTTTAGTTTTCAGCATAAAGGCTCTGCAAACTTTTTAAAATTTGTTCCAAAATATTTGGGATTTTGGTGCTACTAGAAATTATATTCCTTTGTAAGTATCAATTTTATTTCATGACATCATCACAATTATTTACTAGCATATTTTAATACAATTAATTTTTATATATTAGCATTTGTTCTATGATTTTTATTAAATTTACTTGTTAATTCTAGCAGAATTTAGGATATTTTTGTAGATTTCTTAGTATTTTCTCTCAACATAATTATATCATTTGTGAGTAGAGACAGCTTAATTTCTTCCTTTCTAAACTTTATATCTTTTATGATTGTTTCTTTACTGCACTTCCTAGAACCTTCAATATAATTTTGAATGTAAGTGGCAAGAAGACACACACTTTTTTCCTCTCAAATGTTAGAAAAAAGCATTCACAGCCTTTTATCCTTAAGTATGGTTTTAACTGCTGAATATTATATAAACTCGGTTTATTATGCTGAGGAAGTTTTATTCTATAATTGTTGAGAGTTTTTAAAATCAAATATGATATCAAATTTTCACTTTTTCGATAAAATTGAAATGATCATATGATTGTTTTTCTTAATTTTGAGTTACATTGATTTATTTTCAGAGCTTGAATTAAGCTGCCATTCTTTAGTTGAACTCCTTTTGGTCATGATTTCTTTTTTTTTTGAGACAAAGTCTCACTCTGTTGCCTGGGCTAGAGTGTCGTGGTGTCAGCCTGGCTCACAGCAACCTCAAACTCCTGAGCTGAAGCATTCTTTCTGCCTCAGTCTCCCAAGTAGCTGGGACTACAGGCATGTGCCACTATGCCCAGTTAATTTATATATATATATATATATATATATATATATATTCAAGAAAATATGATAGTACAAACATTTTGGTTGCATTGTATATCTTTGCCTCTCCCTAACAAGGGTTAGAGGTTTGCCCTTCCCCTCCAAAATGCTCACCACATCCCTCAGATGTGGGTCTACCCCCCAACCCCCAAATCCCTGGTGAACACACCATCATTTGAGCACCATAGTGTTAATTAGTCAGTACCAATTTGATGGTAAGTACATGTGGAGCCCATTTATCTGATCTTGTGTCACCTCACTTTGGATAATGGGTTTAAGCCTAATCCAGGATAATATAAGTGGTGCTAGCTCGCTGTCATTTCTTAGAATTGAGTAATATTACATTGTGAACATATACCAATTTTTAATAATCCACTCATGCATTGACGGGCACTTGGGTTGTTTCCATGTCCTTGCAATAGTGAATTGTGCCGCCATAAAATGTGAGGGTGCGGAAAAGGGAGAGAGATTGCTCCTTGGCGGAGCCTCCCGGTGAACTTGGCCGGCTCAGGCTCTGCCTGTGAGGGGGTGGAAAAGGGAGAGAGGTCGCTCTCTAGGCGAAGCCTCCCGGTGGAGGCGGGGGTCTCCCATTCCACCCAGTCACCTGTGTTTTGTGCCAAAAGAACAGACCCCGCACTAGCACAGTGGAGTTGGGAAGGAAACCGATTTTCCAGCTGTGACCTGGGACAACAGTACCACCCGCACTTTCCTATGTCTTGGGCTGGGTGCTTCTGGCCAAAGCTACAGTCTCTGCCCCTGAGTGGAGTTGTGAAACAAGTCATTTTTCAAGCTGAAACTGGAGGCTGGACTGCTACCTCCTCTAGCTTATTATCTACTGCTGACCCGTTTTGCATCAAAGGGCCATATCCCTTCCCTGAAAGGGTATAGTAGCAGCTTCTCAAGACTGCTATCCAAGCTGAGACCTGTGGTCATCTCCTTGATGTCACTTGGTAGCCAGGGCCTCTAGCCAAAGGATCAGTCCCCAGTCTTGGAAGCGTGGAGCGGTGAGGGAGTCCACTTTCAGGGCTGAGACCCATCTGGGTTGTGGAGGGCCCTTGTCTGTGACAAGGCCACTGGTATTTCGTAGGAAGGGGCCTGACCCCACCTCTGCAGGGGCAGAGCAGCCAGGCAGGTCGCTCTCTGGTCTGTGTCCCTCAGCGGCCTTGGGCAGGGCCTCTTCAACAGCCCTGAGGCTTTTACTTCATACTAACTAGATAAACCCCATCTTGGAGGGGCAGAGTAATGAGAGTGGATGCCCTACTACAGGGGGTTGGTTTTGATCATCTGATAAAAGCAGAATACAAGGGCTTGCCCTTGGTACCCAGACAGTTACCAAATTAGGGGCTTGTGTTCTGGGAAGGAAAATCTCAACCAGAATCCCTACCAATTGTACCAAAAGACACCTCCCACTAGGAGCTGCCTCACAAGAGTGGTGAAAGAACTCTGAATAACTTTTAGCAGCCCCCCTCAGCTACAGATCAAGCAACCTCTGAAGTATACTCTCTTAGGCTTGCCAATACCTGTTGCTCATCTCACTCCATCGAAACAGGTAACAGGGCTCAAGGAACCTCTGGGAGTGGCATGGCACTCCCCAAAGACTAAGATTCCTATTTACCACATTTAGGGGTTTAGAGCTCATTACAAAGGTATTGGAATACCTTGATAACCGACCCCCCCACGCAAACCACAAGCTACAAAAAGAGAGAGTAACATCATAGCTCATCACAGTGCTTCCCACCTCATACTAGTATTTGTTAGTGGAGTCACGCACACAAAAGTGATTCAAATCCTGGGAGTCTCAGCAAGGGATCCAAACTCACTAATCTCTGTTAATAGATGGTGAAGACAACAGGTCAAAGATAGCACAACAGGCTAAAACTCCTCTAAGACAAGACAGGACCAAAGCACATTTCCCCAGCTCTGCCAAGGAATGTCCCTTGGAATCCCATAATTTAGTCCACAAACCAGTTCCACCACCCCCAGTCCTTGACAAAGTAGCCTGATGACAAAGAATCAGTGAAAAAACACAGGAAACATGAAAGATCAGAGAGAAAAGTCACCTCCAAAAGAAAATACTCGATTGACATCAACTGACACCAACCTACATGATACGACTAAACTGACAGAGGAAGAATTCAGAATATGGATTGTAAGAAAACTCAATGGAATTGAAGAGAAAATAGAATCCCAACATAAAGAAACCACAAGAACAATTCAGGAAATGAATTAAAAATTCTCCAAAGAAATTGAAATACTACGGAAAAACCAAACAGAAATCTCAGCAATGAAGGAAACATCCAAGGAACTCTAAAATACTGTGGAAAGTCTCAAGAACAGAATGGATCATGCAGAGGAAAGAATCTCTGAGCTTGAAGATAATACATATGCACTAAACAAATTAGTGAAAGAAAGAGAATACAGAAATAAGAGGCAAGACCAAAACATGCAAGAAATGTGGGATTATGTAAAGAAAACAAATCTCAAACTCATAAGGATATCAGAGGGAGAAGAAGAAAATTCACAAGGGCTGGAAAACTTATTTCATTGAATACTGGAGAACAGCATGCTGGGCCTGGCCGGAAATCTTGATATCCAGATACAAGAAGCTCACAGAACTCCTGAAAGACTCAATGTGAAAAGGCAATCATCTCTTCATGTGGTTATTAGACTAACCAAAGTAAACACGAAAGAAGCAATTCTCTGAGCAGTGAGACGAAAGCAACAAATAACCTACAAAGGAAAGCTTATCAGACTAACTGTAGATTTCTCAACAGTAACTTCACAAGACAGAAGGGATTGGGTGCCCATCATTAATCTTCTTAAATAGAACAATGCCTAAACCAGAATTCTTTATCTGACAAAATTAAGTTTCATCTACAAGGGAGAAATAAAGTCCTTCTCAGACAAGCAATCAATGAAGGAATTTGCAAAGACCAGACAAGCCCTACAGGAAGTACTCAGATCTGCCTTACAAACCAAACAGCACAATAGACACTCCTCAAAGTAAAATTATTCAAGAGTTAAAGACTAGAACTTGGTCTACATGATAGCTCAAGGAGTAAAGCAAAACAACAGGATTTCACCTAACAATATGACTGGAAATCTTCCTAAAAATTTCAATCCTCTCAATAAATGTGAATGGCTTAAACTGTCCTCTGAAGAGACATAGACTGCCAGAATGGATAAAAATCCACAAACTTAGTATCTGCTGTCTACAGGAAACGCATCTAACCCACAAAGATGCCTTTTGGCTGAAGGTCAAGGGAGGGAAAACTATCATGCAGGCAAATGGTAGTCAAAAGAAAGCTGGAGTAG
This sequence comes from Cheirogaleus medius, assembly GCA_008086735.1. Lineage (NCBI taxonomy): Eukaryota > Metazoa > Chordata > Mammalia > Primates > Cheirogaleidae > Cheirogaleus > Cheirogaleus medius. The sequence continues at coordinate 61,281,650 of VBSM01002608.1, forward strand.
CCATACTATTTTCAGATAACATAAGCTTTAAAATAACAAAAGTAAAATAGGATAAAGATGGCCACTATATAATGGTGAAAAGTAAGATCCAACAAGAAGATTTAACAATTCTTAATATTTATGCACCCAGTGCAGGAGCACCCAACTACATAAAGCAAACCTTGTCTGATCTAAATAGCATGTTAACCATTAATCCCATAATAGTAGGGGACTTCAACACTCCACTGAATGAACTGTACAGATCCTCCAAACAGAAATTAAGCAAAGAAATAATGGACTTAAACAGAGCTCTTGAACAAAAGGGTCTGACAGATCTCTACAGAACATTCCATCCAAAGAAAGCTGAATTTACTTTCTTCTCAGGATCCCAGGGAACTTTCTCCAAAATAGATCACATACTAGGCCACAAATCAGACATCAACAAATTCAAAAAAATAGAAATTTTACCATGTATCTTCTTGGACCATAGTGGTATAAAATTAGAGTTCAATTCCTATAGAAACACTCTCCACTTCACAAAGTCATGGAAACTAAACAATCTATTATTGAATAATTATTGGGTCAAGGAGGAAATTCAAAGGGAAATCAAGAGTTGTTTTGAACAAAATGATAACAGAGACACATGTTACCAAAACCTGTGGGATACAGCAAAAGCATACCTGAGAGGAAAACTAATAGGAATAAATGCTCACATCCAAAAACTGGAAAGCTTAGATACTGAAAACCTAATGAATAGACTCAAGGAATTGGAAAAAGAAGAGCAAACCAATTCCAATCCTACTAGAAGAAAAGAAATAACTAAGATCAAAGCAGAACTAAATAAAATTAGAACAAGAGAATTATATGGAAGATCAACAAAACCAGAAGCTGGGTTTTTGAAAAGTTAAACAAAACTGATAAGCCTTTTGCTAGATTGACAAGAACTCAAAGGGAAAGGATTCTAATAAACTCAATAAGAAATGAAAAAGGAGAGGTCACAACAGACACCACAATAATGCAAAACATTATTTTTGACTACTATAAAAAACTATACCCAAAAACTACATAACGAGGAGGAAATGGACAAATTCCTAGAAACATACAGCCTCCCTAAGTTCACCCAGGAGGTAACAGAACTTCTGAATAGACCAATATCAAGCCCAGAAATTGGAGCAGTAATTAATAACCTCCCCAAATGGAAAAGTCTGGACCAGATGGTTATACTTCAGAGTTTTACCAAACTTACAAAGATGAACTCATACCTATACTTCAGAAATTGTTTCACAACATTGAGAAGGATGGTATCCTTCTGAAATCATTCTACAAAGCCAATATCACCTTCATGCCAAAGCCAGGAAAGGATGCAACAAAAAGATAAAATTACAGACCAATATCCCTCATGAATATACATGCAAAAATCCTCAACAAAATTTTCTATATATTTTTAGTAGTCCAATTAATTTCTTTCTATTTTTAGTAGAGACAGGATCTTGCTCTTGCTCAGGCTGGTTTCGAACTCCTGACCTTGAGCGATCCTCCCGCCTCCGCCTCCCAGAGTGCTAGGATTAGAGGCATGAGCCACTGCACCCAGCCTGATCATGATTTCCTAACTTTTTATATATTTTTATATATTTGTTATATATTGCTGGATTTCATTTTCTAAATGATTTTTGTATCTTAATGCAAAAGTTTGTCCTTTTATTTTCTTGTAATATTTTTGTCAAGTTTTTATTTTATTTTATGGTTATCCTTCTTCATAAAATTAGTTTGGAAGTGTTCCCTTCTCTATTTTTTATACACCCTGTATAAAATTAGGTTTATTTCTTCCTTAAGTGTTTGATAACACACTAGTGAAAATATGTGGGGCTAAAATTTTTTATGGAAAAAGATTTTGATTGTGAATTCAATTCTCTCTCATCAGCTTGGGTTAATTGTATTTTTCAAGGAATTTAGCCGTTTTACCTCAATTATCAAATTTATGTACACAAATTTGTTCATAATATTTCCTACTAATCCTTTAATGTCTGTGGGATTTATTGTTGTATCACCTCTTATTTCTGATATTGAGACATTATTTCTCTCTTTTGTGCTTGATTAATATTGCTAGAACTATATGCATTTTTAAATCTTTTCAAAGAACCATCTCTTAGCTTTAATTACTCTTTCTGTTTCTATTTCATTACTATCTTCTCCTATTTTTATTACTTTAGTACTTATTCAAATGGATTCTCAGATCATTTATTTTAAACCTCTATTATTCTCTAATACATTGCTATTGTTTGAATGTTTTTCTCCCCTCCAAAACTCATGTTGAAACTTCATCCCCAATGCAACAGTGCTGAATGGCTTAATGCCATTATAAAGCGCTTGATGGAGGGAATTGGCTTTCTCTCCCTCTGTCCTTCCATCTTCTGTCGTGTGATGACATAGTAAGAAGGCCCTCCCCAAATGCCAACACCATAATATTGAACTTCCCAACCTCCTGAGCTGTGAGGCAATAAATTTATGCTCATTGTAAATTACCCAGTCTGCGGTTTGTTATGGTAGCACAGAACCGACTAAGGGATATAGATGCTCTTTGACCTACGTTGGGGTTACGGCCTAATAAACCAATTGATGTTGAAATTACCATAAGTCAAAAATGTATTTAATCCATCTACCCTACAGAACATCATAGTTTAGCCTAGTCTACCTTAAATATGCTTCGAATACTTCCATTAGCTTACAATTGGGCAAAATCATCTAAAACCAAGTCTATTTTATAAATCTCAAATTATCTTTGGATATTTCATGTAACTTACAGAATACTGTACTGAAAATGCAAAACAGAATGGGTTTATGGGTACTCACCATTAGTGCACACAGCTGAATGCACACTGGACCTGAAGAATGTTTGAAGTGCTATGCTAAAATTAATTGCTGAATGATTGGGACACTACAGTGACTGAGTTATTAATTTCTCTCTTTTCTGGCTCAAGAATAGCTGGTAAAGGGCATTGGGGCATTGACGCTTGCTGGTTTAGCAAGCAAATGTCTTCCAGAATGATACCAAGAATTGATTGTTTACCCTCAGGATGTGTGGCTGACTGGGAATTGCGGCTCACTGCAACTGCGCAGTATGATGAAAGAGTATCATACTACATATCACTAGCCTGGGAAAAGGCCAAATTCAAAATCTGAGGTATGGTTTCCACTGAAAGTGTATCATATTTGCACTCTCATGAAGCCAAAAAATTGTGAGCCAAACTATTGTAAGTTTGGGGCCATCTATACATGCATTTAAAGCTATCAATTTTCCCCTAACCACTGCTTTAGCGCTATCCTACAGATATTTATATCATTATCATTCCATTCAAAATATTTATAAGCCCCCTTATGATTTCTTTTTGACTCATGGATTACTTATAACTGTGTTAATTTTCTTCCCAGTACTTGGGTCTTTTCTATGTACAGTTAACCCTTAAAAAACATGGGTTTGAACTGTACAGGTCTGCTTATACATGAATTTTCTTTCACATCTGCAACCCCTGAGACAGCAAGTCTCCTCTTCTTCCTCCTCTTCCTCAGCCTACTCAACATGAAGCTATGAAGGGTGAAGAGCTTTATGATGATCCACTTCCATTTAATGAATAGCAAATATATTGTCTATTTCCTCTTTCTTATAATTTTCTTAATAACTTTTTTCCTCTAGCTTACTTTATTGTAAGAATGCAGTCTATAATACAAAATATATATTAATTAACTACATTACTGATAAGACTTCTGATCAACAGTAGGCTATTAGTAGTTAAGTTTTGGGGGAGTCAAAACTTCTACATGGATTTTTAAATGTGCAGGGGTTTGGTGCACCTAAACCCTGTGTTCTTTAAAGGTCAACTGTTTGTTATTGGTGTTGGTTCCTTATTTAATTATGTGGTGGTCAAAGAACACAATTTGTAGTGTTAAAATATTTTGAAATGTTTTAAGACTTGTTTTATTGCTTGGCATGTGGTCTACATTGAAGAATTTTTCTTATATGCTTGTAAAAATATGAAGTTGTTGAGAGTACTGTCCTGTAAGCAACAATTAGATCAAGTTTGTAGGTAGTTTGTCCAGATTATTTTGTTTACTTTTTAATTTTTTAAACATTCCTGACCTATTGATTACCAATGTAGTTTTATGTTCTTTTACTATGTTTATGGATTTCTATTTCTCTCTTTAATTTTTTTAGTTTTGTCTCATGAATTCTGAAGTTTTCTTGTTAGGTGCATGCATTTTAAGGAGCGTGATATCCACCTGGTGCATTGTCCTTTTTATCATTATGAAATGTCTCTATTTCTTACAATATTCCTAGTGTGGAAACCTACTTTATCTGATATTGATATGGGTATATTTTTATGCTTTCTGTTGGAAAATTATGTTTTCTCAATCATTTAGTTTCAACTTACTTGTGTATTTATATTTAAAGTGCATCTCTCGTAGGAGATATAAATTGGATCTTTCTTTTTTAAAAAATGCTTTATGACACTATCTTTTATGTGAAGTGTTTAGTTTACTTATACTTAAAGTATGTTTTGATATGATTAGGATTCAGTTCCACATCTCACTATTTATTTTTGTGGGGTTTTTTGGTCCCTGATGGTTTTTTGTTTGTTTGTCTGTTTCTCTATTGTTTCATTCTTTATTTTGAGTAAATCAATTTTTTAAAAAGTTTTATTTCATTTTCCCTATTGACTGCTTTACCACTTTATGTTCTTAGTGGTTGCTTTAATGCAGACCAAGACATGCATTGACAAAATAGCATCATTATTTTATCAATGCATATCTTGGTATATATTTCATCACTTCACACTCTTACCCTCTCTATACTTTACTTCTGACACTTCATACCCCACACTCCACATATCTCACTTAATGTTTCACAAATATAATAACATTAAAACAACATAATTTTAGTCACCCTCCCCGTTGCCCTTTGTGCTATTGTTATGCCTTTTGTTTTCATTTATTTCAAGAATTCTATGATATAATATCATTATTTTTGCTTTTAAACCATTAGGTGATTTGTAAGTGTAAATTTTAGGAAAAAAATCCTATTTTTAAAATTTCCCCACTTATTTATCATTTTTTGGTATGCATCATTCTGTCCTGTTAGATATGAGTGAGTTTCCATCTGGTATCCCTTTTATTCAGACTAAAAAGAGCCTTTGTGTTTCATATAGTGCATGTCTGCTGAAGATAAATTCTTCCTTATTTTTAATCTGAAAATGCCTTATTTCTTCTGTGTTTATGAGTGGTTTTAGTTCTGGTCTCATTTGTTTATGGTGAGATATCAACCATATCTCATTTACATCATTGCTCCCCTGTGTCTAATATGCTTTTGCTTTTTCTGGTTACCTTCCACATTTTCTCTTTAACTTTCATTTCTATCAGGTTGACTATGATGTGCTTATGTATGATTTTCTTTGTATTTATCCTGCTAAGGGTATACTGAACTTTTGGGATCTGTAAGTAAATTTTTTTTCATCAAATTTTTATCCATTATTGCTTCAAAATTTTTTGATTTGTCCTCACTCTCTTATATTTCTGTGATTCACACATTACCTATTTTATATCATTTGTTATTTTCCCCAGATTTCTGAGTTTTTATTTTAAAATATACTTATCTAAAAGAAATGATCTTCAGATTAGAGAAGATCTATTTACTGGCCCTCAAGTTCATTAACATTTGCCAACTACACTCTGCTGTTAAGACCACACTGTACATGTCTTCATTCATTTATTATACTTTTTACTTCTAGCAGTTTCATTTTTTCTTTACAGTTAACATTTCTCTTCTGAGATTTCCTATCTGTTGGTTCATTAAGATCATTTATTTTTTCATGTTTGTCTTGGATTCCATGTTGCTCTGCCATGGTGAAGAAATTGTCCCAAGGAAGGTAATGTCATTTATGAATAATAATATGTTTATTTTTTCTTTCTAATCCTTATGTTTTCTTTATTTTTGCTTTACTGCATTGGCTAAGACTTCCACTAAAATGTGAAGAGAAATGGTGATACCAGGTATTCTTGTATTGTTGTCATGTTTCTGGTCTTATGGTGAAAGTTACAATACAGCACAGTAAAGTCTGATGTTTGCTGCAAGTTTTTTATTAAATCAGATTAAATATGTTTCCTTTTATTTCAAGTTTTCTAAGAACTATCTTGAATGGATAATGAATTTCATCAAATCTTATTTTCTCTATATTTTTTCTCTCATTCGATTAATGTGGCAAATTATACTAATGGGATTTTGATTGTTAAATCCACCTTATATTATTAGAATGACTGACTTTGACATGAGATATTTTGTTTAGGATTTTTGCAACTGTGAATCACCTTATAATTTTCTTTCAGGTAAACATTTTGTCAGATTTTAATACTAAGGTTATGCTGGCTAGTAAAGATCACCTTTATGCCTTTTCTTATTGTTTGCTCCATTTTTCCTCTTGATCTTGTTTTGTTTTTGCTTTTTATGCATACATGGTAAGTTCTGATTGAATATGAGATATTATGCACAAAAATTGTTGAGGATCTTAATGACTAGACAGATAAAGTAAGGACAGATCACCTCAATAAAGCCAGGGACTGTGTTGGCACCAGGCTAGAATATATTTCTTTGTGAAAACTCTGTCTGTCCCTGGTTCCTACTCTCCCTTTGTGCACTATACTTTACCCTAGGTTTCAACTTAGATCCTGGGTTGCTTACTGGAGTCTCATCAATGTGGAAGATTCTGATCTTCAATTTTTTCTCTTCAGCATGAGACTACAGAAACCTCATTCTGCTTTTCAAAATATGTCGGCTTACCTTCTTATTAATTTTCTCTGTGCAGTTTATATATTTGAAAAATGTATTTTGGGGACAACTGCAAAGTATAGGTGACTCAGTTCTCCACATCTTCCCTCTTTTTTGATCTTAGTCCCCTAAGTCTTAACTTTCTTTGCAGTCCTAGATTCTAGACTCTAATTTTTGCCTCTCTGGCCCCTGGGAAATTGCCAGAGGTATTAGTGGCTGCTCTTATTCTTATCTGTGTACTTATTCCCATATTCTAAACCTTTCTATCTTTGCCAAGTATCAGCAGGTGCCACTATGAATGGACTTGTACAATGTCAATTTCCTACTCTTTGATTCCCTTCCATCTGCAATCTTGGCCCTCTAATTAATGCCTGGTTGCCTCAGCATTTCTCTGAAGCCTTCAGACACAAGTTTTTTAACTTGTAAATTTTCTCTAAGAAGGAACTTTAGTCTGCTGAATGGTCACTCATTATATTTGAAATTGCAATAAGTTCAATCCAAGAATTTAATGTTTTGTTGATAAATCAAAATAAATATTTATTATTGATTACTACTAGCTAGAATCAAAATCACCTTTAGGGGGAACTGCCTCATATTATATATTCTGTCTTGTGGGACATAAAATGTCTGTGGAGGAAGGGAAGTTTTGGGACCCAAAATAGCATAATTTTGCATGAATAGGTGTATAGTATTCATCAGAACTTCTAAATATTCATATGCCTTTTTGTTCTCAATTGTTCAAAATCTTTTTTCCTCTCAGTTATACACAGTTAAAAAACAATACAACTATTTTAATATTCTTTCCTACAATGGGGATATGATGGCTTATTAACCACTGCGGCGCGGCGCTCCCCGGCCGAGCCCGGCCCGCAGCGGCTCACAGCGCGCACGGCAGTGTGAGCTGCGCATCCACCACGCGGCCGTCCCGCTCTTGTGTGGTGAGGAAGCTTCACAGCACTGGAAGCTTGTTGTGCTGTACAGGCAGCTTTAGGAAAATAACTAGAATAGCTCCTACTAAGGACTCGTTAAAAGGTCACAGATTCGTAGTCACTTATTAGCTGAACGTGCACACCGCAACTGCAGAGAGAAACGCTGTAAAAGTAAAAGCTTTTGGCTGTCGGCTACAGTCGACGTTCGGCTGTGCGCCTTCATCTGTGGCTGTCGGCTACAGTCGACGCCGGTACCGAAGTGGTTAATAGTACTTTACCTTATTAAATGAAAGCAATATCTTCTCTTTCATTCCCTCTTTCGTGTTTTCTCTGTAGCGATCGATTCCTAAATGGAAAATATTGTCTCTGTATATTTATAATGATACATAAGTTAGTTAAATAGGAGAAGACAATGTAAATGAAGATAATGAAACCTTTATGACTAAGAAATGTCATAGTATTTAAGTGGTATTATGCTGCTTCATGAACAAATAGGCAAGATAGGAGGTTTGTTTAAGCAATATATCCCAATAATCATATATCATATATCATATTGACATGAGGTAAATTGATATATTTTATTAACTCAATGTCTAAAAGAGTTAGAATAAAAGTTATTGAGCTATATAAAAGTATTTAAAATTCTAGCTTTAAATTAAGGAAATAGTTCTTAAGTATATTAAAAAACTTGTTCAGTGTGATAACTAATAATGGAATATAAGTTATAAGGCTACAAATACCAGAAGACAAACTATAAGGAAAGAAGTGGCATTGTAAGAATTACTTTTGAATTGTGACCAGCAGAAATGTGGAATTTTTTTACATCTTGGTAGTGTGCGATATTTTTTATTTCATTTTAATGATTTGCCACAACAAGGGCAGGGAATAAAAAGCAATTGTCAACATTCTTACTCATTAAAGTGTTGGGAATAAAAGAATCCAATAAACATCTTCTTTTTCCAATAGTCTTAGTCTTGAGACTAGTTTTTCAAATTTATGTTATACCACTTTTGAATAATTTCTCCTTTATATCCACAGATTCTGTGCAACTAGAGAGTTAGAGTAATTAACAAAACTAATCAAAGGTTTTGACTCTTCATATTTAAAATTGCAACAGTTTCTTTTCTTAGAAACTGACATTTTTTAGCCCTTAAAGAATACTAAACAAAATTAAAACAATTTTTAAAAATTTCCAAGCATGGCTCACATCCTTTTATAAATATTTTGACTTTTCCTTGTTCTCAAGACTAAATAAATCTCTAAAAGTTGCATTTGTCCTGACTTCCAAGTGTGCTACCAGATACAGTTTCATATATTGTGGTTCATTGTTATTGAAGCAGTTTTCCCAAAGGAGCTCCCTTTTTATGCTCCTCAAATTGTTATCCTACATATAATTGACACTCCCAAGCATTTTATTTCTTTTGTCTTGGTTTACTACTCCTAAAACATTTTGTCAAAGAAATAAAATTTTTTAAAAAAGAAGAAGGAAAGGAAAATCCTGATATCCTTTTCTAAGTGGGAATTCATAATAAAAGCCTGATATTAAAGAATAAGTGAAAGCAAATTCTTGGTAGCTGATTCTGAAGAATTGAGAGAAGTACATATTATTATGATTCAGGCTTATTTGGAAGTCAACATTTTCTTTTAAACTGGAAGATATAATGGATGCTGTATTTACAAAGGATTTAGCTGTCCATTCTTATTAGCATAAGCCTAATATATCCAGTTGAAAGGATACTTCCAAGAATGTCAAATCACAAAGTTTAAATAAGTTTTAGTGATTTTTCTTGAACAGCTGAAAACATTTGTAGTTTAATGTCAGGACAGAAATTAAATTTAGGAGCATAGAGCAAGATTAATTATATCTGATTCTAAAAAAAGTTCAGATTTGTAAGAATATGGAATTTCTAGTTTAAAATGGTAGAAGAATGTTTTTCTTCCCTCTGCTTCTTCAATTCTAATTATAATAATAAAAAAAACAACTAAAGATAGAAGAAAGCATTTCATTATAAGAGGAGCAAGAAGCAAATTTTCAATGTTCAAGATCACTTGCCAAACACTGGTAAAGGATAATCAAAATGAGGGATCACAGACAGTACATAGATTTCCCCAAAGTTACAGTGGCGTGCACAATGATCCTGATTAATTAGATTAATTATAATATGAGGTTTAGGGTTGCCTAGATGGCTGAGAAAATGTCCCAGTAGAGATTCAGTTTGATATCTCAGAATGGTGGGGAAGATAGAAATAAATGACAAAAAAGAAAAGTGTACAAAAAACCCAACATCGAAATAAAGGTGGCAGACTTCTTTAGGTTTTCAGAGATTTATCTTGATCTTCAACCCAGCCCATGCCCAGGTCAAACCCTCGTGTCTTTCCATTAGCAACTATCAACATCCAAAAATGAGCAGTGTCATGGAAGAGGGTCCTAGGCACACACCTAGTGCCATGTAGTCCCAGTATAGCATAGCATTTGTTAGGGAAAACTTTACAATCAGAGAAATCATAGGGTTATCACAGTTTCCCAAACTCCCATTTTTCTCTAACATGGGAAACAGATATTCTGTATGGATTAAAACTAAAGTTCTAGGAGAGAGGGTCTGACTGGTCCAGCATGCTGGCCACACAACTGAGCACTCTGGAGGTGAGCACATACCTAGTGCTATGTATTTATGGATTAATGTAAGACGGGGACTACAGAACACTTTGTTTCTCAAACATTTTATGTAAAAGGTCAAATAGCACATATTTTTTAAGGACATAGCCTCCATGGGTGAACGTGGCCCGATTGCAGGACAGGGGATGAACACAGAACATAAAGAACGACACAGACACACATAAAGACTTCACATGACTCGAGTGCCCAATGCACCGTCCACTTTATTTTTATACCCCCCAGACCCAGGGTTAGTTCCTTGTACGTGAGCATCTGAGCACAGAAGCGATAACCGTCAACTTTGGAATTGTATCACAAGGGAACAATTGCCCATGATCTCAGACCTCGGAACGGTTACTTGAGGCACCAGCGCCAGACATAACTCAAAAATTAAGGCCAAAATAAGCAACAATAAACAATGCAGCCATCAGAAGAACTTCTTGTGCTCTCTCCCAGTCAGCGGCAGGCCCCCACGGTTGTGCCTGTCTTAGGTCGTCCCCCCCATGAGGGATCTTACCTGTCTTTGACTACCAACCATCTTATGGGGCCAGACCTTGGGAACGTTTTTCTTATCTTTATGGCCTCCAGACTCCCATCACGGGGGCCCACCGTGTGGGAGCTGGGCAACATTTGCTTACGTGCAGAAACTCAGGCCTCTTGTTATGTCCCAAGGCAGTAACCGTGTCTGAAGAGAATACTGGTTACCGCTGCATCATGCAGCACACGTACATCACAGGCTATAGTGAATGATTAGTATAAGGCAGGTAATCGCCAGAATCAGCCCCTTACACATGGGCCATATGGTCTCTGTTGCAACTGCTCAACTCTGCTGTGGCAGCACAAAAGCAGCCATAGACAGTATGTAAGTAAGTGGACGTGGCTGTGTTTCAATGAAACTTCATTTATGGACACTAAAATTTGAATTTCATATAACTTTCATGATTCATGAATTATTATTCTTTGGATTTTTTTCAACCACATAAAACTGTAAAAACCATTCTTAGCTCACATGCCAAACAAAAACAGGCAGCAGGCTGGATGTAACTTATGGATTGTAGTGTTTGCTGATCCTTACACTAAACAATAAGAAATACACCAAGTTAGCTCTAGACCTTGGAATTGCACCAGGAAATTTGCATACTAAAGTCCAAGATGTACAAACCAAGAGCCCGGGAAACAGCTTTACATGCCAAGAATGCAGACATGAGCCAAAGGCCTTGGCTCTCTGAATACCAGTTCAGTCCACTGAAACAGCTCTCAGCCAAGATACCAAAAGAGAGAAGCAAAGGTGCTGTCAGAGCCATCTAGATGCGTCTCTCATCAAATAATAATCACAAAAGCTCTAGCAAAAAAGCAACTTATTAAAACATGCTTGTTATAGAGGACTACAAGCATTTTAAAAAGGTAGATAAAGAAGAGATATAATAAACATAATTAAAGAAACACAAGTCAGCAAAATAGAAAGAAATTATAGTTGATACAGTTACTATAATTTAAACAATAGCTAAAGAGTTACAAGTGTTCAAAGAAAGGAATATAATAGCAATGGTTAAAAAGTGAGTTTATAGATCTTAGGAAAGAAGTGAAAGTGAATAATAAAAGTATGATGGTTCTAAAAGCTACTTTATAAATATCATGTAAAAATAAACATCATTGAAAATGAAGTCAATAGTGTAGTGGATTTACTAATCACATAAATAAAATAGTAAAAAAGAAAACAAAACATAGGCCGGGCGCGGTGGCTCACGCCTGTAATCCTAGCACTCTGGGAGGCCGAGGCGGGTGGATAGCTCAAGGTCAGGAGTTCGAAACCAGCCTGACCAAGAGCGAGACCCCATCTCTAAAAAAAAAAAAGAAAACAAAACATAAACATGACTATGGAAAAATTATAGATATAGCAAAAGTTATTGAACTACATATAATTTGTGTTCCTAAGAACAGAACAAGTATTACAAAATTCAAGGACACAGTTAAAGTAAACTTTCCTAAAAGATGGCAGGCTTAAATCTATAGATTGAGTCCCATGATGCTAAAAAAACAATGGATACAGACGGACTGATATCAATACATGAATTTTGGTGAATTACCTGGTTTTTAAAGATAAAGGAAGAATCATATGGGCATTCATGAATGAATGAAAAAGCAAGTCATATACTAAGGGGACTATCATGTGGTCTTTAGAGATCTCCAAAGTTGCAGAAATAGTGTAGATATATCTACAAATTTCTAAGATAAAATTATTACCACAAATGTATATTCAGTGAAGTTATCCTTTATACTTAAAGTAAATGACAGAACTTCTCACTCGTATATAATGAAAATTAGCCAAACAGGAAATGACACAAAATAAAAAACCTAAGAAAATAGAAACTGTAGAAAACCAGGCTTAGTGAGAGTTGAATCTGTTCATACCAATATTGAAGACTAAAGAACTAAAGTTATTATAGTTATATAATCTAATGTGACTATTATACCTTTGGAAATGTCAAAATGACAATATAATTAAAAGTGAAGGCTAAAAGAGCAAATGTGGGAGGAAGTGTGAGTGATATTTTCCTCAAATTTCTTAGCAAAGAGTCAAATATTTTTCAAACTTGAAATATTAATACATAGTTAAAAATAACTCTTTTTATACACACAAGTGCTCAAAATTTTATCCACCATGTACAATTTCTTGTAACTATTATTGGAAGTGCTCCATGAAAGGGAGAAAGTAAAAGATGAAAAAGGAAATTATCAGATCAGGAAACAAGAGACATACGATGGATAATGGTCATATATGACTGCACAATCCTTTGAGTTCCAGTAATAGGCTACGTTCCCACATTCTGAGTCCCATCTTCGGGAGGTGGAATACGGAATGCTGTTTCCCGGGCCACCGTGCACCTAGAGCACAGGCGCATGGCCAGGCCATCAAACAGAGCTTTCCTGTGACTCTTCAATTCCAAAGCAAGAAATGTAACAAACCTGGCTGTATTTAGCTGTGTTGTTACTGTTGTTGTTTATTTATTTTGTTTTGTTCTAGACTGGATGGCCAGAGATATGTCCAGGTTTTAGTAATACTTGTTATTAAACAATGTTTCCAGCATCTCAGATGTGAATGACAGCAGTGGGAGTCAGTTGTTTGCTAATCATGTTGGATCTTTGATATAGTTCTGCATATTTATCACTGAATATTAACCATGAACTTGGTCCTCCAGCTCTCCCAACTATTCTGTAGTATCTTTTAGTATACTGGCAATTTTTCCTGAAAAAAAAAAGAAACTCTAAATTTTGTTCTTATCAATTAAAAAGCTGTTTTTAAAAGCTGTCTTGCATACATGTACGTGTGTGCAGAACACATGCGCACCCCCTCCGCAAGCTTCAGTAATTCTTAAGTCTCAGCTCAGTTTCCTTTTCTTCAAAGTCAAGTAACATAAAACTTATTTTTAAGTTTAAAATACCTCGCATGGTACTATTTCTACCTTTCCAATTCTTTAGGTAGCTTGTGCGTGGATAAAGGGAGTCTATCTTGATGTCTACCAAAACTTAAGAGTGATGGGTGGTGAGAGGTCTAGTGCATTTTTGCCATCTTTACTGCAACTTTCCATTTTACTTCATTTTTTTTTCTTTTTTTTTGACTTTTTAATACATGAGTGGGTTTTTTTTATAAAGGGAATAAAATAATTATACTAGATATTTATGTAAACGAACAGTTTCATTCAAAATATTTATTACACATTTAATATATTTAAAATATTTGTTACACATTGCCCTGAGTGGGCAATTCATCATATATGGGTGTATGTTTGTGTGTGTAAGAGTGTGTTTGTGTGTGTGTGAGTTATTTAGGAAACTAGTCCACTATTTGAGTAATTTTTTTCTATTCTTTATTATGTATTCATATCTCATTTACGTATCTGAATAGAAATTGAGAAAGGTAGAGGTCATAATTTCACATGACTGTTTCTCATCACAACACAAATTAAACCCTGTGTATACACATGTATTTTATGACATATATGGCATTTGAGAAAGAACATAAGACAATTTTACATTCATTATTCTAGTATGCCAGCGCTTTCCTCTTCATAAAGAAACTGAAAAAAAGAGAGAAAAACACATACATTTATTTCTTTTCAGATCCAAAACATCATGAATATCTACAAAGGCTTATCTCCCATAGTAATATGCAATGCTAAGTGCTCCATATCCAAGAACAACCTGAAAGAGAGATTGCACTTTACATAATTATGCAAATAGATTTTTTATAAAAGTAAAAAGCAGAAATGACAATATGCTAATATGGCAGCAGCATTGAATACGATGAGGATTATTAAAAATGTGGTATTTGTTCATGCCCAGAGCCTTTTTGTACTTAATATTTTTCATGGCACACATACTTCCAAAGGAAATATTCAAAAAAGAAAAGCCTCCAAATCATAATTGCCATAATTATACTTTTTCATCTTAAAATCCTCTATACACCCCTGGAATAAATATTATATGTAGTATATGGTATCATAATTAACATAAATGTTGAAAGAAATGATGCTTTGATTGCTGTTTGCTGCATGTTCTAGCTAATGAGCCAGAGCTACACAGTGTATGTATGTGGTATGTGTCGGTTTATTATTATTATTAGCATGGTGGCTTTGACTAACCTTAATTAAAAATCTGCATAAAATGATTCTATCCCATTGCATAGAATACACCACAGGAATATATAACAAAATTAATACTGGAAAAAGTGAATAATTTAGACTACTTGACAAAGAAATGTTTTTAAAATAAGCTTTCAAATGGAGATAAGCCTTGTAAAAGCACATCAGAGATGAGTGTTAGCTGCAAGCTCTTTGCTCAGCCCTGTGAATGTGATGTTTAATTATGGATCTAGTTCCTTGACCACTGCGATTATTCTTTCCATTTTCTTCTATGAGGTCATGCTGAGCTGGGGTGATACATAGATAAAAACTTGATATTATTCACCTGCCTGTATTCTCTGGAGAACATCAAACACGAGAAAGAGGTAGGGAGGAAGAGGCCTTCAGAATACTTTGAATTCAAGTAAAAAGAGAAATTCATTTTTTATTATTCTAAAACAAAATACAACTCACTCTGAGCAAAAGATTCAAGAACCGGAGATAATATTCTTTTGTGCGGTCAGGTCCATGACAAAAACATAACCAAAATACAAAGATGAATTTGTACTTTTGCTTCTAACATTCATAGTTCAAAGCATAGCTGAAGATAGTGTTTGTGTAACGGTAACCAAGGGAAGATCATCTGCCATCTCTCTGAAAAAGAGAATGGTAATGGAAAAGGGAATTGAGAAATGATAATATAATATAATACTATATAACAGCTGGCTTCTTGGTCAAGAGAAAAATACATTATTTCAAAAAGTCCAGAATTTCTGATTTTAACTAATAATAAATAAAAGTAATGTCTTTTCTTTTTCCAGAAGGAGGCAATCTTTTGTGAATGAAAGATTTAACACAGTAGTGAGAAAATGTGCTAGCTCCTTTTTTCCCACTAATGTATTTTGTGGTCAGTTTCTTGGGGTTTTCAATTCTATACCTACAAAATGAAGTGGCTAAATAAGGTACTGTGGAGACCGAAAATAGCATGATTCTAAGATTGTCAGAATTATTTTTTTTCTCTCCAATTAGGTTTTGCTCTCCCCACTTTTTGAACCTGCTGTTGTTAAGGTGCACGGTAATTTCCACGTGGCAAAATGCAGTGATCCATTCTCAGTGTTCCTATCACTTGCTGTGTCTGCTCTCTTTCCACCCTCACACCTGTAAGTTCTGTTCTCATTACAGCAGTCAAGATAATCTTTCTCCTTCTCCTCCTTTATCTCCCTCTCTTCTTCTTCCTCTTCTCTTTTTGTCCTTCTTCTTCAATATGTACAGCTTAACTAGGTTTTCTTAATTTTTACTGCTGCAAAGCTCAAACATATGCAAAATAAGTAGAATGATATAATGAATTACTGTTGAATACCCATGTATATATCCCCTGGTTTCCACAATAAGCATCATTCTGCCATTCTTATGCCATTTTTAGCTTTATGCACTCCCAAACTGCACACTCAGTTATTATTATTTTATAATACTTTTTGAAGTGAAATTTATAAACTTTGAAATGCACAAATGTTAGCTGCTCAATTTTGAAAAACAGAGCTGCATAACCTCATTCCTCTGTCACCATGTAGAACACTATGTCTCACTGCTAAGATCTTCTGTATTCTTCTCTAGTTAATCCTCAGTCCCCAAGGCAAAAACTTGTCTGATTTTCATAAATAATGGAATAGTTTTACCTCTTCTAGGCTTTCCTATAAAAGAAGTGATAAAGTATGTATTCTGTTGTGTCAGGCTTCTTTCACTCATCAAGTCTATGAGGTGCATCCATGCTGTATCAGTTTTCTTTTTGTTGCCGGTACTCCATCATATTAATTTATCACATTTTCCTATTATGGATATTTGGGCTATTTCCATTTTCTTGGCTTTAATGAATATAGCTGCTATAAATATTTTTGCGTAGTTTTAATTTCCATTTCCCTTGGATATATACTCAGGAGTATAAATGATTGGTTAAAGGATAAGTGTGTGTTTAACTTTAAAATACACTGTCAAAACTTTTCTCCAAGGGGTTGTAACATCT
The DNA here is from genome assembly GCA_008086735.1 of Cheirogaleus medius. NCBI lineage: Eukaryota > Metazoa > Chordata > Mammalia > Primates > Cheirogaleidae > Cheirogaleus > Cheirogaleus medius. Next base: position 61,298,670 of record VBSM01002608.1, read on the forward strand.
TAAATTCCCAAGAAGAATGCATGAGAGTTCCGTATCACCAACATTTGATGCTGCTAGTTGGGTGTCTTCAATTGAATATAATTTACACACAATCAAATTCATCCTATGAGGTGGAAAATGCAAAGCATTATGTAACCACCCCCACAATCAAGATATGGAGCATTTCTGTCACTCAATTAAGTGCCTTAAGTCCCTCTGTAGTAAACCCTTCCTGACCCCCAGATGCTGTAAATCACTGATAAATTTTTAGTCCCTGTATTTTTATCTTTTCCAGAATATCATGTAAATGGAATCATACAATATGCAGACTTTTGTGTCTGGCTTCTTTCATTTGGGAAAGGCAGTTGCAATTCATTCAAATCAGTACATATATCTGCAATTTGTCCTTTAAATTTGCTGAGCAATTTTCCATGGGACAGTTATCCATTCACCTGTTGAAGGACATTTGAGCTGTTTTCAGTTTTTACCAACTATGAATAAAGCCACTATAAACATATGCATACAGGACTTTATGTGAACATAAGTTTTTATTTCTCCTGGATACATGCCTAGGACTTGATTATAGGTTGTGTGGTAAGCATATGTTTAACTATATGAGAAACTGCCAAACTGTTTTCCAAAGTGAATGTTCCATTTTGCATTCCCACCAAAAGTGTGTGAGGGTTCCAGGTGCTCTGCACCTACATCGGCACTTGGCATGGTCAGTTGAATTATTTTTTAAAAATTTTAGTCCTTTTAATAAGCCTATAGTGTTATCTCACGGTTTCAATATCATTTCTCTAATGACTAATGTTGAATATCTTTTCTTGTCTTAATTACTATCTGCAAGTTCTCTTTGGTAACATATCTGTTTAAATCTGTTATCCAGTTTTTATTGTACTTTTGTTTTCTTTATATATTCTGGATCTAAGTCCTTCAAATATTTTAACCCACTCTATGATTTGAATTTTTGGTGTCTTCACAGTGTTGTTTGTAAAACAGACATTTTTAATTCTACTAAAGTTTAGTTTTTCCTTTTATGGATTTTTTTTTGTTTGTTCATTTTCTAATCATATCTAAGAAATTGTTGCCTAACTAAATGACATTAAGATTTTCTTTTTGTTTTTTTTAAGAATTTTATAGTTTTAAGTTTTAGATTTATGTTTTTGGTCCATTTTTATTTTTTTTAATAAGACATGAGGTGCAGGTTAGTGTTCTGCTTGTTGCATATGGATATATTCAATTGTTCCAACACCATTTGTTGAAAATACTGGCCTGTATCTATAGGTTGCCTTTGTACCTTTGTCAAAAATCAATTGGTCATATATATGAGTGTCTATTTCTAGATTCTGTATTCTATTTCAGTTACCTATGTGTGTTTATTCTTTCACTGATACCACATTGTCTTGGTAACTATAACTTTGTAAGTCTTGAGATTAGAGAATGTGAATCCTCTAAGTTTGTTTTAATTTTTCTGACATTGATTTAGCTGTGCGGTTTCCTCTGCATTTTCATATATGGTACATTTTAGAATTAACTTGTAAAATTCTACAAAAACGTCCTTCTGGATTTTGACTGGAATTGTATTGCATCTTTACACCAATTTAGAAATAAGTGGCATCTTAAAAATACTGAATCTTATATCACTGAATGCTTTTCATCTCTTCGTTTGTTTAGGTCTTGTTTCATTTCTCTCATCACTGTTTTGAAGTTTTAAGCATCTGAATTTTGCACATATATTTAAATATATATTAAGTATTCTCACTTTTTGGTACTATTTTAATTAGTGCTTTTAAAATTTCAATTTTCAATATTTTGTTGTTGGTGTATATAAATATAATTTATTTTTTAATATAAAACTTGTATCCTATGGACTTGCTAAACACATTGATTAGTTCTAGGAGCTTTTTTGTGGATTCCCTGGATCATCTATGTAGACAATTAAGTTGTCTGCTAAAAGATATTACTTTCTTTTTTACTTTCTAATTTACATGTCTTTCATTTCTTCTTTTTTTATTTTATTTATTTATATTGGCCTATTGTACTGTCCCAACTCTCCAGTGTTATGCTAAATAAGAGTGATGAGAATGAACTTTTTTGCCTTATTTCCAAATTTTTTGGGAAAGCATTCAGGCATTCAGCATTAGTATCAAATTAGGTGTATGTCATTTGGAGATGTTCTTTACCAGATTGAAGAAGTTACCTTTAATTTCTAGTTTGCTGAGAGTTTTTCTTTTTAAATTATAAATGGATATTGAATTTTTTCAAATGTGTTGTATGCATTTATTTTGATGATTATTTAATTTTTATTCTTTAGTATGTTGATATGGTGAATTACATTAATTTTCAAATGTTGAACCAAACTTTCATTTTTGAGATAATCCCCCTTTTATTTATTCAATCATTCATTCATATGTATTTAAAATGTATAGCATAATGTTTTGATCTACATATACAATTTGCCCTCAAACAAATTAATATATTCATCACCTTACATAGTTGCCTTTTTTGGGTGCTAAGAGCACATATAATCTACTTTCTTTGCAAATTTTCTATATGTAGTATAATATTATCAACTATAATTCTCATGCTATACATTGGATATTTAGACTTATTCATTCTACATAACTACAAGTTTGTACTCTTGGATCTAAATCCCTCCATTTCCTTCCCCTCCCCACCTCTGGTAATTACTGTTCTACTCCCTGTTTCAATGTATGTGATTTTTTTCTAGATTCCATACAGAAGTGAGATCATGCAGAATTTTTCTTTCTGTACCTATAAAGTCATTACATAATTGTTAAAGAGTCGATTCAACAAGAAGATATTGCAATTATAAATATATATGCACCCTACATCAGATCACCCAGATATGAGAAATCAACAGCAATACAATAATAGTAGGAGACTTCAATATCCTACTTTTAATCATGGATAGAACATGCAGACAGAAAATCAACAAAGAAAGAGTTGACTTGAATTACACTATGGATTAAATGGATTTAAGAGACATATGCAAAACTTTTCACCCAAAAGCAGCAGAAAAAAATATCCTTCTCAAGTGCATACAGAACATTCTCCAGGATAGGTCACATGTTAGATCACAAAACAAGTCTTAACAAATTTAAAAGATTGAAATCGCACCAAGGATCTTTTCCAACCACAATAGAATGAAACCAGAAATGAATAGCAACAAGAAAATGAATAAATTCACAAACACATGGAAACTAAATAACATACTCTTGAACAACTACCAGGTCAAAGAGAAAATCAAAAAAGAAAAATATCTCAAGATAAAAACAAAAAACAAAAGTTATGAATACTTAGGGGATGCGGCAAAAACAGTACTAAGAGACAAGTTTATAGCAAAAAAATTGCCTATATTAGAAAAGAATAAAGATCTTAAATAAACAATCTATCTTAATACATAAAGGAATTAGGAAAAGCAGAAAAAAACTAAACCCAAAATGAGCACAAATCAAATAAAGAATAGAAAAACCATAGGAAAAAATCAACAAAACTAAGAGTTGGTTTTTTGAATAAATAAAGAAAACTGACAAACCCCTAGCTAGACCAAGAAAAAAAGATTACCACAATAAATAATATCAGAAGTGAAAGAGGAGATAATAGATGCCTCAGAAATAAATGGAATCATAGGGGATTATTATGAACAAGTATATATCAACAGATTGGATAACCCAGAGGAAATGGATAAATTCCTTAAAATATAAAACCTACTGTGCGAGTGGAAAAACAGCTCCAGTTAGATAGTGTCAGATTCCACAGCCTGAGGGCTTGGTCCAACAAGATCCCAACCTGCTTCCCACCAGTCACAAGTCCAGGCCTCCAGAACTTCTGCCTGGCTTCAAGTTGGGGTTCCCATGATCCCTTCTTTGGGTTCAATTAATTTCCTAGAATGGCTCACAGAATTCAGGGAAACACTTACATTTACTGATTTATTACAAAGGATATTTTAAAGAGCACAAATACATATTAGATGAAAAGATACATAGGGTGAGGTCTAAAAGGGTCCCAAGCATGGGAGCTTCTGTCCCTGTGGAGTTGGGTTGTGCCACCTTCCTGGCACATGGCTGAGTTCTTATTCACTTTCTTGTAAGCCTGCCTCCATGTGTTCAGCTATCCAGAAGCCCCCTCAACCCTGTCCTTTTGGGGTTTTTGGAAGCTTCTTTATATAGCCATAGTTGATTAAATCACTGGCCATTGGTGAGCAGCCTCTTTCCCCTTCTAACCCTCAAATCATGCCTTGGTCTTTCTGGTGACCAGCCCCATCCTGAAACTACCTTGGACCTACCAGCCATCAATCAATCATTAGCATACAAAAAAAAATCACTTTGGAGATTCTAAGGATTTTTGAAGCTGCATACAGGAAACAGAGTCTAAGACCAAATATACACTTCACAATATCACATCTACCAAGACTGAATCAAGAAGAAATAGAAAACTTAAACAATAATGAATAAAGAGATTTAAGTAATCAGAAACCTCCCAACAAATAAAAGCCTGGAACTAGATGACTTCATGGCTGAATTTTCCCGAACATTCAAAGAAAAAGTAATAACAATATTTTCTCTACTCTTTCAAAAATTAGATGTAGAGGGAATAGTTCCAAACTCATTTTATGAGGCCAGCTTTATTACTATATTTTTTGTTGTTGTTGGTGGTGGTGTGGTGTTGGAAGGTCTTCATTCAGATTTTCTAATATTTCTTGAGTGAACTAGTGTTTTCCACTGATTCTGTTTTATGTTATCTAGGTCGATAAAATTGTTTGCAATATTCTTTTATTATCATTTTGATGTCTATATAATCTGTAGTGATGTCTCATCTTTTATTTCTGATATTTTTGTCTTTTTTGTTCCCCTGGAATATTCTGCCTCGGGATGTATAATTTTATTGATCTTTTCAATAAAGTAGTTTTTAATTTAAGTGATTTTCCTTATTGTTTGCTGTATTGAATTTCATTGATTTTCTCTCTGATATTTATTATTACTTTTTTTTGCCTACTTCGAGTTTAATTTGCTGTCCTTTTTCTAGTTTCTTAATCAGGAGGCCTAGAACATTGATTTGAGACCATTCTTTTATAATGCTAAAAACTTCCCTATGAGCCATATATTAACTGTGTTCCACAAATTGTTATTGTTTTTATTTTATTCAATTAATTTTTTAATAATTTTTCTTGCTACATTTTGTCTATTCCCTTGATTATCTAGAAAATCGTGTTTATCTTAACTCTAAATATTTGGGGATTTTCCAGACACTTTTCTCTTGTTGATTGTCAGTTCATTTTTATTGTGATCTATAGCAGTCAGGGTTTTCTAGAGGGACAGAACCAATAGGATATTTATGAAAGGGAGTTTTTAAGGAGAATTGGATCACACAATGGCAAAAGTGAAGTTCAATGATTGGCCACCTGCAAGGTGAGGAGTCAGAAAAGCCAGTAGCATGGTTCAGTCTAAGTCCAAAAGCTTCAAAACCAGGAAAGCCAATGGTGAAGCCCCCAGTCTGTGTGGAAGGCCTGAGAGCCCCCAGGAGGTGCCTAGTGCAAGTCCTACAGTCCAAAGGCTAAAGAACCTGGAGTTTGATGTCCAAGGGAAGGAGAATTAAAAGCATCCCACTCTGAAAAGGGGGCATGGAGAGAGAGAAGGAAGAAAGAGAGAGAGAGGAAACTCAGCAAGCTGAATATCCCCATCTTTGTTCTAGCCCTGCTGCCAGCCCATTGCACGGTGCCTACCTACATTGAAGGCAGGTCTTCGTCTCCCAGTCCACTAACTCACAGGTCAATCTCCTCTGGAAAGACCTTCACAGACACCCAGAAACAATGCTTCACTAGACATCCCCAAGCCAGTCAAGTTGACATACAATATTAACTATCACATAATCAAATAACTTGTTTGGTGGAATTTCAATTTTTTTAAAAATGTGATAACATTATCTGTGGCTCAGAATATGGTCAATCTTGGTGACTGTCCCTATGTGCATTTGAAAAGTGTGTATTGTGCTGTTAGGTGGAATGTCTATAAATATCAATTAAATCAAGTTGGATGATATGTCGTTCAGGTCTTTTTTTTTTTT
>VBSM01002608.1:61304838-61347045 GCA_008086735.1 Cheirogaleus medius
GGCCTCCCAGAGAGCTAGGATTACAGGCGTGAGCCACCGCGCCCGGCCTGAGAGTCTGTATTTTAATTGGCTTTCAGACTACCTACATTTCATGCAATTATTGATATGATTGAACTAAAATCTATTATCTCATTAGTAGCTTTTATGTGTTCCATTGTATCTTTGTTATTTTTCTTTTCATTCTTTTGTCTTGAGCATTTTTACATTTTCAACCTTCTCTTATCTTTGTACTTAATGTACGTCTCTTTTAAACAGCATATATTTGACTAATGACATTTTATCCAGTCTGAAAATCAATAACTCTTATTTGGAGCATTTAGTCCATTTATATTTAATATGATTTTTGATATAATCAATTTAAGCTATTTTGTTATTTGTTTCTATGCCTAACATCCATGCTTCCTCACAATAATTTCTTTTAACAACCTCTTTTTCTTTCTATGGGACATATTTTCCTGTTCTTTTTATGTCTTGTTATTTATTTATTTATTTATTTTGGTCAGAAGCTGGACATTTTAAATACTGTAATGTAGCAACTCTGGGAATCAAATCAAACTCTTTTTCTAGGGTTTGTAATTGTTGCTGCTGTTTGTCTAGTCAACTTTCTTGGACTAATTCTGTGATGTCTAATTTTCAAATTTATGTTTAGTCACCAAATTATCTGCTTGGTTAGCTTAATAGTCAGCTAATGACTGGGCAGGTATTTCCTTAAATGCCTTGAATCAATGTCTTCTCTTTGCTAGGAGTTTCTGACAATTTACAGCTCTGCCTTAACCTTCACTTTGTGCTTGTGCAGAGCTTCAAGGTTAGCCAGAAGGGAGGGATTTCCTCCTTCTTATGTCTTTGCTTGAGCATGTGTGTTCTGGATCACCTTATATTCACCCAGTTGGTGAGGGAGGCTTCACCGCCCTAAATAGTACAGGATGCCCTGAAAACACAACAGCCAACACTGGCTGGAGGAAACCGGCAGCAGTTTATTAGTGCCGTACGCTCACAGTATGAAGGAAAGGGCACCTCGCACCATGCAGGGCCACACAGGGCTGCACTTGGAAACAGAGTGAACAGGCATGGCTTTGGGAGGTAGGCTTTGTAATAACAAGAATGTGGGGTGACCTCCGGTTCCCACAGGAGGATGTAATTGACTTGTTTGAATACTTTAGCAGGTTGGTAAGGAAGTGGAACCTGTCAGGTTGAGGACTGGGTCAGATGCAGCTGGTCTGGCTGACAAGGGAAGTAGCTGGGTGGGGAGTCTTTCCTGATGTTTGGGGTGCATATCTGGTGGAAGCAGGGGCGCTCACAGCTAGCCCTGTCAAGGCAGCACTTAATACTGCATCTGAAATTCAGACCTCACCCTACAATTTGCAGAGCCCTGCACAGGCATGTGGCCTTTCATGTGTGAGTTTTCAAGTCTCAGTGGACTGATTTTCCTTTTAAGTGATTTTTTTAACCCAGCCGCTTGTTTGCCCAACTGTTATCACCACTTCAGGCTACTGTGATATCAAAAACTTCAAAGTTAAACAAATGTTGCTTATTATTTTTAACAAACACCCTATGGATAGCGCCTTTCCCACTGAGTGAATTCTGGTCAGGTCAAATACATACAAGTCTCGCAAATTGGACTTTCACAGAGAGCTGTCACATAATTTTTTAGTGATGTGGATTTAAAAGAGCTCCTAACCAGTTTTGTTCCTACAGTGGCTACCAGTGGTTTTCATAGTTATCCTGGTTGTAAGGCTGATAATTTTCAAGGCTTCCACCAAGAAGTTAGGAAGATGAAGATGGATATAATGCAAGTTCATCTACCAATATCTTATTCATCATACCAAGGTTCAGCTATTTTTCTTGAATAAATGCTCCTAGATTGTTCTAAAACTGGTTAATTTGAAGAATTCAGAAAAATGTCCATGTGGACCATTTTCCACTGTTCTTGGAGTTTTTATGGAAGAAAAGATTTTTAGAGGTTTTTACTCTCTTATTTGGAAGTGCTTCTCTACAACTGATTTTTACAGATAAGTGAAGAACTTATTCCCAAAACATGATTTTAGCTCAGATTTCTCAGATTGCTGAAATCGTGCAGAGAATATTTATTTCAAGAAAATATGAGAGTACAAACATTTTGGTTGCATTTTATATCTTTGCCTCTCCCTAGCAAGGGTTAGAGGTATGCCCTTCCCCTCCATATTTCTCCTTTGTTTTTGACAGATATTTTTTACTGAGAATAGAATGCTGGGTTGACTTTTTGTTTTTTCCCCACTTTAACCACTTTGGTACCAGCGTCAACTATAGTCAACAGCCACAGATGAATGCGCACAGCGACTTTAGCCAACAGCCATGATATGAAGGCGCACAGCCGAGCATCGACTTTTGATAATTTGCACTTCCCAGATATTTTTTCATGTGCTTATTTGTAATCTGTATATCATCTGCGATGAAATGTCTCTTCTATCTTTCACCCATTTTCTAATTGAATGTTTGGTATTTTTATTGTGGAGTTCTGAGATTCTTTATATACTCTAGATATAATTCTAATGTAGGCATAAGGCATAAAAGAAAGGTCAAGAGAGGCTAAGTGCAGCCATTTTGACTGATACCAGACCCTAACCTCCCTGAACATGGAAGTCACTAGCAAGTTGCCACACAGGACCACCTCAGGATGGATGAATTACTACACTGGATGCCTTACAAACTGTTTGTGCTTACCTTTTTTAAATATATATATATGTGTATATATATATATATAATTTTACAATATTGCAGGGGTACAAATACTTAGGTTACATATATTGCCTTAGCCCTGCCAGAGTCAGAGCTTCAAGGTGTGAATATACCCATCCACTCCTCCCCACTCCCACCCGCTCAACACCCGATGAATGTTACTACTGTATGTGCACATAAGTGTTGATCGGTTAGTATCAATTTGATGGTGAGTACATGTGATACTTGTTTTTCCTTTCTGTGAGAGCAGTTTATGATACCTTTATGGCCTGACATCAAGACAATGCTGCTCACATATGGCTGTTTCCTACCAGGGTTTTTGAACACATAAAAACATTACCATTGCCCTGTGAGGGGTCGCCCTCGGCTGCTTTGTCTGTGGAGCGGGATCTATTGTCTATTTCTCTCTAACTTAACTTTCTGTTGCTGGTTGGCTCATACTTGAATTCTTTCCTACAGGAAGTCAAGAACACACTTGATGAGTTCAGGGGTTTTCCTCCCTGTATTGGAGCATCCCCTGCATCAATTCCTTAGTCACTAATGCGGTTTGCAAATATTTTCTCCCACTACGTAGCTGTCTTTTCATCCTCTTGATGGAATCTTTTTCAGAGCAAAATTTTTGAATTTTGATGAAGTCCAATTTATAAATTTTAAGTAATATGGATAGTGTTTTTGCTGTAAATTCTAAGAATTATTTGCCTACTCCTACTTCTGAAGATTTTCTCCTGCTGCTTTTTTTTCCTACAAGTTTTACAGTTTTACCTTTTACATTTAAGTGTGTGGTCCATTTTGAGTTCATTTGTATTGTCAATGAGAGAGAACCCAAATTCTGTAAAATAATTTAAAGGAGAATATTCTGAGCTGAATATGTGTGACCATGGTCAAGAGAGCCGTGCTCAAGAAGACTTGAGCAAGTGGCCTTGTTATGGTTGGGTTTCAGTTTGGTTTTATACATTGTAGGGAGACAGGAATTACATGTAAAGTCATAAATCAATATGTGAAAGTTATACATTGATTTGGCCCCAAAAGGCAGGTATCTCAAAGAGGGAAATCACAGGTTACAGATGACTTTAAAGATTCTTTGATTTGTAATTGGTTAAAGAAATAAAGCTCCATCTAAAGGCTTTGAATGTTTTCAGTTAAAATAAGGTAGTCTGCTAATCATAGATAAGCCACCGGACGTATATATACCGAGACTCAAGTGATCTGTTAAGTAAATTGATGATCTGCAGGTGTGGTTTAACCTTTGTCTTATATGGCCTTGGCTTGTTAATGATTTTGTATCTTACTGTTGCAAAAAATAACTCCAAAAGGGAAAGAGAATAACTAGGTATGTCAAACCCTCCTCATGGTTAGCAACTCATCTTTAAGGTTTATTTTTATTTTGGGGGGTCCCCTTGGCCAAAAGGGGTTCTATTCAGTTGGATGAGGGGCTTAAGATTTTATTTTAGTTCACAGTATATAAGGTGAGAGGTTTATTTTGAGGTTTAATTTTTTTCCCTATGAATATTCAATTGTTCTAGTATCTTGAAAAAGTGATTTCTCTTCCATTGAATTGCTTTGTTCCTTTCTCAAAAAAATAGTGGTGCATATTTGTAAAAGTTTGTTTTGAGTTATCTATTCTGTTCCATTGATTTGTATCTATCCCTCTGTCAATACCACACTGTGTTGAGTACAGTAGGTGTACATAGTCCTTAATTTTGAGTAGCGTGACTCCTCCAATTTTGTTCTTCTTTGTCAAGATGTTTTAGCTATTTTATGTCCCATGCGTTTTTAATATAGATTTTAGAATTAGTTTATCCATGTGGACAAAATGTCTTGCTGGGATTTTATAGGAATTACATTAAATCTGTAGATAAATTTAGAAAGAATTGACATCTTTACTATGCTGAGTCTTCCGATCCACAAACACTATTAGTCTCTTAATTTATTTTGGTCATCTTTGCTTTATTTTATCATTTTGTAAATTTGGATTTTGTCATTTTCAAGATATTGATTCTGTACCTTTTTAAATCAGATTCATAACTCTTTGGGGGGAGTGTGTAAATAGTGTTGTGTTTTAAATTTCTGTTTCTGCATGTTTATTATTAATATTATAGAAATGTAGTTAATTTTGTGCATTGATATTGTATATTGTGACTTGTGACCTTGCTGAATTTGCCACTTATTAGTTGTAGGTTTTTTTGTTTTTTTTACTCTTTTGGTAGATTCCTTGGGATTGTCTATATAGATAATTCTGTCATCTTTAAGTACGGACTGTTTTATTTCCCTATTCCAATCTGTATGCCCTATATTTTGCTTGACTTAAGTCTTAGGAAAAAGCATTCAATCTTTCACCATTAGGTATGATATTAGCTAAGCTCTTTGCAGATGTCTTTTATAAAGTTTGGGTAGTTCCCCTGTTTTACTAACTTGTAGTTTTTATTATGAATAACTGTTGGTTTTTGTCAAATGTTTCTTCTGTCACCTGATATTATCATATGACTTTTCTTCTTTAGCTTGTTGAAATGGTGGATTATACTACTTGGTTTTTGAATGTTGAACCAGCCTTACATACCTGGAATAAATCCCACTTGGTCAAATTGTAAAATTCTTTTTATAGATTGATGGATTTATAGGAGAGGAAAAGTAATATCTTTTCTTTCCCTATAATAAGGTTTATATATCTATAATAAAAAATAGATTAACAAGGGAAAAAACACACAAAAAGTTATTTCATACAAATTTTATTTGCCATTGGAGACTTCAGAAATGAAGGCCCCCAAAATGGGGAAATCTGTGTAATTTTATGTACAGCAGTGTAGAAGCATGATTGGAGGATAAAAAGATATGATTTAATGGAAATAAACTAGGGGCAACTTAGCAAGGCCTATTTGTTCATATTCTTCTTTGTGCTCCTGTGTGACATTTCTTTTCTCTGGGTATAAGGCAGGACACATGTTACATGAGTGGCTTCAGAAAAGAAGGAAGAGAAAAGATCAGAGTGACTTTCCTAGATTTTATGGCCTGTTTTAGGAAAGAAGGTTAAGGGGAAGGTGATAATAGCCTTCCTGCTTCTGCCATTTTCTTAAATGCTATGATGCCATATTTTGGGGTAGCAAGTCCTGAACCCTGTCAGATTCAAGTTGATATTACAGATAATCTTCCACTTATGATGTGGTTGCACCCTGATAAACCCATTGCAATCCCATAGTAAGTCAGCGATCATATTAAATGCATATTGCTTCTGCAGCATTATAAAGTAAAAAAATCAAAGTCAGATCATGGTAAGTTGGGAATTGTCTGTGTTTTGCTGAGAACTTTTGTGTCTAGAGATTCTAGTGTTTCCTCCTACGTATATCATTAAAAATTTGAAGTAGGTTTCTATTGTTTCAGCTCCTATAACATTAAAGTGAAGTGAGTTTCTTATAAACAGTATATAGTTTTGTTGTGTTGTTTGTTGATACATTTTTCAAATCTCTGCCTTTTAATTGGCTCATTTAGACCATTTACATCTAATGTTATTGACATTCTAGGGCTTAATTCTGTGATTTTATTGTTTGTCTTCTTTGTTTTTTGTTCTTATTTTCTATTTTATTGTCTTTTGGTGGCTACATGAATTGTTTAAGGATTTCATCTTTATTTATTTATAGTGTAATGGAATGTGTTGCTTTGTATAACCTTTCTTAGTAGTCTCTCTGTGTATTACAATATTCCATTCTTCTGTTATCAACCTTTTAGCACTTTGACAGAATTGTGGAAACATTAATATTCTTTAGTTCTCCTTACAATTTTCACTTTTAAATATTACTGTATTAGGTATCATGTGGTGATACAATTTTTATTTTAATCCTTGCATGTAATTTAGAAAACTCATGAGGACAAACTCTTCTATTTACCTACATTTATGCTCTTATCCAGTGTTCATTCTTTCTTACTGATGCTCCGAGATAGTTCTTTCATAATTTCCTTTATGTTTAAAAACTTCCTTAAGCCATTCTTTAAGTCTGTTAATGTTCACTAGGAGAACTCACAGGAAAAAAATAAAAAGAAAAAATGGTCTGTAAACAACTTTTAGGTGTTTTTTTTTTCATCTGAGAATGTCTTTATTTCTCCTTTCATGAAAGATAGTTTTATTGTATATAGAATTCTTAGTTGACATTACATTTTTTTCCCAGCACTTAAAAAATATGCCACTTCCTTCTGGTCTCCATGGTTGCAGATGAGAAATCCACCAGCATTCAAGTTGGTGTTTCCCTACAAGAAATCTATGTCTTTTCTCTTTAGTTACTTTCAATAACTTTTCTTTTCAATTTTCAAAAGTTTAATTGTATTGTATCTTGACATTGTTTTCTTTTCTTTTATGTTATTTGGAGATCAACTGCCTTCTTAGATCTGTGGGTTTATCTCTTCTACCAACTCTGGGAAGTTTTAGCTATTATTTCTTTGAGTACTCTTTTAGCCCTATTCTCCTTCTCCTCTTATTCTGGATTCTGACATTAGAAAAATGTCAAATCTATCACTTTCCTGTAGGTCTCTGAGGCTCTATTCATTCTTTATAGATAAATAGGGATACAGATAGAGATAGATATTAATTTCCTCTCTGTTGTTTCATTGGTTTGTCCTCAAGTTCACTGATTATAAAGTGGAGTGTCATCTCCACTTTACTATTGAGTTATTTCTATTACTGTATTTTTCAGTTCTATAGTATCGGTTTGGCTCTTTTTTATAAATTCTATTTTTTTTGCTGTGATTTTCTATTCTTTAATTTATTTTAAAAAATTTATAATTGCTAGTTGAATCATTTTTATTAGTATGATAGTTACTTTAAAATTCATATCAGATATTTCTAAAATCTGATTCATCTCAGTTTTTGTATCAGTTGATTATCTTTTCTCACTCAATGTATGATTTTCATGGTTCTTGGAATGGCAGATGATTCTCAATTTTACCATGGATATTTTGGCTATATGGTAAGAATTTCTGGATTCTATTTAAACATTTTATTTTAGAATGTAGTCACCCTGTTTAGGCTAAGTATATAGGTTTTGGCCTGTTTTGTGGGCTATAGTTTCAATGACAATCTAATTTTTAGAACCTATGCAGTACTATTTTGGTCACTTTGTTTTATCTTGTGCCACTGAGTCTCTCATTGGTCACAGACAGTATTGCTTGAGTGAATGGAGGCAGCTTCTCCATTATGGTGCCACTTGATGGGAGAAGAAAGTCTCTAGTCCATGGGATGAAGAGTATTTCTTGAGGTAGAATTTGTTATGTGGGATTTCTTTTGCAAGTGTTCCTCAACTCTATGTTGTCTCTAAGTCCAAAATTGGGTTTTATTTGGCTAACATCCAGGTGTAGGTTGGGCTTATTCCTGCTGGGAGCTCTAGGAAAGAATACATTTCCTGCCTTTTCCAGTTTTTTAGTGGCTCCCTGTATTTCTTGGCTTGTAGCTCCTTTTACTGTGTTCAAAGCCAAAAGCAGCATATCATCTTCAAATTATCTTTGCTCCCATCATGGCATAGCCTTCTCTTTCTAACACTAATCTTCCTGCCTCTTCTTATAAGGACCCTTGTGATCACACTGGGCCCTCCCAGGTAATCCACATAATCTCACTGTCTCAAGATTTTTAAATTAATCACATCTGCAAAGTCTCTTTTGGCATATAGTGTAACATAGTGACAGATTCCAGGGATTAGGATGTGGGCATCTTTGTGTGGGAAACGTCGTTCAGCCTACCATACCACCTTCTGAGTTGTCCTCTGATGGTTTCTTGTGCTGTTTCCTGCTCCTCAGAGGAGCAGGAAGAGATGAGTATACACTATTTTGCCTGGACTGACAAAATGATACAATTTTGTCTCTAGCTTTCTGACATTCACATTTTATGGGTACTTCTTCAGTGTCTGTTTGGTTTTTTTTTTAAATTAAAGTTACTGCTCAAAATATTGAACAAAACAAAGCCAATCACAGAGTCATATAGCAGCTTGGGGATGTCTTACTCTATTTTGGTTCTCCTGAGGTGTGCTTAGGAATTTATGAACCCATTTGTCTAAACCATCACCAAGTCAGTACTTTTCCATATTTTTTCCAAAATACAATAAAAATATACTAAAGGAGAAATTTTGCAGAATGGCTTGCTGAAACCACAATGAATATGACATTTCCTTGATAGATTAGTGAATTCTATGAAAAATACATTTTATTCATTTTACATTATACTTTTCTTTTTTAGCAGGCTGTAAACATCATTGTTTTTCTAAATCATCCCAAGTTCTCTACTTCATAAGATACAGAATTATGGCAGAAATAGTCAGATCACTGCTCTGAAATTTCCTAAATCTGTCTTTTTTCCCTTTTGAAATTCTGAATTAGTACTCTGATTGCATCTTTGGAACTTCTCTACACTTTGATCCTGAACATTATTACTGACAGTTTTAATATCAGATTTTCAGATACTTGCTTCTTGGGATGTCATCCTTCTTGGTCTGAAGAAAGATTTGATTTTAAAATAACCAAGCCCCTTTATTAATTTCACTTTTTATCTTGGTATTGAAATTTCCCCTTTAAAAATCATGTTTATTCTGCCACTTTCAAAATTGTTCTTACTACCAGAACTTTTCATACATCTATTCACTCAAACAGCGCAACACACCTGATCGGTGACAGGCACTGTGCTAGCCCTAGGGAATATAAAGATTAATACATTGATAATCTGGTAAACTTTTATGTCACCTGTTAACACTGTACCATTTTCCCTGGTGGTGATCCTAGCTCTTCTTTGTTCACAGGCTGTCTCTGAACATGGCTTACAAAGCCTTTTCCTGTCTTTAGCAGTTTCCACCAGCCTCAGCCCTCTGTCCTCTAACCTTTGTGACATTGTTCTTCTAAGTCTGGGCTGCTTTCTGTTTTCATTCCTGGCCATGTGCCCCTCCTTCTACCTCTTCTACATGTCCTTTTATATTCCAGGCTTTTGAGAAAGCTTCCTGTGCAGTTAAATCAGTTCCCTTAGAAGCCCTTTCTTCTCCATCCGGAGATTGTATAAACTGAAGTTCATTTTTCTACCACACCCTTGAGCAGCATTCCCTTGTAAGGCTCATACAAAGGATGAACCTGCTATTTTTTTTTCTCTAAGTACTTTTGAAATCTACTTTTTAAAAATATCTTAGTCCCATGTCTGATGATAGCCAGCATTTATTTTCTTCAAAATGATAAGCTTGAAAGTACTTGCCTATTTCCCACCATGAATAATTTCATGCTTTCTCACCAGAATTAGGTTCACAGAAGCAGTATTTTAATTTCTTCATTTGTTTTTAGAAAAGTAAGAAGAATGTGTTAGAGTCTCTTTCTTTAGCACAATTGTATTCCCAGATGGTTGAAACTTATGACTTTATCCTAATAATGTTTCCATTTTTCTCCTGTTTGTAGTAAAAATCATGTTTAATGACAATCTTGATTATTTTCTCAAAATGCCTTTCCTAAACAAAGACATAAAAACTATTCTTCCACCAGTTCCCTCCTTTAAATATTATAAAATTTTTACAAATACAAAGAGCCATGTCTTTTCTTTTGGCTCTACTTACAGCAAACCAGCTGTCTGCAGAGCTATCAGCAGGGTTTATTTTTCTTGGCTTAAATGCAAACCTCTAGTTATTAATATGGGCGTAAGTTCTCCTTGCTGACAATTTAAGATACAGTAAATTGGAAGTGACATAAAGGAGTGTGTGTGTTAATGTGTGTCACCAAGATTCTTTCCTGACGTTCTGAAAGGTCTCCATTGGATGGCCAACAGGAGCAACCACTGCAAGTAACTCCATGCTATTAAAGGGTGGGCATTCTCATTGATGTGTAAAAGTGACAGATGAAGCATGTGACTGTAAATTAGCAATGCGAAGCTAGTCCCAAGGGATCTCCAGGCAGGCTCCCCCAACCTCCCACCTCCCAGCAATTATTTGGCCTCTTCTCAAGCATTTAAACATTTCCTCTGACTTGGTGCAGTGATTCCTCTGGGTTCTTTTTTTTTATCACTTTATTCTTTTTTTCTCCTTAATTTATAGTAATTCAAACCAAAGAAAAAAATTTAAACATAGAAAATTATTTGTCATTATAATTGTTCTCATTTTCACCTTTTGTGGCCCTGAATAATTATTTTATTTTATTTTTGGCCACTGTTCATATTATAGAGGTCTTCTAACTTTAGTGTGCATGAAAAACATCTGGAGTGCTTATTAAAAATGCGGATTTCTAAGCCCCCTGCCCAGTGATTCTGAGTCAGGAGATCTGGCAGGCAGCCTGTGGTTCTGTGGATTTAACGTGCTCCCCAGATAGCCTTTATGCAGGTGGTCTGTGAACGGGCTTTTGAGAAGCATTAGATTCAAACCTTAATCTCTTTTCAAGCTTAAAATATGTGTTTTTTTCTGTTTTTATCTAGTTTACATTTTCCTTTGGCAATGTTTTAATAATGAAAATTGTCATCTTCAGCTTTGTAACTGTGGGTCAACCATGTTGAAATTAGCTGTCCTGAAGCCTGAAACATTCCACAGTGTCATAAGCAGGACACAAGTGTGCAAGAGGCATAGAGCGATGCCGATCACAGGCTCTGTGGTTCACATCCTGCTGTTTTATTTCTATGGCCGGTTTAGAACGCAGCTCAGATCACCCTTGATAGTAGCAACATTTCACTCTTGAGAAATCCTTCATTTAAATATTGATATCAAATTAGATATTACCTTTACGTAACTACATTTTTGAAAAATAGCATGTTCATATAAAATATTTAAGTACTATTAAATTTATAAGGCAACCAATACTATAGCACCTTAATCAAAAGCAAAATACCATACAATGAAATGGCATGGTTTCATAGTGCATATGGACAAACTTTGGCCCAGACTAAATGTCAGTAGTAAAATACTTGGTAATTAAATGAGCAAGACCAAAGGTCAGGCTTCCATAAAAATCCCATTCTAGCTCCTGCTTCATTTTAAATCATTTAACATTATATACGGTAGGTTGTCTATATTTTCAAGTGAAACATCCTTCTTCCAAACTTCAAGCTATGTATTGCTTATGAGATGTGAAAGTTTCCAGATTGGGAAACTATACTTAGAACGTTTCTCCTCTTTTTCTTTCTTTCAGTTCATAAAAGTCTCTCTCAGTGACTAGATCTCTTTTTAGAAGAAAGTTCTGCAAAATAACTTGTGATATTTTATAGAATAAATGAGTGACTTGTGGCCTTATATGTCCTGGTTTGCCCAAGAAAATTCCAGCTTATAAATACTGTAGATAAATTATAACTGTTAATTCTTTTTATTAATAGCTTCCAATTTATTAGAATTTATTATAATGCTAAATTTTAGAGTTTAAATCATGTGGCCATTCTACTTATGGTCAACATATAGAAGTCTTTTACAGTTTCAAATACTTCTAGCCTAGCCAGGCAATGTTCATTAAATCCTATGCAGAAAGTTAGTTATGACATACTTTAATCATAAGACATAAGTGAGGCCAGAATTGTCTCTGCCATGTTATAAAAGTAATCACATAGAATTGTCAGTGCAGCTTCTTGAGACAAATGATCAAGTTAGATTGTGACATTTGAGAAATGTCTTTAAGAGGCTATCAAAGTACCTGAATTGACCTGAGTTCTGTTTCTTACCAGGAATCCATCTTTCTGAAGTCCATGCCACAGGATATTTGAAAATGTTTTAAAAAACCACGTGTTTTCTGAAAATAAATCCCCCAAAGAGGCACTTGTAGGTAACCAAAGTTTTTTGCTTTTCTTGCCACTAATACTTTTTTTCTTTTTCTCATTAAATTAATAAATGTCATGAAGACCAAGGGTTATTTTTTTAAAACTTTGCTTAGATATAAGATTTTGGTAAAATGAATTCAAACACAATATATGCAAGTATTAACAAACTTTATAGAATCTCTAGGTTGATATATTATTTCAATTTGTATGTTAGAGCTCAAATGCCAAACAAATTCTATATGATAAGCTGAAGAACTGAGCAGATGTGGTTAGAAATCTTACCACAAAAATGGACAGAGAATCAGAATAAATCTAACACCAATATGCTTCATGGGAAGAGATGGAAACCAACAAAGGTTAGCTTTAAATTCCCATCACCAATTATTACCTGAGACAAAAATCTTCTAATCTTGCACTGATTAAGTCTTGTTATTTTTTTCCCCTAAAATAGCTAACATTATTGAACACAAATTTTGTACCAGGTACTATTCTTAGCTTTTTTAATGAACTAATTAATTTAATCTTTATGACACTCAATGTGATATGGGTGCACCCATTTTAAAGAAAAGGAAACAGAGCCACAGAGAACATAAATAAATTGCTCAAGTTCACACAACTGATAAATGGCTAAGCCAAGATACAAACCCAGCCAGGCCAACCTGTGATCTTAACCTCTACCCTTCCCTTAATCATTGTTAGTAAATTTATTAGTCTCCTATTGCTGCTGTAACAAATTAGGTAGCGTACACAACACAAATGTTTTATCTTACAGTTTTAGAGGTCAGAAATCCAAAACGGCTTTCACTGGCTAAAATCAAGGTGCAGCAAGCCCGCCTTCCTTCTAGAGGACCTAAAGCAAGAGCTTTTTCCTCGCCTTTTGCAGCCTATAAGGCCATGCGCGTTCTGTGGTCTGCAGCCCCTTTCTCCATCTACAAAGCCAGCAGCTTTGTGCCTTTGAAAGTCTTTTTCTTTCTGCTTCCACCATCACATTATTTCCCTCTATAATTCTGATCTCCTTCCTCCGTTACAAGAGGGAGGACCCTTGTAACTGTATCAGGCCCACCCAGATGAACCGAGATAATCTTCCCATCTCA
The DNA here is from genome assembly GCA_008086735.1 of Cheirogaleus medius. NCBI lineage: Eukaryota > Metazoa > Chordata > Mammalia > Primates > Cheirogaleidae > Cheirogaleus > Cheirogaleus medius. Next base: position 61,318,378 of record VBSM01002608.1, read on the forward strand.
AAATCTTTAATTTACTCACACCTGCAAAATCCCTTGTACCATGTGAGGTGACATACTCAACAGGTTTGGGGGTTTTAGGGTATGGGGGGCCATTATTCGCCTTACCACAGTGAGTTAGAATTAATTTGAAAGAGGAGGACTCCAATTGTAAATGGGAATTAGAAGTGACTGTTGCGACTCTTGATCTCACTCACCCACAATGTTTTCACATCCGAATTAAGAATCACATCTTGAATAAAACTAAGTCAACTCTCTCTCTCTGTTCAATAAGGAAAACTTGCTGTGAGGTCTTGTTAGATAGTGTGTATGTATTACATGATTATGGCTATTATTTTCAAAAGACTATTCTTGCTTCTAGACACACACAGATCCTAAGCCAAAGGCTACACCACCAAAAGGCACATGGAGAGACCAGCGTGAAAATAGTCTATTGCCAGACCTGATTCCACTGATGTGAACTCAGGTGCTGAACCTGCAAACAGTCCGTGATCACGGATGTCAGGTGGAGGGGGCTAAAGACAGCTCTAAATGGAAAGAAATTCCCTCTTTATCTCTTTATTGTTGTCTTATGTCAGATGTAGAAAATTTAAAAGATGAATTTGAGAGACCAATGGTATAACAAGAACTTAGCAAAACTTACCTGGAGAAAAAAAAGGAAATTTAAATCTAAGCCCATCAATTAGATATTATCAGAAATTTCTTCTTATGTAAATTGAATATGATAATTATCTTTCTTCATATTTCTCTCTGCAGAGAATGGAATTTTAACAGTTATTCATGTTGAGGGAGAAATCAGGGAGTGGGGAAGACTCACAGTATGAGACACTGCGGGGACTAACTCCTGCCTGTGGCTTCTGCGTAGACTCATGTGAGTATTCTGAGCAGGGGAGCAAGGAGACCATGGCCAGCTCTGTATTATCAGGCACCTTTCTTGACAGACATTTAAAAATGTTTATTACCTAGGAAAAGGGCACCTCTGCATTTATATATAATATATACACTGATCTCTTTGTTGTGTTTCAGGAGCATATATCTGTATTTTCATGTGGTGTTTTAAAGCACTTTAAAAAAATTTGAGGAGACCAGTCAATCGGTTCAAATAATGACTTATTTGAAATTACCCCTGATACCGTATTTTAACATGCCTCTTCAGAAAACTGTACACAATTGCAATCAGAGCAAACAGAGAAAATTTGCTTTTACAATGAAGTAGCTTAATGCTTTCCTTAAAGGTGTAACTTGATTAATTTCTTTTATGAGGCTAAGCAGGATGATCCAAGAAGAAAGGTGCCATGTAGCTACAGCACATTATTATTCATTATAATAAAGGCCATGATAATAACAACCCAATAATAGAATATTAACAGACTTTATAGCAATGACACAATGGAATTTCCAGAAGGCAGCAAGCAGATTTAACAAAAATAGGATAGGGACCTCTCATGGCAAGAAATGAATCTTGTTTATCCCAGGGAAAATAAATAAAGATTGGCTACCTTTCAGTTTCTTCCAGCTTTACATTTACGTTGGCAGGAGAAGCTAAGACCTACGAAAGATCACCCATGGCCTTTCCCAATGGATGCAAGAAGAAGTCACTCCTATCAGCTTGTGTTTAATGTTATGAATCGGATGTACTTGTCAGCATCATGATTCATGACAGCGAACAGAGAGAGTGTGAAGCCTGCATTTCTGTGGGTTGGGAATAGATTAGAGTATTTAGACAGCTTTCATGTCCAGTCTCAGCCAGTCTTGCTGGACATAAAAGAAAGTTCAGAAAACTCTCCATATCTCCTACAGGCTCAGAGTGAGATCCAAGGAGATGAATCATGACTTGCTGAAGGCAAGTGTCAGGAATATATCATCGAAGTCTACACCAGTAACCTTGGGGGAAAATTCTATTCCTGTGTGTGATAAAAAATACACATTAATCCTAAATAAAAATTAGAGATCTGTGTTGGGGAGATTTTCTGTGACTCTGTCCTAACAAGCTAGTGAAAAACTATCGTTGCAAGAGGATATTCATGTACATGTGCATTTCCTTGACAGTTGAATGAGGTGGCAATTTTTCTTTATTCAACACAGACATCTTCACCTGTGGTTTGAACTCCACTTTAGTAACCATACCTCAGGACTTGGCCCTAAATTTACTCTCTCTTTGGTTACTTAACACTTATTAGGCACCTATCAAATACAAGGTATTATGTGCTAGGTTGAAGAGATACAAGTTTAAAAGAGAACATAAGCACAAAAGAACTCAATTGAAAAAACTTACAGATTCCTCCCTCTCCCTTACCCCCAAATGTTATAGTAAAGTTATATGCAGAGAGTGTTTGGGGACAACGAAGGGCATTTCCAAGGAGGTCTGATAGAAAGAGTCAGGGGCTGCTTCCTAAGAATAAATCGTATGGACTTGGTTTTGTGGGATGACTAAGAGCTTGACATTTGGACAAAAGGGGAAAGTAGGTAGTTGTATTTTGGTTATAAAGAATAGTGTGCACAAAATCATGGAGCAAAAACATAAAGAATCTGGCATATTAGAATAGCGAGTGTACCAGAGTGCCGGAATACAGGACTTATCACCGACATTGGGAAGGAAGGGCAATGACACTTAAAGAGTTGGTTGCTGAAACTTGCTAAGAAAAACATGCAATGCAGAAATGTTAAAATGTCATGTGTTCATTCTATTTTTTATTTAAGTTGAATTGCGGGTTAGAAACATAATGCTGGTGGAAAGAGGCTAGGCAGGAGGTGGCAACAGAGGGCAGAAGAATTGACTAAGTGAGAAGGAATGAGTCCAGTGAGAATGAGATGCAGGGGAAGAAATGAAATTGGAAAATATGTTAGAGATGAAATGGAGAGTATTTAGTGATGTAGAAAAGAGATGAAAAAAGAGTTTGTGTTCTTCTTGATTTATTCTGTAAACACCATTGCTTTTAGGGAGAAAAGTAGTTGAGTGGCAGAGAGAAAGAAGGTAAAAAAAAAATTGGCTTGAAGCAGATTGAGAAAGGATATCGAGGTGGAGATGTCCAGGATCAAGTTGGGGTGGGGAGCAAACTCTGAACTAACTGTAAGGATTTGGGAGTGAGCAGAATGGTGGTAATCTTTCATGCCAATGTGATAAAACAGACTTTCCAGAGGCACATGTCGGCAGAGAAGAGAGTGGAATACAAAAAGCAAGTTAATGCAAATGAGAAACATGTTAATTTTGTTCTGCCCATTAAGTTTCACCTCCATTGGGTGCGACTGAAAAGAGGAAGGGCATGGATTGGACCCAGAGACAAGGCTGAGTCCTCCAGGTCCCTTGGGCTCTCTCAGGTGCTTTCCCCACTTGCTCATTACACAAGCCATGGGAATATATCCACTTCACTGAGGTGTTCAAGAAAATAAAAAGATCACAATATATGAAGAAAAGATTGTGGATCTGCCATAGTTCAAGGGAAAAGCAGTTTAGAAGCTACATCTTTTATGAAGCGTTTTGCCGGGATACACCCTAGACCCTAATCTTATTCAACATCCTTTGGAAAAGAGCCTCCCTCCTGCCCCAGACCTACTACATGGATGAATAGCCTTCTTTTAAAATATACTACCCGCTTCCTAAAAGGTTTGATCTTCTCATAGGGATTCTTCCTCATTCCCCAGCAAAACGTTTCTGCACAGCTGGGTTATTTAGTCTAGAATAACATACCCCACGGGCCCTAGATGAAAGGATCCAGGGTGAGCGAGCATTGCAAGCCCAACCTCCTCAGTCCTTCCCCTTAATTCTGTGTACACATATATCGCTTCATTTTTTGAGTGCCCAGTGGATAATTGTTGGAGTATGCACACACACACACACACACACACACAGACACCCTACCTTCTAAGTTACAAGTATCAGAAAGTGCTAGCTATTCTTCTAGTTTCACTAACATTTAAGGATTGTGCTAGTTAAACAGACTGAAAAGAAATAGTCAATCTAAAGAGCCAAGAAACGAGAGCTTCGAGAGGCATGTATTCAAGAGTGGAAAGTGAAAATAGGAGAATGAATACATTGTGAACTGAAAATAAGTTGCAGAATAAACCTAGCTGGTCTAAGGACTCACTAGCACAAATCCAGGATGCATTTGGGGAACTGACCCTCTTTCCTTTCTCCCACCTCTGACTTCAGAAATGTGTTTGGCTCATGATGTAATAGTTTGAAAGTCTGAGGATAAAGAATGAGAATTTTGTTAATGCTGAGTGTACCCAGTACGCTTCATTCTCTGGTACTTCTATACCTGTGAGAAACCAATGTTGCTTAAATACACCTGGTCTGCATGAAGTGAATAAGGTAGTTGAGGCCACATGATGCTGGATCTGGGGCTTTAGTTAAACTTCTAAATGGTTCTAACATGACCCTCCCTTATTCTCAGACGTTATCACCGGCAATAACTTGCATCTGCGCCTATCCTGGTGCATGTTTCTGAGCTTGCCACACATCCCGGTGGTACTGACTTCCTTCTGCTGATTTAGAACAGGTTTACCCAAGTGGAGGTATCAGGCTTTTTCATGCACCCAAGCCTCTTGCTGGAACTTGTTAACCCAGGAAAGTCAGATAGCACTAGGGTGAGAACTGAAACAGAGCGGTATGGAGATAGAAGGTGAGGCGATGGGAAAGGGAGTGAAAGATACATTCAGGGGAAGGATGTTTCAGATGAGAAAGGTTTGAGAACATTTGTAGCTGAGAGAAAAGCATCAATGGGGAGAAAGACATGAGGATACTAAAGAGACAGGGTATAATTGGTAGTTTAGGAGCTCAGAGGCAGCTGAGTTTGGATGAAGGACTTAAGCAGAAGTGTGCAAAATTGTTCACACTTCCCTAAGAACAGAAGGGATGGACAGAGCACAGTGAGAACATTTTTTTGTTTGTCTATCGCATGTCTCTGACTAAAAGGAAAACCATTTAAGGGCAAAGGCCGATCTTGTTCGCCACCACCCCTGCCCCAGGGTCTGTCGTTCTGTCCCTCGCTTTACATAAGTGCAAACCTAGGCTCTTTGGAAACAGAAGAAAGGGACATGCGTTCCAACGAGAAGCCAATGCTTCAGTTGCGAAGACAAAACAAAAAGCAACAACTGAGATAAATTATTAATAATATACTTTATAGGTTACTGATTTGGCCATTTTGTAATTATTTTTTAAATGTGGTCATTTTGTACTTGTATTAAAATAGAAAGGAACTGAATCCAGGAGTCACTTAGAACGTGACTTCTTCGAACAAGAAAGAAAAGGCTTGATAAAAAGAGAACAGACCTAACTACAATTACGGTTGAATGGAAGACCCAATTTTACAGAATTATAGGATTAAAGGTGTTTTGCTTCTCCTTTCATTTGGATCCCTATATATCAACTTCATGAATCTGAGAGTTGTAGAAATCAGAAAAAAAATGTATTGCTAGAATGATTTTGGACCAAACTAAGCAGCTTCAGAAATGCCTTGTTGAAACTGATACCAGAATTTTATGCAATGTGTGGCCATTTTGTAAAAAATCACAACCTTGAGTCAGTGAAATACCACCTGGGATCAGAGGATAGGAAGGGAGAAAGAACTTTGGATCTGACATTGAAACTCAATAGTTTAACTGTATTAAGAGACATCATACGTAGTTTATTCTTTCCTTCTCTAGAGCGTGTGTGCTCTCCACCCTCCACTCCCCGCCGTCCCCCACCAGAAGTAGGGTTTGATGCCACCCCTCCCACACAAAGACACCGTAGCACGTCTCCTGTAGGAGACCCCTATAGTGTGCATTCTGTTCTAGTTCAGGATGGAGAATCTGGCTTCCATTCCCAGCTCCAGCAGGACATTGACCCAAAATTACCACACTGAGGAGTTCCCACAATAAATATTATTTTTAAGACTCTTAGAGCCCCTTAACGAAGTGTCTTGTAATTAACTACTCAGTAATATGTTACTTAAATTGACAAACCACAATAGCAGTAATGCCATGAGGTACAGAATAGCAAAAGAAGAAATGATGGCCAAGAATGACATCAGAACATTTCTGGGCATGAATTGCTGGGTTTAACTTGATAGGCTTAACTTGATAGGCAACCACACAACAGGTTTTGAGAGAAAATAAAGCAGAAGATAGGTTTTCTATTTTAACTAGGAAATATGTGTGTTTCTCATTCCATTTTCAGGTGGAAACAATCTCCCCCTCCTAACAGAATTATGATTTTGTTCAGTGCAGCAAGTTGCCTAGGTGCTGGTGATGTGTAAGCTGCTCATGGCAATTCTGGTGACACTATGGCCTGATTCTAGCCAATGAGATTGGAACAGAACTTTGCTAAGAAAGGGGTCATCCCAGAAAGCTTTCTTTGTAAAAGAGGACAAATGAGGCAGGTTCTGTTGTTCACTTTTTCTTTCTGTCTCCCATGCAGATGTAATGGTTGGATCTGCAGCAGACAGATTGTGGCCGAGAGACAATAAGCATGGAGATGAAAGCTAATATTTTAAGATGGCAGAAAGGAAGAAAGGTCCTAATAGCATCCTCGAGCAAACAAACTAACACCATCAACCATGAACATGTGAAACGAAACAGCGAAATGAAATATCGTGTTATGTAAGAAAAAAATACATCTCAATTTTTCGGCTATTTTTGTTTATATATTGTTTCATCCAGCCAAGTACATTCCTCACTGATATACCACTGGTTTACCTAACTAGTAAGATTTTCCTTTCTTTCTAGCTACATTCTTGTCTTGCTTTTATTTGGCACTTAGTTTACCAAAGAAGCCCAACCTAACATTCTCAAAATATTCTGCCCCAAATCTTTATCTATTTCTGCTCTCAGTTGTTATAACATTCTATTGTCTGTCTGCTTGCCTAGTTCTCCTGTCCTAGCAACTATTCTCATTCCTCTTACACTGTTTACTCCACAAGTCGAAGGTGATTAAATTAGTTCACCTTCATGTTACCTTTGACTGCCATGCAGTTCTCCACACAGACAAAGGTACCCATCGTCCTTGGTTCTTAGGAGACTCATTATCACTACCACCACCTCAGAGCCTTGTTCAGACCCTGGACTATTCCTGCTTCTGTCAGCCATTCATCGATATTTATTGAAACCATGCCATGCACCCATGTTGTAAGCAGGGCAGGAGACATAGTCCTTAAGCAAGCATGCTCAGAAGGTAAAATACTTGGGTTCAAAGCCCATGACTTTGGACAGTTTATTAAATGCTCAATGCATCAATCCCTTCATCTGTAAATCATTGCTTAGCTTCAACAATTATAATCAATTAAGCAGCTTTTGAAAAGTCACTGAAAGACATTGTCTTGTTGGGGGTTTGGATCATAATCCCCAAAGACACAATCCATAATCCCAAATGTTGAAATCTTGAAAGATCAAAATCCCTAACATCTAAAATCTTGAAAATCACAATCATAGGATAGTTTTATCATTTTACATGAAATATTACCATGTTTATGCAGAAGAAAATAGATTTCAATTGCATCCCCAAACCATAATGACAGATTTGGAATTAGGTGTGATCAAGGCTTCTAAAAGTAAATTTCAAGGTGTTACCAATAAAGTTTTTTTTTTCCTTTCATCCCAATGCATTTGGCAGAAAATTTAGACAAGTGGATTAGCCAAACAATACCGCAACAACTAAAAGTTCAGTTTAAAAATGGATCATTTATGTTAGATTTTTTTTAATGTTTTTTGTGTTTTCTTTCTTTTTTTATTTTTTAGTTTTTTTATACTATTTGAAATTGTCAGCTTTATTTCTTACAATTCACTATGCTATGCATTTCATCTTAGAATCATTTCTAATATTGGAGGTATTGAAAATGCATTATTGTAATGTTGACTTTGTATAAGCATTGTATGTGTTTGTAAAAATGCTGAAACTGCCTTGCTAAATGAAGAGATGTGCTCTATTTGTGAAAGATAAAATTTCTTGAAATCTTGGCTCTTTGGGCAGCTGGTATGGTAGTGATATGGTGGTGGCCCATCATGGTTTTTGATCGAGCTTATCAAAAGACTTATGTTGTGCTTCCTGGTACTTCATATGACTGCAGTTATAAAGCTGGGTACACACAATTACCAATCATAGTGATATGTGTTTATATCTTTCACTTTTTGACCTATTGGTTTATGAATAAGGTTCATCTGCTTATAACTGTTAAACCCATGTGACTATCATTAGTATACCTGAGTGTTTATACTTACAGAAATATGTATCTTATTATTACCTACTTTATTGTGTAAAGTGGCCTATGAAGTGTTCTGTTGTGTTTGTACATGTCTCTCAAATTAACCTGTTTTCAAAAAATGTAAATAAATATCTTTTAAAGAATTTTTAAATTATTTTTTCCAGAACTATATTTTTGGGATCTTGGTCTTTTGGGATTTATGTCTCTTCAGCATTATTATTACCTATTATTAGTACCTTATACCTACTTTTACTTATCGGAACTTATGCCATAGTTGTCTTCCTTCCTAGACAGGCAAAGAGCTTAACGGTCAGAGTGTGTTGCATTCTCCTTTATATCCACCATGGCACCGCATCTAGCTAATCAGCCAATTGAAAGTTCTTAAAAATTACTGTTTATTGAATATTCAATTGAATTTACACACTGCGTTAAATGGAGCATGTATAGAAGGAATTTCTATTCTTGTGGATTATTTTAAATTATGAAAGAAAACATGCAAAACAGGAAAGTATAATTCCAAATATGATCCTTTGGAACGAAATTTAGAAGAACCATGGAGTGGAATCTGGGAGTTGTGGTGGAAATACATGGGCACTGAAGCTTTTTCAGGCCAGGAACTGTATCTTCTATCTCTTTATTTTCTACACCCAACACAATGCCTGGTGATCTAGTGGGTGCTGAAAGATAACGCCTAATAATGATTAAAGCAGTGAGCAGCCCTGGGCTTTGGAGGTAGATAATTTTTCATTTGAACCCATGTGATCTTAAATACACTGTTTCTTGTTAGGCTACTTGCCCAGGACAATGGAGCCTTCTTGCTCTATATTTACATAAATAAGCGTCCTAGTGACTTTACAGAACAAGGAACATTCTGTCTTTGACACCACCTAGAATCAAGTAGCAACCTCTCCAGGTAGAGAGGGAAGGCACACACAGAGTCATGCACACACAAAAATATCATCTCTGGCAGGCACCACTCTAGTTAGCACCTGGTCGTGCTTCCCTTCTGATTTGACTGGCCACATAGCATCTGTAGCTGTCTATAGCAGTGGGCTCATCTTACACTGAAAACCCCTAACCTCTCCCGGCATGCTGCAGTCCTCGCCTCTCTACCCAAGCTGCAGCTGGGCCCCAGAAGTGAGAAATTGTTTTGGTGCACATAAGAGCCCCAGGGCTCACTGAGGAACTGTCAAGTCTGTTCCTTGCAGCCCTCACCCTCCCTGTGCTCTTGCCCCTGCCCCTCTGTCACTTACCTCGTTGTGTTCCTTATGTCTACAGCTCTCACCCCCACAAGATTGAATATAGGGGTCGCGACTTGTTCATCGACAAATCGCCCAGAATAAAATGAATAGATGCAGCAGCTCATCTGTGTTCTAAAACACCTGGTGCAATGATTCCCAATCTCTGCCCCACATTCCTGCAGCAAGAGAATAATCTCTCTAGACGTGCCTCTCTTGCATGCAAATGCGTCATTGCTTCCTGTTGCCTGGGCTATCAAATTTATACTCCTCAACCTGATCATCAAGGATCTTCTGCCAAAACCCCTGCTTCTCTTTTCTCATTGCTGAAATCACTGGCATTGTTCACTCTTCTCACAGAGAATCTACGACCAACACTAAGCCATGCCCAGCTCCTCGTCTAGAAAATGCCCTTCTTCTGAGCCTTCACAGATGGTTTTTATACCGTCGCTCCTTTTCTCTACCAACAGTCTCTCATCTCCTTTCAACTACTCTTGCAGAAAGGAGAAACCACTCATCTACTGCTGGCTCTCTACTAGGGAGGGCCTGAGCCTCACACATGTCCTTTAACTTCGCTTCTCTTTCTTCAGCAACGACATTGTCAGTGCATTCACCTTCCCTGCCTGGGTCGACTCTTTTTCTAACTGGACCCCAGTCCCTTGAAGCCTGTTGCTTTTTGATCCTGCCAACTGCATCTAATACAGAGTTATTCATCAGGAATGTGCTTGATAAATGTCACTGATTGATAGACAGCAATAAAGTTTTTGTTTTGTGTGTTTTTATGGCAGTGACTTCTCCCACAAAAGGAAGAAAGACTTCCTGATCTGCAAGTGGTGGTTGCGGTAACCACGCAGCACAATGATATGTTCTTGTTTCATACCACTTAGAATAATGAAAGACATTTATCTTTTAGGTTCTTGTTTCAATTGCAACATACTAGAAAATACTAGAGGAAAACCAAAACAAAAATCTATGGCTATAGGGTGCTTCTTGGAATAAAAATATCTGCCCTTTCTTTACGCTGGACAAAGGAAAAAGAAAAATAATTTGTGCTGGCAAGGAAGGGGCTGGTTCGGGCCTCTAATGGATCTTTTTGTCAGCTGTCATTTGTTTCTTCTGAGTGCTACATACCCTTTACTGTAGATGAATACTCCTCGTGTCTACAGAAAGACCCAGGGTGGCTTGGGGTGCGTTGTAGGCATTTCAAAGTTATTCTTCTTCTACATCTCTGCCTGTGTTGTTCAAGTGCCTATTTTCAATTTGCAGCTGTGCTGGGAAAACGTTTTGATTCTTGATTTAGAATGTGCACTCCCAGAAGGTTCCAAGAGGGTTTCAGGCAGAGAGATAAAGCCTGTCTCTTTATGCTTCTTTGCAGTGTGTGCTCTGTGGCAATAATACATACCGCACACTGTGCTTAAATCCCTGGTTTTATGAGAGTCAGTCCAATTCCTATCCGGTGGATCTTTTGACATCCAAGTACTGTTCCCCGAGGAAGAAAGCCAGTTGCAACACTTTCTCATCTTCTCTTTGTCTCCCATATTATACATAATTCTTAGGGAAATGGTGGCACGAAATGCTCAGGAGAAACTGAAACTGCAATGAAAAAGTCAGCTGCAAACAGTATATCTGACATTGCTGACTACAGTAAAAAGACCCTTTTTTATGAAGATAGCAAGGCTCGGGTTCTCTGCTTTGGGCTAGGGTGAAACAAACACCCAGGCACCACACAGCTGAGTCCCAAATTACCCAGGCCAACCGAGGGCCCACAAACTTTCTTTCCCAGATAATATAATCTGCAAATAAACCAAGTCCAAGAAAGCTAAGTGAAAGTTCAAGCACATTATACGCTAAGGCTGTTATGGCCAGGAATACACAATCAGACTCTGTCTGTAGCCAGAAGAGTTTGATCTCACCTCAGAAACAGCCTTTCATCTAAGGAAACACTAAAAAGACTTCCAAAAATTGTACCACTGTTGCCAAATGTATCTTTCATCCCATGAACAAAGTGCTGTAACTTGTTGGAGGGGAGATTCTATATTTATGCAGAATGTTTTGATCTAGACGTTGGTATCTGCTAGATTTTATTTCATAACATTTTTTTCCCCAAACTAGCTGGATTGAATTTCAAAATTGAGCTTTCTTTTTAGTGGTGGTGGGAGGGAGGAGGTTGTTGAGCATCAAATCAAAATCTAATGAAGTTTCTAATGATCAAATAAATAATCACTTGACATTTATTGCCGTGCTTGGCAATCTGCAGAAATGGAATAGACGCGATGCGCCTCCGGCCCCGTTTCCCGGAGATTTACATTATGCCACCACGCGGAATTAAGCTGACATAAGCTCTTTAAGACCCACTAAAGCAGCAGATTTTACACAACTTGTTTAGATTTTTTTCCTTCTCCATGATCCCATATTCCCTGAATAACTTTTTCTATCCATTTCCTGTTCCTTGTTCTTTTGAGAGGCCTGCTGGAGCCTTCCCTTCACGTCATTTCGGGCTATAACCCTGCAGTTTGAGTTTATCTTAGCTGTAAAATGCAACAGTAATTTATATGCTCCCTTACTCCGGCCTCCTCTGAGGCAGGGCTGCCAGCTGTCTACCCAGCAGTCTGGAGAGAGAGCTGTAATGAGCGCCAGGGCAGCGGGGAGGGCGGCGCCAGCACAGCGGAGCCCTTTCTTTCCGCCTCCCCGTGCGCTGGCTCGCAGAGGTGGCGCGTCCCGCCCGCGCCACGCACCGCCCTCCTCGCTGCGCCTCCCCGCGCCGCGCCGCCTCGGGGGCAGTTTCCTCGTCTCCGCCTTTCGTTTCTCAGTCAAGGAGAGCAGAGCGAAGACGGAGATGAAGCTGGGGCAGCAGCTGTGAGGCCGCGACGTGGGGTGGGAGTCACGCGTGCAAACCTTGCCCCTCTGCATCAAGAAATGTCACCGGAGCTGCAAGACAACGCTTCCAAGAGCTTGACACACTCAACACCCTTCGCGTTAGAGCTGGGCTATTCAGATGATATTTTTTGATGTGATTCAGTTGAGGTTTCTCTTCTTTTCAAAAACATTCCAATAGTAGGCTTATTGGCTGCAGATTTTTTTTTTTTTTAAAATAGGACAAAGTCATTTTTGTCTCGTATTCAAAATCTATTTTCCTGGCACACTCTTTCTCTCCATTTTTTTTTTTCGGTGGGGGTTAAGATATGCCCCCTTTCATGCTCGAGAGTGAACACAAGTGCAGAGAGTGTAATTCAGCACAAAGCAGCCACAAAGAAGTTTTCTTTTATATTGCTAAAATCGTATGACTCTCTTTTGCCAGTGCATTGAAAAAAAAAATTCCAACTTGACAAAAGGGAAATAAAAGGTTTTAAAGTCTGTATACATGTTCAGTATCGAGGCTGTCACTATGTAGGAGATAGAAATACACCCTGGCAAGGGATTGGTTCCTTTTCTGTGATATTTCTGAATGTGTTGACTATTAACATCTCCAAGGAAGTCCTTGTCACTTTAGGATTCTTATCTCCCACATCTCCCTTCAGCTTTGTATAATCTTGATTTTTGTCCAAAGCTGATATATCTTGGCAGACATTGGCAAAGCAAAGGCTAGGAGCCCCGTTGAAGGAAGATGAGCTCCAGATCAACCATCAATTTTAAGGAAAGGTGGGAGCAGCAGTTAACTCTTGCAAGGGCTGATTCTTTCTGGGTTCAGTCACAGCAGAAAGGTCTTGTGTATTATTTTTCTTGCCTTGCTCAAGTCTGTTGGCCACAATTATACTTTCTACTGAGAAATGACTTGCCAGTCTGATAAAGACTTCAAAAATCTTTTTTTGTGACTCCCATTATTTTTTCCTCAATAGCTAAAAAAATACAGTAAAGGTTCTCTCATGTTTAGGAAATGTAAATTTCCCTGAGGTTTCACATCAAGGATATTTCCTAACTGCTTAAAAAGCATTGTGATGTTTCATTATAAATATAATTTTGGGGTAATTTACAAAAAGAAACATGAGTAAGCTAACAATAGTTTAATTCTCTTTCTCTATTCACCGTTCTATGCTTTCTGCAAAAGATAATTTGAAGTCTCTCCAACTTTTCACCTCATTTCCCTTACAAATGGTACTACATTTATGAAGAAGGAAAATAGATCAGAAAGGCTCAGGTATTTTTGGTGTTTTCTAAATGCATAAGGCACAGCCATTTTACTACTGAGGAATTGCAATGTAAATGTACTTACTGGTTCTAAGGCCTTTGAAGTACAAAGATCCCAGAAACTACCTCTCCTGCAAAAACTTCTCTAAGACATAAAAACAAAATACTTTGGAAGGCCCAAATGGGTATACCCTAGCCTACTTATATATTGGGCTAGAAACAGAGCAGCTTTCCAGATCTAAAACACCATGTAAATAAAGTGACTAGGAAAACTGTAGGACAAGGAGAAGGCAGATAGGTCAGTTCTACCATCTTCAGGAAAAATTCTGAGCATAAAACCATAAATTATGAAATAATCAGACCTCTCTCACTTTTCTGGTGTTGGTGGGGGTTAGGCAGAGGATAACAGTGACGAGGAAGCATTGTTCATTTAAACTAAGGAAGTCAGTCATTAAAGGAGGAACTGAGGAACTGAGGAAGTGAGTCATTAAAATTTATGGACATGATAATATATTGCAGGGAACATTTTAAGAGTGTGATGTTTTAAAATCTGGAATTGATAGTTGATCCTTCTAGGTCAGCATTTGCTTTTCAAAAATATTTAAACATAGATAATTTATGTAAAATAAATTATCTTTCTACAGAATTAATTGTGCTTTTCAGTGTATAGAAAAGTTTAATCCAATCTTTTATAATAGACTTGGATACACTATAAATTAAAGTACTCTCATTAAACAAAACCAAAGCAAACATCAAATCTTCAACTCCCTCTAAAGGTGTCTATAAGCACAATTACTGCTTTCTATCAGGAGGACTTTGTGATAAGACCAGAAATTGAAACAGGAGAAATGATGCAGGATAAAAGAATAAAAGGTTCTTAAAAAGATGTCAGGAGTAGACTCCGTTGGAGGGTGACTAGCCGAATGTCTTGGTTCTGAGCGCCATCTCTGGAGAAACTGAGTAGATGTTTCAAGGTAAGTGGTATCAACCCTAGAACGCAACACACAAAGAATAACTGTGTAGAGGTTGAGCAATAATCAAGATGATGTATTTATATCTGTTTTTGAATTGAATGTCCCTTGTACTAACAGTGGTTTTGAGGCTACTCTAAAAAGAAACTCTACAGCAATGTATAACGTGGTATAAGCCAAATCTCTGCCTACTCCCAACTGGAAATCCACCCTTGAGATTAACAAGTCACCTTTAGCCCATTCTTGCTACATTTAGTGGTGAATTACCTGTTGCGATTGCTGGAATAGTAAATGCTGGCATCTAGACCCAAGTTTCACATTACTTGGGGCTATCACCCCCCATCACTAAGTATTAATTTGACCTGACAATGTGACATTCATCACAAGCTCTTTGTAAAAATCTACAATAGTAGTTTGTTTTTTTCTAACCTAAATATATAAGCTTGGAATATTTACACACACACACACACACACACATACACACACAACCTAACTTGGACTGAAAGTGTTCTTCTGTAACATGGAAATTTCGTTTTGCACCTGAGTTAACTGAACAGCCACATGGACCAAATGATTTTCCTTCATGCAGAAATGTAGCAGGTAATAAAATTGTCTTTGTAGTATACTGAAAACTCACTATGTAAAAATCACTAATTTGGTGACTATGTTAAACACACATTTATATAAAATAGTTCCAGCCCCAGAGGAGCTTATAAATAGTGGTGAGGGGAAAACGGCTTACAAAACTTGGAAAACAGCCAGCAAAAAGTCAGCAATAAATGCCAAGTGAGTGGTGCAGAGAATAAGGGCTCTCAGACTTCAGAGGAGAAAAGCATTGTTTTGGATCAGGGTGACCTGGGAAGCATTTGTGTAGCTGGTAAGTTATGAGTTTAAAGTTGGAAAATGGAAAGGCCTAGGTATCTAAGAATAATGGGAAAGGCGTGCCAGGCAGGAGGCAGCGGGACAAGTACAGAGTAGAGAATGCGGCAGATGAAAGCAGAGATACGAGTATGTGAGGAAGCTGCTGAAGTGAATGAATGGGTAAGTATTTCTTAAGACACTGTAGATGGTATCAAACACAGTCCTATTTTCTGGAGATATAAAGGTGATGAAGTTTTTGACATCACAAGTTCCTTATTAACAGAGGCCAACGTTACAGGGCCGCAGGATGCAACATAACAAGAAGGACACTGCCATCAGACAGGCCCAGGTTCCAGCCTGGCTCTGTTATTTATTATTACATGATCTTGCACGCATTCTATAGCCGTTCTAAATCTCAGATTCCTCATTTATAACATTAGCATAAGGATGAATTTCCTGTAAGCTTGTTATAAGGAATAAATGAGAGAATGTGTGTAAAAAGAAAGATTCAGTAACAGGCATATGGCGACCATTCCATAAACCACAGCTGTTCGTACAACTCAGTGTGTCTCACAAAATAATAAGGACACCACTACATACATCACAGGGACCGAATCAGTTCAACACACATTCACTGAGGGCCTATTACGTCCCAGGCACCATGCTAGTTCTGCTACAGAGTTGAGAACATGAAGTTCACTTTTAAGGGGCAGATTCTAGAAGAGTCATTAAGAGTATGGGCTTCAAACACGTTTGGCCTGGACTCCAGCTCTTCAATTTACTAGATTGCAAACAGGAACAATTTAGCCAATCTCAATCTCATTTTCCTCACCTTTAAAATAAGAATAATAATAACTACTTCTTTGAACTCTGTGAGAAGTCTATGACAAAATTTATGAAAAGCACGTAGTAAGTACTCAAAAAATGTTAGCTGTGATCAAGAATGCCCCACGAAACTAAGCTCGTGCTCTCGGCTGTATCTATGTTCTCCTTTCACCTCTCCTTCATGGGTTAGGCAAAGGATTTTCAGCTAGCTTTCCTCATTGGAATGGGTAGGGATTGGAGAGGTAGATAGAATCATATTAATTGTAACAAAATATAACAAGAGTGTCTAATGTTATTTGAGAGCATATTGTGAGCCAGAAACTGTTCCAAGTGCCTCACGTGTATAAATAGGTACATTATTCTAGTAAAATAGTTATCTGCACAGATTATCATTCTAATACATTATATACCATTTAACAAAATTTTTAACCCAAAAATACCAGCATAGAAAAATATTTGGCTGTCTGCTGAAAGGACAGGGCAAAGAAACAAGAAGCAGAATCCACCTGTTTTATTAGGCTATTTTGCTTCTATTTAATCTGTTGGTAGGGAAAAATCCAGACAGCTACACTTATGAGAGAAACAGGAGCTGTATGACAATCTCAGCCAGGAGTTTATAGTCACAAACTGCATAAACACATAAACTGATGGAGATAGCCAAAGTCCTAGTTTTCACTCTTGGGCACATTCCACATGGTGATATGCAATTAGCTGTAAATTAAATGACAATGAGGAAAGTCGTGTTTAAGCTACTGGACTGTGGCCCACTGAACATTAGATGTTAGATGTGGTGTGTAATGTTAACCTTTGTCATCAGGCAATCAGAAATAAGAAAGCTTCATTCAGCAAAATGCATGATTGCTGACCAAAACTACATGTATTTTGTTAAATTGAAAGTTTGTTGGGTTTTTGGTTTTTTTATTTTTGCAAAATGGAAATAAAGAAACACACTGGAGATAATATTTCATTGCACTGGTAAATGTCTGTTGTTTTAGGAAGAGTTTTCTAGATTATTGTAACAATTTTGCTTGGAAATGCTGTATATACAGTTTTGGACGTTTGAAACTCTTTCTTTTTAACTCTATAAAGTCAGACTTACAACCCATACCGATCATATAACTATCATCCCAGACTGCAAGACGCAGTTCCTTTTTCTTGAAATAAGACTTATGAAACCATCTGAATAGCTCTGGACCTCAGACAGTACTTTCCAAAATACTAAAGTTAAAAGCTAACGAATAGGAAATATATCATTAGTAGTTTTTTCACAAATAAAGAAAGCTTTAAAGATTGAATGGCCAATTTATTTGGCAAAATGACAAATTTTGGTGTTGCCCACCCCAATTCACAAAAGCCTATTTTGTGATAATTGTGTGACTCTGAGACTAATCCTAATTCAACATTTACCTCATTCTAGAGCAACTTTTGGAAAATGTATTCAGTGAGTGATCTAAGTTTCACAGGCTCCAACATACTCTGTGTTTAGCCAGTTACTCCTGGCAGCAGAGAAACGTGGTCTCCGTCCTCAGCAGGAGAGGTTCTTTCTTGGCCAGAACGTTGATTTCAGAGTCCAGATCAGAGACAAATCCATAAAAATCTCTACACTAGAATTTCCTTGTTATAGGAAAATAGTAGAGAAAAATGAGGTTTGGGATTTTATTATATTTCTTTTCTTCTTGTATTTCACTTCTGTACTTTGTAGGCTATGCCTTGCTTTTCTCCCATTTTCTATTTTCCCACATTTCCATGTTCAACAACTTGACCAAAGCCTCTCCAATTTCATTAGTTTCGGCTTCAACATACCCTCCCTCAAAGTACTGTTTTTTCCTTTCTCTTTCTAGATCTTCAGATCTATTTGAGGATCTATTGAATGTGTGTACGTGCAGATGCATTTATACATATGTATACAGATTTGAAATTAAGACTATTACTTCAAACAGTGTAAATTGGGACAGGGTAATTAGAGACAGGGAGGTTATGGTCATGGTGTCTAAGAGACGTTGTCTATTGATGAGGAACCAAACACCAAGAACATACTCTTAGCCTTGAATCACCTGCTAATTGTTGAGCCAGAACCTGACCCGAGGCCTCTGGACTCCAAGGACCTGCCTGCTATGTGATGCTACAGAGTCTTTTTTGAAATGTCAGAAGAAGCATTAATAGAAAGTTCAAGATTAATTTTCAATGCTGTACTGCCTCCAACACCAATTCACATGTAGCATGAATGTCTAACGATAAATGAGTTCACAAAGTTTGAAGCTTAGAAGAAAAAGAAAGAAAAGGAAATGAACACTTCAGAAGAGAGTCAGATTATGTTACCCGAGACACTTGTGCTTCAGGTTCAAGAAGTGAAGTCAGGCAACACAGAGGAACCACTTGGTTTAGAATTTCTCTGAATTCCTTTAATCCCTTAGGCCAGTTAAAAGGAAATGATCTGACTGTTCTGCATCTGCTAGTGATTGAAGACAAATGGGAAGCATCGCACGAGTTCCTGTTCAAGAAATACATAGCACACATGGCTATTGTGAAGGTAAGCACTGCAAATCACAGCTGACCCAATCTGACTAATAAACACAGAGACACCTCCGACATATGGGGAACTGATGCTTGAACAGACACAGAAGGAGTTACCAAAATCATGCCAAAAAGCAAAATATAAATATTACAAAATATGTGTATATTAGTTCCTATGTTGCCCTCAGACTTTATAGTCTGTTATGAAGTAGAGATAGTTATTTACAATGAAGCTTTCTTGAGAACTCCACTACCCTTCCCCCTGCTTTAGTTCTCTAAACATTCTTCTGAAGATGTTGATATAATGACATAATAGAAGTCTGATGTTCTAGGGAAACTTCACTGGCATTTAAACCAACATTACAGGCCTGTAGCATTGGCAAGATTCCCACATGGCTTGCAATGGGCTGTGATTCAGTAAAAATAAATGTTGTGTTTACCAAGACGTGCTATCCATAAAAAAGGAGGTAAGTCAGGCCAAGCTATTTGCACTTTTCCTGGTAGATCAATCCATAAATTATTGCAAGATGGGTATTTATTCCTTCTCAACCTGTCCACGTTAATGACACTTGCTCCTGACTGCTGTGAACTAGAAAGTCAGGCCCCAGTGGAGGACACAATCATGTGGTATGGGTGGCAGTGGTATTAATTTTGGTAAAGCAGTATTTGTTTTGGAACCAAGGGGTGAATGGGAATCTTCCTTCAAACCAAATGTGTCTCAAGCCAGAAATTTATTGGGCTCAACCCAAACCTAACTTGAAATTAGATTTGCAAGAGGAGATAGAAAAAGGCAGGGATGAGAAGAAAGACAGAGAGAGAGAGAGAGAGAGAGAGAGAGAGAGAGAACTTTAGGAAAAACAGTTTTAATCTAAAGAGAATAAAGACATAGATTTTACTTTTTGCAATCCTAAAAATGCTAGGTAAAAATAACAGATTAACTTAAAATTTATTTTGATATCCTCTCATTCACATTTCTCTTTTAAACCACAAAGTACTTAGTATACTCATATAGCATTTCTAATGTCCTAAGATAGACCAACTCCAATTTTTACTCTCACAGTTTATTAGTATTGTTATTAGCTTTTATCTATGATTAACCTTGAAAATGATTTCTGTTTGGGAAAAAACATTATCTCATCTTCAACTTTGAATCCAACAACCTCCAAGAATTTGCTTACTTTGTACAATTGCCATTGCCAGATTATATTTTAGATTTTTAAATTAATATTGTCAAAATTACTTTTTCCCCTGGAAAAATGCTTGCATTCTAATGTAAAGCTAAGATAATAATAAATATTTGAATATTAACCATTCCAAAACACAGTTTTCAAAATATAAAGTAGATCAACCTTAAAGAAAGTGCAGAATTCTTAAAGTATTCTGAAATGTTTTGCATTGTTTCTAAACAATTTGAATAACCATGTCAAGGAAGTAAATAAGGAGTAATAATAAAGGGATTTGTTACATTCATGTTCATGTCACATTCAAGAGTCTGTGAAATTGTTTTGCATGGGATTCTAAAATGCTAGACTAGTTCTTGGCATAATTCAAAAGCAAGCACTTACATATTCACACTCCTTGTTCTTTTCCATATATAATAACAGCAACTTTGGAAACTCTTTTGCAAGCAAAATGTCTTTGGGAGAAAAAACCCCTCAATTTAATTCTAGCTAATGACTTAGATCATTTGGAGATGTCTGGGTTTATTAACAATGCCTTATTTTTCCTTATGAAATACAAGTTTCAGTTTGGGAAAAAAATATGACATAGAATTTTGTCTTGTTTTTAAGAGAAAGTATAATAGAACAATGTTCTTCCTTACAGTTCAGGATCTCCAATATATGAGAAGTGGAAACAATCTATGGAGACAAAAAGTATACAGTTGCTGCGATAAAGTCCTTCTTGTTTGTGAGTTTTATGTTTGCTTTGGGGTTTCTCACCTTGCTCACCCCTAGGAATTTTGTTCTTCCTTTAAGTCTCAAATAAAAGCTAACCCTCTCTTTGACGCTCTTTAGCACAATTAAGGCACAATAGACAAAGTCAATGAAAACTTCCTAATTCTAGCAAGAGAGTTAGATATCCAGATACAGGGGGCCCAGTCAGCCCCAGGCAAATATACTGCAAAAAGGACTTCACCAAAACATATTATATTCAGAATGTCTAAATTCAGAGTGAAATAAAGAATTTTAAAATTAGCAAAAGAATAGTGTCTAGTCACTTATAAATGAAAACCTAGCAGACTAATAGCAGACTTCTCATCAGAAAATGTTATAGGCCAGAAGAGAATGGGACATTATTCTCAAAGTGCTGGGGGTTGGGGGTAGGGGTGGGGGGGAAGAAGCTATCAGCCACAATGTTATATCCTGCTAGAATAAGCTTCAGAAAAGAAGGAGAAATAAAGTCTTTCCCAGACAAGCAAATGCTGAGAGAATTATCACCAGTAGACTGGCCCTGTAGAAAATATTCAAAGAGGTCTTAATATAGAAACAAAAGGTTGATATTAACCATCATGAAAATATAAAACTCACAGGTCTCATAAAACACAAAGAAGGGAGAGAGAGGGATCAGATGGCAACATGACAGAATTTCATCAAATCACAAGACAAAAAGAGAAAAAGAAAGAATTTATAAAACAACTAGAAAACTATTAACAATGTGACAAGAATAAAACCTCACATATCAATATTAACCTTGAATGCAAATGAGTTAAATACGCCACTTAAAAGATATAAATTGGCAAAATGGATTTTAAAAAATGATCCAACTATATGCCACTTATAAGAAACTCACCTTACCCATAAAGACACACATAGACTGAAAGTAAACGGGTGAAAAAACATTCCACATAAACGGAAACCAAAAGTGAGCAGGAGTAGCTCTATTTATAACAAATAAAACAGACTTTAAATCAAAAACAGTGAAAAAGGTAAAGAAGGTCAATATATAATAATAAAGTGATCAATTCAGCAAGAGGACATTACAATCTTAAATACATATACATCCAACATTGGAGCATCTAGATTCACAAAATGAATATTACTAGACCTAAAGAAAGATACAGAAATACAATAACAGTGGGGGAATTCAATACCTTACTCATAGCATTAGACAGATAATTGAGACAGAAAATCAACAAAGAAACATTGGACTTAAATTGGACTTTAGATAAAATAGACTTAACAGACATTTACAGAAAAGTCTACCCAACAGCTGCAGAATATACATTCTCTCATCAGAACTTTGAACATTCTCCAATACAGAACAAATATTAGGCCACAAAGAAAGTCTTAACAAATTCTAAAAAATTGAAAACAAATGAAGTATAGACCACAGTGGAATAAATCTAGAAATCAGTATGAAGAAGAACTTTGGAAGCAGTGGAGATATATGGAAATTAAACAAGATGCTCCTGAACAATCAATGGGTCAATGAAGAAATTAAGATGAAAATTAAAAAAAATTTTTGAAATGAATTAAAATGAAAACACAACATACCCAAACCTGTCAGATACAGCAAAAGCAGTACTAAGAGAAAAATTTATAGCATTAAATGCCTTCATCAAAAAAAGTAAAAAAGATCACAAATTAACAACCTAATGTTTCACCTTAAGGAACTAGAAAAGCAAGAATAATCCAAATCCAAAGTTATCAGAAGAAAATAAATAACAAAGATCAGAGCAAAACTAAATGTGATAGAGACCAAAAAAAAAAAAAAATACAAAGGATAAACAAAACAAAAGATTGGTTTTTTGAAAAGATAAACAAAATTGATAAAATTTGATAAACCACTGGCTACACTAACCAAGAAATGAAGAAAAAAATTCAAACAAACAAAATAGGAATTGAAAAAGGAGAGCTTAGAACTGATACCACAGAAATACAAAAGATCATCTAAGACGATTATAAACAACTATATGTTCACAAACTAGAAAACTTAGAACAAATGGATGATTTCCTGCAAACATATACTCTCCCAAGATTAAACCAAGAAGAAATAAAACTCCTGAACATAGCAATAATGAGTAGTGAGATTGAATCAGTAACATAAATCTCCAAACAAAAAAAGGCCCAAGATCAGATGGATTAACAGCTGAATTCTACCAAACATTGATATTAGAAGAACTAATACCAATTTTCTTTTCTTTCTCTCTCTCTTTCTTTCTTTCTTTCTTTCTTTCTTTCTTTCTTTCTTTCTTTCTTTCTTTTAGACAGAATCTTACTCTGTTGCCAGGCTACAGTGCCACGGCGTCAGCCTAGCTCATAGCAACCTCAAACTCCTGGACTCAAGTGATCCTTCTGTCTCAGCTTCCTGAGTAGCTGGGACTACAGGCATGCGCCACCATGGCCAGCTAATTTTTTGTATATATTTTTAGTTGGGCAATTAATTTCTTTCTATTTTTAGTAGAGATGGGGTCTCACTCTTGCTCAGGCTGGTTTTGAACTCCTGACCTTGAGCGATCCTCCTGCCTCGGCCTCCCAGAGTGCTAGGATTATAGACATGAGCCACCACACCCGGCCCCAATTTTCTTGAATCCATTCAAAAAAGCAAGGAGGTGAGAATTCTTCCTAACTCATTCTACAAAGTCAGTATCATCCTGATGCCAAAACTAGATAAGGAGACAATAAAAAAGCAAAGAATAGACCAATATCCCTGATAAACATAGACACAAAAATTCTTAACAATATACTAGCAAATTGAATTCAACGACACATCAAAAAGGTAATATACCATGATCAAGTGGGTTCTAAAATAAGGACGCAAGAATCATTCAACATATGCAAATCAATAAATGTAATACGTCACATGAAGACAATTAAGGACAAAAACCATATGATCATCTCAATAGATGCAGAAAAAGTATTTTACAAAATTCAGCATCTCTTTATGAAAAAAATCCTCAATAAACTAGGCATTTAAGGAACATATTTCATACATAATAAAGGCCATATATGACAAATCCACAGCTGACATTACACTGAATGGGGAAGTTGAAATCATTCCTCCTGAGAACTGGAACAAGACAAGAATGTTCACTTTCACCACTCTTCAACATAGTACTGAAAGTCTTTGTCAGAGCAATCAGGCAAGGAAAATAAATAAATAAATAAAAGGCATCCAAATTGGAAAAAAGGATGTCAAATTATTCCTGTTAGCTGATGATATGATCTTATATCTAGAAAACCCTAATGACTCCATCAAAAAAATTCTTAGATTTGATAAATAAATTCAGTAAACTTTCAAGATACAAAATAAATGTACAGAAATCAGTAACATTTCTATACACCAATAATGATATAGCCAAGAACCAAATCAAGAAGGCAATCCCATTTAGAATAACTACAAAAAATAGTACCTAGGAATATATTTAACCAAGGAAGGAGGTGAAAGATCTCTACAAGGAAAACTATAAAACACTGATGAAAAAAGTTGTAGATAGCACCAACAAATGGAAAAATATCACATACTCATGAACAGGAAGAATTAATACTGTTAAAATGACCCTACTGCTCCAATCAATCTATAGGTTCAGTGCAATCCTTATCAAAATACCAACATTATTTCACATGATTATAAAAACAATATCAACCAAAGTTCATATAGAATCCCAAAAGAGCCTGAATAGCCAAAGTAATCTTGAACAAAAATAAAGCTGGAGGCATCACATCGCGTGACTTCAAATTATACTACAAGGCTGTAGTAATCAAAACAGCATTGTAATGGTATAAACATAGACACATGTATCAATGAAACAGAATGGAGAACCCAGAAATAAAGCTACATACTTACAGCCAATTGGTTTTTGACAAAGTCACCAAGAACATACATTGGGGAAAGGGCACCCTTTTCAACAAATGGTGTTGAGAAAACTGGATTGCCATATGCAGTAGAATGAAACTAGACCCCTATCTCTTCCCACATACAAAAATCAACTCAAGATGGGTTAAAGACTTAAACGTAAGATCCAAAACTATAATAATACTAGAAGATAACCTAGGGAAAACTCTTTTAGACATTGGTCTGGGCAAAGAATTCATGATTAAGACCTCAAAAGTGTAAGTAACAAAAACAAAAATAGATAAATGGAACTTAATTAAACTACAAAGCTGCTGCACTGAGAAAGAGATAACAGAGTGAAAAGACAACCTGTGGAATGGTAGAAAATACTTGTAAACTATGTCTCTGATAGGAAACTAATATCCAGAATTTATAAGAAACACAACAACAACAACAAAATAGAAACTGCATTAAAAATTGAGCTAAGGACGTGAATAGATACTTCTCAAGAGAACACAAGCAAATGGCCAACCGCCTATGAAAAATGTTCAACATCACTGATCATCAGAGAAATGCAAATTAAAACCACAATCTTACACCAATCAGAATGGCTACTATTAAATAGACAAAAAATAACAGATGTTGGTGAGGATGCAAAGAAAATGGAACTCTTATACACTATTGGTGGAAAAGTAAATTAGTGCATCCTCTACAGAAACCAGTATGGAGATTTTTCAAAGAACTAAAAATGGAAATCCATATAATTCAGAAATCCCACTACTAGGTATCTTCACAAAGGAAAATAAATGAGTATATAAAAACATACCATCTTTCAGTAGGACTTGTATGTAACTTGGATCCCTGATGAACAGTGCATATATGGTAATAATAATAATGATAATAACAATATTATAATGGCTGATATGTGCTAATAATAATACAGTCTAATACTGTAATAAGTTATAGAAACTATTGTGCTCTTTCTTTTAATTCACACAGAACATAAAAACAAACTCATACAAGTTTAGATAGTAGGAGATAGGAGAAATTTCAAAAAGAATATTAAAGGTTAATGCTCAACTAATGTTGCATCAATGTCTTGCTTACTGGTTGGGGCATTTTTGAGGCAAGAAGGTAGCTAACATTATCCAGAAGATGAAGATGGAGATGGTGCTGGAGAGGATGGAGTGGGTGCTGGGGAATCAGGATTTGATTCTGTTGCCGGAGGAGGGAGCTTACCACTGATTCAGTTTCGTGAAAAAGGTATCTAGGGTTGTTTGCATATACTTTTTCTTTTATTCATCATAAATGGCCTTGTAGTACTGATGTTCTCACCAACTGCCGGGTAAACCTTTGTAAACTGCTCACTGTTAGGATGTTGCTTCTAAGCTTAGCTAGCAATGCTTCAATGAGAGGAAAAGCTTCAGCTAATTCTTTTGTCATAAACTTTCCTGGCTCTATATCTTCTGAGTCTTCATGTTCTTGTCCTTCTGTCAGCTTCTTCTCTATCTATCTACGAAAACTAGCCACTAGCATAAAGATGCTGCACCACCAAACTGCTTATGCCATGTGGGTTTGTTTGCATGTGTGGAAGAAACTAGTTCCTGAATCATTAATTTAATTGTTTAATTATACATTAACCTTATGGGGAGACTTGGGAGCCTGTTCATAGGTATGGAACACCCTAAGTCAGGTAGTCCATAACCTGGGGACTACCTGCATATACAATGGAATACTAGTCAGCCATGATATCATATCTTTCACAGCAACATGGATGGAACTGGAGGCCATTAACTTAAGTGAAACAACTCAGACACAGAAAGACAGATACTGCATATTCTCACTTATAAGTGGGAGCTGAATAATGTGTACACATGAAAGCAGAGTGTGGAATGATGGAAAATGGGGACTTGGAGAGGTGAGATGGGGTGTATGATGGGAGGTTGTTTGATAGGTACAATGTGTATTTCTCCAGTGATGGGTGCTCCGAAGGTCCTGACCTCACCATAATGCAATATATCAACATAGCCAAACTGTTCTTGTACCATACGAATATGTACAAATAAAAAATAAATGGGAAAAAAGATATTTCCAGTATAATATATTAAATAGTAAGTGTTAAAAATACTTTAATAGTTATTAAAAGTGAATTAATGGTAAGAAGCATAAAAATCATCTGGACTAAAAGCATTTGGTCAAAATTCCCTAAGAAACCAGGAAAAGTGGTTCTCAGGCTTCATACTTAAGGAGATGGTACTTACCAGGAAAGAACTTCACCTAACCTAGGAAGGGTGGGTAGTCAAATGGGCATGGCAACCAGAAAATATGACAAATGTCAACTGGAGTCCATGTTCTGGCTTTGTAAACATTAATGTATTCTCTTTTTCATTCTTAAATGCTATGGTCTGAATGTTTGTGACCTCCCAAAATTTTCTCCATTGAAATCCTAACCCCCAATGTGATGATATCAGGAGGCAGGGCCTTTAGGAGGTGATTAGGTCATGAGGGTCGTGAATGGGATCAATGCCCATGTAAAAGAGAGTCCAGAGGGATCCCTCACCCTTAACATTTGGGGACACAGCAAGAAAGCTGTCTGTGAGGAACGGGCCTCACTGGAACCTGACCACGAATCACCTTCATCTTGGACTTCCCAGCCTCTAAACCTGTGAGGAATAAATTTCCATTGTTTACAAGCCAAATAGTTTATGGTGTTTCGTTATCACAGCCCAAACAGACCGAGATATTAAACATCCCAACAACAGCAAAGTGCTACTGCTTAAAACAAATGTGCTACTCTGCTTCTCCAGAGGAAGAACTAAAATTCTCGTCATTTAATGTACCCAACCTTCTTCCTCTGTTTCTATCATGGTATAATAATGATAGACTCTAATGTAGGAACTAAATTTTGATATCAATCATCTTCAATATGAAGAAGAGGTGTGGGGAAATCACAGCAGTAAAGAAAACACTAGTAGATACTACAATCTTTGTTTCTATAATGATTATGAGGTCACAGCTGCTGATAACAACTTCCTTCTTCCACTCTCTTGTATACTCTGTCTCCCTTCAGTTGCACATCAGCTAATTCAGGGTTCTTTGCCTGATGAGATTACTCAAAACTTCATTCATAAGGGATATGCCCATGTAGATATTCTATAGTCAGTCTTCTATAGAGGAGGAAATCCCTGCACCAAGTGGATACTCCTCTCTGCTACAATTTGTATCAGCAAAAATTTGGAAAATGTGTATGAAAAGTAATGCTTAGGTGGTTAGATGAGGAAAGGAGGAAGGTGATTTCTATTAGTCTGAAGTTTTTGAAAGGTAGACAGATTGTGGCATCAGTGTCCTGGGTTGAGTGTTGGGGGTAATTTGCTTGAGAGATGACTGGGTGAAGATTTCCATCATTAAACCCACTTAGCTCACCTGGTTGGCCTATGCAGAAGACACATGTGTCTGGGACAATGGCAGTAATTATTATGGGCTTAATTAGGTGATACCTTCATTGCAGCTGTTATTATATGTGTGGGCAAATCAGCACAGTCCTTGGTGACTGTTGTGCTGCTACTGAGCTGGCAATTTTTTTTTTTTAATGTCAATAAGCAAAGAGCACTAGAAGTTGTTTGCTTTTACCTGGCTGATTGCTATTTTCCTTCATCAACTTGCATCAAGTCTGCAACAGCTATATTGATATGTTTACAGGACCTAGAGAGTAGTGAGTATTCTAGAAGCCATAAAAGATAACATGCCTGCCTGAGAGTAGAAAATAAATTATGCTATAATACAGGGTTCTGGGACCTTGGTGATGTTTCTGGACCCTGCTAATCTGTGGTATGTAAAAATAGATCCTTTAAAGTGAAAGTTAAGTGCTCTATGCCTCCTACCTTTTAAAAAAAACAAGCAAGCAAACCAAAGAATGCCTGGTAGACTTCTTTGATCTTTGGGAACAACTTATACTTGAACAGAGATTGAGAAAGGCCTCTTGCTGGGCCTGGTTGCCAAGCAGGCAAAACGAGACCACTGTTGTTTACAAACTAGTGGGCTCAATGGTGCCGGGAGTGTTTGTAGCATAGTAGGAAGCTGTCAGAACTGGCGGAGAGACACAATCAGAGAATTACAGGTAAGACTCTAGGATTGCTATAGCCAGGACTTCCAGCACTATGTTGAATAGAAGTGGAGATAGTG
>VBSM01002608.1:61347145-61365601 GCA_008086735.1 Cheirogaleus medius
TTACATTTATAGATTTACGTATGTTGAACCATCCCTGCATCCCTGGGATGAAACCCACTTGGTCGTGATGTATTATTTTTTTTATAAGCGTCTGAATTCGGTTAGCTAGGATTTTGTTGAAAATTTTGGCATCTATATTCATAAGGGATATTGATCTGTAATTTTCTTTTTTTGTTGCATCCTTTCCAGGTTTTGGAATCAGAATTATGTTCGCATCATAACAGGTGTTGGGGAGGTTTCCATTCTTCTCAATGTTGTGGAATAATTTCTGCAATATAGGCACCAGTTCTTCTTTGTAAGTGTGGTAAAATTCCGGTGTGAAACCATCTGGGCCGGGACTTTTCTTTTTAGGAAGATTTTTAATTGCTGTTTCTATTTCAGCACTTGATATTGGTCTGTTCAGGAGTTCTATTTCTTCCTGGTTGAGCCTAGGGAGGCTGTGTATTTCTAGAAATTTGTCCATTTCCTCCACATTTTCCAGTTTGTATGCATAAAGGTTTCTGTAGTATTCGTAAATCATATCTTGTATCTCCTTGGGATCAGTTGTGATATCTCATTTTTTGTTCCTGATGGAGCTTATTAGAGATTTCTCTTTTCTGCTTTTCATTAGTCTAGCCAAAGGCATGTCAATTTTGTTTATTTTTTCAAAGAACCAACTTTTTGTTTTATTAATCTTCTGTATAGCTTCCCTGTTGTCAATTTCATTGGCTATAGCAATCAGACATGAAAGAGGAATTAAAGGTATCCGAATTGGGGCAGAAGAGATCAAACTTTCACTGTTTGCGGACTATATGATATTATATTTTGAAAACCCCAAGGATTCAACCAAGAAACTCCTGGAATTGATAAATGAATTTAGTAAAGTCTCAGGATATGAAATCAACACACAGAAATCAGAGGCATTCATATATGCCAACAACAATCAAATTGAGAACCAAATCAAGGACTCAATACCCTTCATAATAGCAAAAAAGAAAATAAAGTACCTAGGAATATACTTAACCAAGGAGGTAAAAGACCTCTACAGGGAAAACTATGAAACACTGAGGAAGGAAATAGCAGAGGATGTAAACAGATGGAAATCCGTACCATGCTCATGGGTCAGCAGACTCAACATCATTAAAATGTCTATATTACCCAAATTGATCTACAGATTCAATGCAATACCTATTAAAATCCCAACATCATTCTTCACAGCTTTGGAAAAATTAATTTTACACTTCGTTTGGAACCAGAGAAGACCCCGGATATCAAAAGCAATTCTAGGCAATAAAAACAAAATGGGAGGTATTAATATGCCAGATATCAAACTTTACTACAAAGCTGTAGTAATTAAAACAATCTGGTATTGGCACAAGAATAGGATTACTGACCAGTGGAACAGATCTGAGAACCCTGATATAAAACCATCCTCATATAGCCATCTAATCTTTGACAAAGCACAATTCATAATTGCAAAGCTGTGGAAACAACCCAAGTGCCCATCAATTCATGAGTGGATTAATAAAATGTGGTATATGTATACCATGGAGTACTATTCAGCTCTAAGAAATAATGGTAATATGGCACATCTTGTATGTTCCTGGATAGAGCTGGAACCCATACTACTAAGTGAAGTATCCCAAGAATGGAAAAACAAGCACCACATATACTCACCAGCAACTGGTATTAACTGAGCAGCACCTAAGAGGACACATAGAAACTACATTAATGGGATATTGGGCGGGTGGGGAGGCGGGTATATACATACATAATGAGTGAGATGTGCACCGTCTGAGGGATGGTCATGCTTGAAGCTCAGACTTGTGGGGGGAGGTGGGGCAAGGGCATTATTTGAAACCCTAAAATTTGTACCCCCATAATTTGCTGAAATAAAAAAAAAGACTCTAGGATTATGGAGCAAAGCTACACCCCCTGCATCTATTAACTCTTCTTCTTTTGTGAAATAGCTCCTGGTTTTGCCTTGGACAACATAGACTGAAGTCTGATCACAGGAAAACATTTGACCATGTAATCTGAGATGTCCATTTTGAACTTCCCAAGAAGCTATAAGTTAGAAAGCTGGCATTCATTATAGGTGATATGCACAAGACCTGACTCGAAAGCACAAATAAGCAGTGTGGATCTTGCTGGGCACATCTCTCATAATACCATCCCTGCTCCAGTCGACACTATGGCTTCAAGAGTAGTTTCCATAGCCTGATGGGGACGTCACTTAAACCCAGATAACAAAAAATGTTAGGCTATCTGTAGACATAAGCCAGAATAGATTCTTGTGAACTTTATAGCAATAAAGGTCTAAAGAACACTGGAAAGGGTATCCTCCCAGTAGTCATAATTCCAAATGGGACATCTCATTGATCACTTTGATAGGCAGAAAAATGTCTGAAGGTACAGATCTTCATTGATACGGAAGCAGCATCTTACTGTGCAATTGTGGAAGGAATAACATTTCTGGCAGAGTGGAGGGTTGGGGGTGTTTTGTAATAAAGAAGATTAAGAGTTATCTGGATGAACTTCTCAGAAGTAAAAAAATGTGTGTTTTCTACATGTGAATAGTCATGATGAGGCTCCATTGTGGAGGAGATTTTCAGGTCTCAGAGAGACAGCATGATCTGTACGGATATCAGTCAGCCTTCTTCTCTGGCAAGGAAGCCACCTCAAAGCCTTTTCAAAAGAGTCATGAACGACATGGCCATGGTATAAGCAATAAAAATTTCCATGGGCTTTCCAATGTACATTTACTCCGCCAAGGCTGACCTGATTACCGTCACTCACAGGGAACCAGTTTGCTAGCAACATGGTTGATCCTGAGACCTGATATGGTGCCATACCTTAGGTGAGTCAGCCAACCACATGATGACAGTTTGAATATATTTAATTCTTCTTCTTCTGGAATAAAGTATCTGTACTTAGATTCCCTTTCCTTGTCTACCATGTTTCTGCCAATAACCCCACCTGTGGACTTATTAAAAGCTTTATTCATCATTATATATGTAGTATCTGGCCATATGAAAAGGTAAAAGGTCTAGTGAGGCCCTATTTTCTGCAATTACTGGAAGACCGTGTGAGATTAGCACCTGTACTGTAGAATTTGGTGTAGAACAAACCGATGGCTAATAATTTGTGACCTTTCTTCCATGGCCAGAAAACATGGGTCTGAACAACAAGAGGACAAAAGTCAGAGTGGCTTCTTCACTCTAGCAGTTAATGATCTACTTCCAAATTCTTTGCTTCACATCTCCTTTTCCCTAGACTCTACTGGCTTATAGGTTAACACCCAATGTCTGAATGTCTACATCAGGGAACACAGCAATTGTCTCATTGAGTTAGAAGCTTAAAATGCTCCTGGTCATTATAGATACTTCACACCACTGAATGAATCAGCAAAAAAGAGGGTCTTTCTTCTTACTGGGGTTGTTTTTCATATAATAGTTATCAACTGAAATAAGATTGCTGCCATCTCATTGACAAATTACTTTCAAAAACTTCAGACTAATAGAAATCACCTTCCTCCTTCCCTCATCTGACCACCTAAGCATTACTTTTCATACACATTTTCCAAATTTTTGCTGATACACAGAAGAGACATCTCACAAGTATCTTGACGTGCAAGCCTTCTCCTCCCAAGTTTGCAGTTGCAGCCTTCTGCGTGATCTGACTTTCAACATAGGTCTGGAGGCAGTGAGAACCGGTGGAGATGGGGCCTGAGAAGTAATGGCTTCCTCTTCAAAGGTAATGACCCAGGTAAGGTCAAATCAAGGGCTTCAAGCACAAAAGGGACAGTCTGAGCAAGGTGGGGAAGGGGATGTCTGTTGCTTCTGAAAAGGGGTCCTCAGTAGAGGTTCAGGCTTGGGGTATTTTGTGTTACCCAATACTCCCCTTATATGCTTTCATTCCATCATTTAGGTTCTTCTATATTCCCATTATTCAATCCCAAGTAGTATTTTAGAAAGAAAATGGAGTTAGCTAAATTACCATACTTTTATTTCTATTATATTATTGTTGTGAGAGGGTAACAAAGAGACAGTAAACATTTTTGGTAACAGAAAAGTCAATTCTATTGACTGTAAAATGACCCCTCTACTCATCAGACAATTTTTCTAAAAACATATGTGTGGTGGACAAAGCCTTTATTATTCTGTTGCATTTATGCAGCACGTTTTTAAATATATAACACATCCACAACACAGAGGTTAAATGGTCCTGCTGACTCTTTTCTCTTTGTATGACAACTTAATATGAAAATCCTCAATGTAAGAACTATTTTATATGGTGGAAGAATTCAGAGTGTAAATTCATTGGAAAATTAGGTTTAAAGATAAAATTCCAAATTAAATAACCATATTAAAATGACAGTAGGCGACTCCAGGGCATGCTTTGCTGGGCTATTAATATATGCCTCGAGCAGCTGAAGACACCCAAGGCGTGCATTAACAGATACTAAAACACACCCTGTCATGCTTTAACGCTAAATTAATTAAGCAATAGTGTGACCTGCATGAAGGTCCTTCCTGGTCCAGCAATTACTGAATGGAAGAAATAAAGGTGTTGTCAGACCCTGCTTGACCAAACAACTGTTAGTTTGCATAAATGAACATAAAAATGTTTTATAAAGTACAATTGGTATTTTTGGTTTTGTTTGTTTGTTTGTTTCTTCTTTTTTCCCCCCAAAGGTAGTTTCAAAGTTAGGACACAGAAGATCAATTTTTAATACTTTAGGCCATAGTGTTTAAATTATTCCTTTTTGAGCTTATAAGTATAAATACACACCTGATGACTTTAGTTTCATACTTTTTAAAATTATCAGTCTGATCAGTGAGTTATAAAAGTAGACACTCAACAAAAGCAGATTCAAAACACACATGTACTTCTTATAGGAAGCAAGTTTCTAATCAGCTGAGTTTCTCCACCACACTTACAGATTCTTTCCATTAATTCTTGTTTTTATCTAATTCCTTTAGTGCTGAATTTTTCTAAATTTAACTTCAAAATTACTGCTAGTGAGAAAAAGCTCTTAAAACATTTTAGATGATGATTGCCTTGCAAATGTAGATGCCACTCTTCAAATGAAAAGAAGATAGGAAAAATTACATATTTGAAAATACATTTAGCATACGGTATAGAATATATTAGTCATCTTTTCCTTCTATTTCAAGCTAGGTCTTAACATATTTATTATATCAGTAAGGAAAATGATTTCTTCAACAAGATACATAAGATAGAAGCCTACGGAAAAGATTATTATTTGACATTAAAAATTAAAATTAAAAAAATCTTCATGACAAAAGACACTATGAACCATGTTTAAAGACAAGTCACAGATTGGAAGAAGTTATTTGCAATTCAATTTACTTAGAGCTAGTATTCATGATATATAAACAATTCCTATAAATCAATATAAAAATCCAAAAGAAAAGTGGAAATTATATGAAGAGGTAATTTATAGAAGAAGAAACCTGGAGATGCCAATAATCATATGAAGAGTTGCTCATGCTCACTGATTCTCAGTACAAATTTAAATAAGAAAATACCATTTCATATTGATCCAATTGGCAAAACTGAAAGTGTCTGACTGCTGATGGGAAAGTACAGCTACATCTGAGAGAAATTCGACAATTCCTATTGAACTGAAGATGTATAGACTATAGTACTCAGCAATTCCACTTCTGGATATATCTAATGTGGAAAATCCAACACAAGTACACAATGAATCATAAGTAAGGAGGACCATTAGAGCACATATTCAAAGTGAAAAATTGGGAAAAACACAATTGTTTATTGATGAAGAAAAGAGTGAATAAACTGCTGCTGATTCACCAAAATAAAATAAAATAAAATAAAGTAATTAAAATGTTATCTATATGAATAAGTCCAAAGCATAATACTGAATGAAAAAAGTAGTTCGTCAAAGACTATGTACAGGATGATAGTATATATGCAAAGCTGTAACTATAAACTAATACGATATATTTTTATGGCTACTATATGGTAAAAATGTAGAATCATGTCAAGATATAAAACACTCTAAATTTAGAACAATAGTTTTCACTGTGGAGAGAGGGGCTAGAAAAGGGAATGTAGAAATATAATTGAGATTCTACCATTTTATGAAGCAAAAAAATCTTAATGATAATATCTCTTAAATTCACAGGAGGAATACATAAGAATTTGCTATAACATTTTGGGGTAAAATAATTCAGAAATAAAAATTAAAAATCAAATATAGAAAATTAGAGTTTAAAGTAATAAATGCAATATCAGATGTCTGCAAAAGCATTTACAATAAGAAGACATTTTATAATGTATTTACATTGTAGATATTTTAGATTCAATAGGGTAAGTGCTGTTCTCTTGGATTTCTCAGTAAGCAGTAGTATGAGCAGTTATGTGCAGAACCGTGGGACCTGACGATATAAGTACATTTGATCAATAGAGACATGGTGGGAAAATACTGGATCTTACTCATTAATTCATTTTACAATTACTTACTGTGTGCCATATTCTAAGCAATCATCCTGGCACTAAATATTTAAACAGAAGAAAGTCTCTGCTTTCATGGAACTCACATATGAGTAGGTGGAGGAAGAAAACTGGCCTAATAAATAAGGAAAAGTGAGGATAGTGTGTGCATACAGAAAAAAGAAGAGTGGTACAAGCGGCCAGGGTGCTACTGTGAGGAGTGGGGGGTGGAAGAAGGTGTGGTCAGGCAGGTCTCACTGAGAAGGTGCATTCTTAGAAAAGACTTAGCAAAGAGTTGAGGGGGCAAGCTACTCCATAAATCCAAGATCACGAAGGAATGTATGTGGCATATTCAAGGAAAAGCAAGATGACCAGTGTGGCTGAGCACAGAGGAATGGAGAAAGAGAAGTAGATGGTGTCAGAGAAGAAACAGGCCCAGATTACGTGAGGCCTTGCAGGCTGTCTTAAGGATCTGTACCTTTAGTTTGGATGATTTTGAGCAAAAGACATACGGGCTGTGGTGTTGAGATACATGGTATGAAGAGAAGGATAGTCAGTCAGGAGGCTATTGCAGTAATCCAGGCAAGAGATGATTATGGCTCAGACCAATAGAAAGACAGATTGTGGGCATATAGGGAATTAGAGCCATCAGGATTTGCTGAGAAATTACATGTGGGAAGGGAAAGTAAGATAGGAGTCAAGAATGACTCAGATTTTTGGCTGGACCAACCAAAAGAAGGGAGTAGCAATGTATTGAGTTGGAGTTGAGCAGATAGCACATGTTTGGAAAGAAAGAAAAGAATGGTACACAAAAGTTTAAAATGATGCCAAGGAGGGGCTAGTGAGGGAGAAGTAAATCCAAGAGCATGTGTTGCCTGGAAATAAAGGAAGAAATTCTGTCAACGAGTGATAAACTCTGTCAGTTGCCACTGTTGGTGCAGAACTGGATTCATCGACTTAAAGTCAAAGAATGACCTTGATAAGAGCATTTCTGATCATCAAGGGATGTGGATAAAAGCTTCATTGGACTGGAATTAAGAGATAAGTGGAACAGAAGAATTCGAAAGGCTTAGCATTGAGAACAATTTCAAGGGGGTTTTAAATTTTTTTTCTTTTTCTTTTTGTAAAAAGATGCAGAGAAATAGAATGATAGGTGCAGTGGAGGGGTCCACCCTCAAGTGACCTCCACTTACTCAAGTGGGATCAAGAGAAAGAGAATTTAAAGATGAGAGAAGTAATGGTTTACTTATATGTTGATAGAAATGACAGGAAGAGAGAGACAGAAAGAGAAATGGAGAGAGAGAGAGAGAGAGAGAGAGAGAGAAAGAAACAACACAACAGAGTAGAGAAGACCCAAGTGGAATATTATCTGGCATTAGATAAAAACAAGGCTGTTCCTTCCATGATAGCATTTAAAAAGTCAGATATGTTGGTGCAGATTCTGGTACAAAGTGGTAGATGTGGGGACAGAATTTATGAAACTTCCTTTTCAACTGCTTTGGTTTTCTTAGTGAAATAGGAAATGAGATCTCCAGCTGTGAGTATGAATAGAGGAGGAAGTGCTGGACATTCTAGGTGAGAGGAACTTACATGAATTATTTATCTAGGATAGTGGCTGAGTGGATGGACTATGGAAATATAGAAAGATTGCTGGGCACTATTAAGGCCCAACTTGACTTAATGCAATGATCGTGGATTTTATGTGGAATCGGGCAACATGGTTATGTCTTAATCTCCAGTCATGCTCAGGTGTACAGGTGCGGTTTTATTTATTGAGGGTGTGTTTGTTAAGAGATCATGGGTTAAACAAAATACAAGCAAGAGCATTATGGATGTTTTCAAGGAAATAGTTAAAATGATTAAACATAGAATTTAAACTGGTTAATAAAGGAACAAGGGAAATGAGATGGGTGAGAGATATTGAAAAGATGATGGGATCTTGGATTATCAGGGCTGACAGAGTAGAAAGATTGTTGTAGCTGGGGAATGAGAGAGAGAGAGCGAGAGAGACATACATCTGGAAAGATGTGAGGTGTTCATCGGGGAGTGGATGCTTGAAATTGAGACTGAGAAGGGCAACAATTATTGGCAATAACGTGGCCAAGTAGTGACTTGAGAATCATAAATATGTAGGTAGAGTATAAAGCTGTGACAATACGATACCAAAAATCAACAAGGAGAAAGAGAAGAAGTGTAGAAAGGTATTTTTTTCCTTTGGCATTTCCCTCTAAGAAGGTGTAAGCCCCTCTACCCATCTCAACACTGTTTCTAGGGTCTCACAGGTCATGCTTTCTCCTCTTGTTGACGGAGGTAGCAAAATAGGAACAAGGAAGAGGATGCTGTCATGCCCAAGGGAAGGCAAAGACACAGCAGCTAAAGACTCAGAGAAGCAAAAAGACTGCTATTGCCTTTGTTTGTACTTTTTTCTGCCTATTTCTTCGCTTTTAACCCCACAACCCCAGAAGACTGTATATCTAACTTTATAGTTATTATAATGAATTGGTAAAATTGGATTTGACACATAAAATTTATCTTTACAGGTGTCTTTTCAAGCCCATGTTTATTAAAGTGGCCATAAAAACAAAACATTGGAAATTATGTATTTGGAAAAGATAATTGCTACCTCTTTTAAAGAAATAATTTTTGGTTTGGTGGTTTGGGGACCTTCTGACAAGTGTTTTTTTGTTGTTGTTTTTGTTTTTGTTTTTTAAACTAAATAGAAAAATTTTATTCTAGCTAATTAATCCTCACGCTTTTCTACACAGATATTAAATACATTTTACATTCTTAAAAGACAGATTGTCTTTTTGTAAAAGACAAATATCCTGTCTGATATAACTATTACAGCAGTGCACAAGCTTTAACCTTTCAGTTTAAACTTTAGTTATAACTACTTCTACAGCACAGATACGTTTGGTGCTGGGTTTTTGTTCACTGCTGTAGTGTGCTCATTGAAAAGGCACTTGGGTACATTTTGTTCAAAGTCAATGGGACTTCCATCAGCGCAAGATTTAGGCAGTGCCTACAGAATGAACATTTGGTCTGATGTCGTGTGCTGTGACCCATAGCTGCAACAACCAGCTGTGCTGCTCAAACTTCAGCCATCAGCCAGCTCCACCGTGTAATGGAATCTCAGTCACAGAATGCCCACATAACAATGGCTTTCACAAGGGCGTTTTAGAAAGAAGACTGTGCTGGTCTGAACAGTTGCTAAAATACAAGGCTTCAAGAGACTTTGACTGTAATAAAAACAAGAGATATAGCAGATGATTTTACACAGACTAAAGGCAAATGAAGCATAAAAAACAACCTTACCTTGCAATTTAATCAATATTATTTTGAACACATAAAATTATAGACTAGCAAATGAAATCACTACTGACCCAAGGAATAAAGATTAGGAATATATAAAATATGGATATCCATACAGACTCTATTGGTTGAGATCTCAAATTTCATAAAGTGGATGAGATTTGCCACCTAAGGAAACTTCCAAGGATATCATCAACTAAGGCAAGATTTGGAAATGTATTAGAAGAGAAGATTTAATTCACATGAGAAAATATGATTATTGAATCATTAAATGTTAAATGTATAATATAATCTTTATATTAATAGCATTTATGAAGTATGGAGTAACTGTATTAATAAAAAAAATGTGTCCTGATGATCAAAAGGTAACCCTAAAAAAGAACTGGGTATTGCATATCATTCAAAATCCAAGTGAGAGAGCACTCTAATTCTAAATTACTAGTCTTTGTTTTTATGAAAAATATTCCAGAAATGAAAATACAATTTCTTACTGTACTATCACATCAGACCAGTCTGGATATAAACAGCCTGTTGGGACCTGACCAAAACCAACTTATTCACTTTCCATCATCATGCTCTTCATGGCAAATAGCTTCCTACTTTTAGTAAAAATAGATGGGTAAATGCTGTAGGCCTTCTCCCCAAGTACCTTAATGCCAGGTAGAGGAATACAAGGAAAACAAGTTTCAGACCAAATGTGGTATTCATAAAAACACTTATTAGATAAAAGATAGCAAAAACAATCATGTGGAATGTTCCATAGGTTCCAAGAAGTCCCAACTCTTTGTGTTTTTATGTGTTCTGATAGCAACTTTTCAAAGAAATGTTCATTGAAGGCAGATGCCTTAAATGAGTCTTCTTTCCTTCCTTCCTTCCTTCCTTCCTTCCTTCCTTCCTTCCTTCCTTCCTTCTTTCCTGCCTTCCTTTCTATATGTAGTATGCTTGGTTTGCCTATTTTATAAAATGATTTAGAAACCATATTTGTGGGAAGTCTAGCTTATTTTCTTAAAAGGAAAGATGAGAAAGAAAATTTCATTTGTTAATGGAAGAACCAGAGAACAAAAACATCAACATTCTTAGTATTCAGTTTCAGAATTGTTTAAGTCAGGACAAGCAGGAAAAAAGGGCAGAATATGTATTCAGGCAAACCATTTCATACCCACCTTCAACTAGACAAGAGACTGTGCTGGAGGAAGTTCAGTGACTGGAGGAGCAATGATACAAAGGTGCCCACTAAAGGAGGGGCCTTGGCCTGACACCCTGACTGTGTCCTGTGGAGGGAGGAAGTAGGAGAGGAATGGGGGGAAGGCTTGGGGACACCAAATAATTTGACCTCCTTTTGAAATTGAAAAATTCTAGCATAGCAATCACCAAGAGCTCCCCATCCCACCACATGAGAGAAGAGTACAGGCAGCGGTTGGACACACTCATTGAGCATGTCCTAACAGGTTTGGGGAGCTATCCCATGTTTTCTTTTGTGGACAAGATGTAAAGGCTGTAATGCTGGGAGAGACCTTCAGTGTTCTCATAAGTCATGGGAAAGGCATGCAATGGCCAAATGAGAAACATAGTTGTCTCAGGGGGTTCCAGCATTGAGGGGTGCATACAGACGAAAACCAGACATACCCATGACCAACAATGCTGATAAGATTCTTGTACTTCTCACTCCATGTCACATGTGTGTAGGTTACAATAGCAAGCTGGGGGCCTCCTCCTCACTGTGCTATACCACGTGTAACACTAAGAAGGA
This sequence comes from Cheirogaleus medius, assembly GCA_008086735.1. Taxonomy (NCBI): domain Eukaryota; kingdom Metazoa; phylum Chordata; class Mammalia; order Primates; family Cheirogaleidae; genus Cheirogaleus; species Cheirogaleus medius. The sequence continues at coordinate 61,358,670 of VBSM01002608.1, forward strand.
GGGTGGGGTAAAGATCCTGAATTTGTCTGAGTCAAAAACTAAAATAACTAAGAACTCGCTAAAATTGAAACATGCTTTATCTATAGTGCTTTATCTATCGGGACCCAAGGTTAAAATACTATACCCAACCATCATTTCTTCTGCCTTTTTACCTTGTGCCTTTAGACTCTGAAGATCTCAAATTGATTTAGGAAGCATTGAGAAACCTGAGTAGTAAGGAAGTAACAGTACTTTGAGGACCAAAAAAAACACTGAACAAAGGAAAAAGATATAGTCCTGATTTTCCGCAGGGATTCAGACCTAGGAGAGAAGAAGGTAAAAAGATCAAAAAGCCAAAGGGCTTTCCAGTGCCCTGGAGGCAGGTGAGCTGCTCTGTGTTATGACATGAGTAAGCAACTGATCGTTTTCTTAATCCAGCTCTAACGTCTTCCTGGTTAGTGAAAATTCATTCTGTGTTCAGGAAATAGATTGTTGTCAGTCTTAGTTTGGGTTTTATTGAGTTTGTCTTTTTCTCTGCCTTGTTTATTTTACTGACAAGTCAAAAGAGAGGATGGGTTAAGGGTGGCCTTAAACCGAAATTATCTATATCTGCTTTTTTTTTCTAGGTCTCATTATTATCTTTACGTGAATTATTGTGATGGCCAATTAACTACCTCCCAGCCCCATTCCACCCCCACTACACTCCTACCACACTGTTAGCAGGCAGATTCCACAGCGACAGCTATAACAACCAATTCTTCACATCCCTTTGCTTTGGGCTGCCACCAGGATAAAAATCAACTTCCCTAAATTGACAAAGAAAATCAGTTAAAATCTAGCCCTAAACGATTCATAATTTTATTTGGAAGAAAAATTGCTCGTCCACTGTCCCCTCATGTTTCTTTTACTTTGTCACATTGAGTGTTCTAATAATGTCTGTGTCCAGACCCTTATGGCCCTTTTACCATCCTGTATTTTTTCATGTTGTCCTCCCTGTTTTGAAGGTCCTTGGATGTTTTCTTCATTTAGAAAATTACTGTCTCTCTTTAAAGACCTATTTCAAGTGTCATTTTTGAATTGTGAATTTATGAGAGGGATACTATATTTTTCCAACTTACTTGATAAGAAAAGACTTTCTCCCCAGTCAAATCTGTGGGACTCATTCTACAGAACAAATTTAAGGGGAACACTAAGCAACAGTTGTTTTTTCAGTGGCCAAACCAGTTAATTAAATGGAAACAAAATGGGGACAACCAACCTGCATCCTTTAGATTCCTGCTGTTCAATAATGTAACCACTCAGTACATGTAGCTATTTAGATCTACACTTATATAAATTAAAATTAAATAAAATTGAAAATTCATTTCTTCAGTCATACTAGCCATATTTAAAATGCTTGATAACTATATCTACGATTGCAGAATGTTCAATTAGACTTTACACCCTTAACAATAGCACTATTTTTAGCCACTCCCCACTCTGTTTTTGATTTACTATTTTGACTGGGGGAAGGGAATGCAGTTTCAGAGGTTTCAATTTGCATTTCCCCAATATGAAAGTTCATATATGACAGGCCAAAGACCCAATGTGGGGGTTGAGCCAACTGTCAATCTCAACTGAATACTCAAGGACTAGAAATATGACCACTGGGTGGGTCCAGCCAGCCCAATGGACTCACTATAAGCCAGACATTGGTCAAGACCCCTTTTATTACATGGCTCCCAAATGCCTCTACTCTAACAGGGGAGCCATGATGACACTTTGCTTCATAAAGTGTCAGTGTCGACTTGGACCCTAAGCCCAACTCTTCTAGACATGTTTGGGTATTTCCCTTTCCTCACTGTGCAGTTTACCTGCGTAAATGAGTGCAGGACTCTCTAAGAAAGGACTGAAGGAATCCCTACTGTGTATACCTGCTGTGGTATCACCGGGTGATTTCTCAGAGGCTTTGTCTGAAAACTGGCTTGATTCAGAAACTGGACAAAGAGTTCTTTATCAGGGCAAGAGTCCTCAGCCTCTGGGTCATCCATCTGTGCTCTCGTCTGATGGTTCAGGCTGAGTAACACCCAAGTTGGCTACCCATATATTTTGCCTTTAGGGATGTACCTTTATAATTGCATCTCTGTAATTCTCTACAAGTCAGGTCTCCTCCAAACCTGCAGCTCATTGTGATAATTGTATCTCCTTGGCGTCTTGCATATGTATAAGTATTGCCATTTGGTCTTTGTTGTCAGAGTCCTATCTGTCCTATAATGGCCTTTCCTGCTGTTAGCTCTGACATCACTGAGCCTTTCACTGATGTTTGTGCTCCTCTGACAAGTGCATGCCTATGCCCTCTCCATGAAACATAATCATGTGGTGAGTCTTCTGTCTTTCAGCTTTACAACCTTGACCCTTGAGTAACACAAAGGTTGGGGATGCCAGCATCCTCCACACCCGTGCAGTTGAAAATCCGTGTGTAACTTTTGACTTGCTGTAACTACTAATAACCTACTGTTGACCAGAGCCTTACAGATAACACACTTGATTAACACATATTGCGTATGTTTTATATATTATATACTGCATTCTTACAATAAGGGAAGCTAGAGAAAAGAAAATATTAAGAAAATCATGAGGAATAGAACATATATTTACTATTAATTAAGTAGAAATGGATCATCGTAAAGGTCTTCATTCTCATTGTCTTCACGTTGAGTAAGCTAAAGAGGAAGAGGAAGAGGAGGAGTTGGTCTTACTCTCTGAGGGGTGGCAGAGGTGGAAGAAAATTTGTGTATAAGTGGATCCATGCAATTAAACCCATGTTGCTTAAGGATCTACTGTGTATCTATTCTAGCACGATCAATTCCTTGAGTCTTTCAATTTCTCTACGATCTGCCAAGACAATTCTGGCATTTCAATAACACTTAGTGTGGGTCATCATTTCCCCATGCTTTTAGAAGCCATCCTAGTTGCTAGTTCAACCATTTCCTGGGATCTTTCCCAGGATATTATATCCCAGGGAGTCCTCCCATATAAACTCTCCCCTATCCAATCTTATGATCTTGCCTCCTTAATCAAAGACCCTCAGAATCTAGTCCTTTCCAATACATGCTGGTTAGTTCTTATAGTTCCTCTGGGGTATCATCCCTTTCTTTCCTTGGCTCACAAGACCCTAGCTGGGTTATGCAGTGACTTTAACCAACTTATAAGCCTACCGGCCAGGAGGTAGAGGTGGGACAAATCTTGTAGTTTGCATTGTCCTCAAGTAAGGGGACAGGGCTAGGAATTGTTTTTTGCCCAAAGAGAACCCCCTTGCCCAAGGGAATGGCCTCTTCCTACATTTAATGGCTGGTGAAGCAAGGGACATATCTCTAACGGGTCACCTCAGTATCTGAGCTCCCTGTGGATCTTCTTAAGTCTCAGCAGCTGTTGTCTTACAGCTCAACCTCTCCCCCTTCCCTATCCTAGCTCCCTTCTGCTCTCATGAATGCTGCATCTTAGGGCACTCTTCTGTAATCTTTCTGCATGCACATTTTTGCCTCAGAGTTTGTTTCCCAGGGAACCTGAGCTAAGAAAATGTGTAAATTTTATTTGTAATCATTTCCCATTGTGTATCACTTGGATATAACCCCCACTGAAATTATAGGCAAAATGCTCAAATTCATTTACAAGTAGTAAGATCATACTGTCAGAGGCCAAATAGAAAAACAAATTAATGCATGTATAAAATACAGAAAGTGAGAAAAAGAGTTACGTACTGTTTCCAAAGAGAATACTACTAGCAGGGTGTGTTTGTTTACGGAAGAAGGAGGAGGGAGTTGTAGTGGGGATAGTGAAGGAACTAAAGAGAGGAAGATGGGAAGAGAACTGGCATCAAAAAGGGTTATGTGAAAGAACAACAGTGAAAGTGAAGAGAATGCAATGGGAAGCCTGATTAGACGAGTAGCACCCCGTTAGAGGTCACTCGGGTGGCAACATGTTAAGAGGCTGTCAGTCAGGGAAGCTCATAGGTGTCACACCACAGTCTATTCAGCCTGGATGAGAACTGATAGAACACCTGGTGTTTTACACTCTTGGCTAAGCCACATCACACCTCATTAATGGTGTATCTATTCCCTTTCTTCCCTCAGCAAAACATTAAAAACTCAAGATGAAAGCATGCCATTCTAAAACATATTTGGCTCAAAGAAAAAGATGCTTCCCAGGACTACAAAAGATCTTTCTTTAATGAAACTTTAATTAAACTTTGCTTTAATTTGGATCACAGTGAAGAAAATAAGGGACTTTTTAATTTTGTCCCAAGTGGAAATTGTCAGTGTCTCCCGTGAATAAAAAGCTGGCATTTAAATGTCTAATCTTTCAGCACTTTTAGCCCCGCTGGTAGTTGGCTATGACAAGATCGATTGTTTACAATTTTATTTACAAAACAGATACATCTCTAGAATGAATACATGTACCAGAGATATATTTTTGCATTCCCTCTAATAATAGCAATGGAAATGAGAGGAAACAAAGGCTGAGGAAGTAAGATTTGGAGGTGGCTAGAGCTCAATTTTTAAGGGTTAATGAAATAATAGGTGACATCATTTAGTTCCTGTCAAAAGAAGCAACCAAATGGCAACTTGTAATTAGCAAGAAACAATACTATGCAGAACAATTCTTAGGTGCTAAATATTTTAACTTATCTATAAAAAACACATATTTGAAAAATGTCAACTTCAGAAAAGACTCAAGTACAGCATTTGAACGTGTCATGTTTAGAATCTGGTCTGTTTCATAGAGAATGTTCTTGCTGTCAATACCAGTGTCTGCTACCTCTCCACAGAAGTACTCCATGTGTCTCAGGTTTGCCCTTGACCACAGACATTGCCAAGAGAGGCAGGAAATGTGTACTCATTTGTGCAGAGTAGGAGAAGAAAGTTCATCTCATTTTGTAAAAGAATTTAAATATCTTCTATGCACTGACCATTATGCCAGGTGTGTGGGTTACAGAGTGGAATAAGAGAGATGCAGCCCAGCCTTGAAAACAGAGCTGTTGTTAATGGGTGAATTTTCCCTAGACACAACTTTCTGAATCATTTTGCTCCAGCCGGACAAAAACTGGGAAAAGATTTCTTTCTAATCTAGGGCAAGGATCTGCAAACAGTGGCCCTTGGGCCAAACCCAGCCCCCCATTCTTATAAATGAAGTTATATAGGAGCATAATCATGCTCATTTATTTATTTATTGTCTATGGCTGCTTTTATGCTAAAAAGATGGAGTAGTTGTGACAGAGGAATTATGGTTCACAAAGCCTAAAAATATTTATTGTCTGGCCTTTTGCAAAACAGGTTTGCAAAAGCCTGATCTTAGTGAAGAAAAGAACATTTGAAAACAGGCTCTATTTATCTGTCCAGGATCCAATATAGCAAAATGATACATTAATAATCGCCAGAGGAGTCACTAAAAGACCTAGGCTCATGTGACTTGTAATTCAGCTTAAATTTATGAACGATTCTGCTCAGAATAATTGCTTTAAATGCATATCCCATTCCTTTTGGTTTGGTTATCACACATACATACATACACACATATATACACTGGATATATAATTATAACTTGCAATATGATTAGTGCACAATTACCATATTGTCACCATGATATTAAATTTTCATTCATTCTATTAACTTCTTAATGGTAGCCATATTACTCCTCTCCTATGCTCTAAGTACAGTCAGGCATCGCTTAATAAAGGGAACACTTTCTGAGAAATGCTTTGTTAGGCCATTACATCTTGTGCGCATATCATAGAGTATACTTACACAAACCTGAATGATGTCGGTTACTACACACGTAGGTTACGTGGCATACCCTATAGCTTGTATGCTACAAACCTGTGAAGCCTGTTATGGTACTAAATAATGTAGGAAATTGGAACACAATGGTAAGTATTTGCATATCAAAACATATATAAACATAGAAAAGTTATGGTATAAAGATGTTATAAAAGATAAAAAATGGTCCACACATATAGACATTTACCACGAATGGAGCTTTCAGGACTGGAAGCTGCTCTTAGTGAGTCAGTGGGTGGGTGGTGAGTGAAGAGGAAGGGCTAGGACATTATTGTACACCACTGTAGACTTTATCAGTACTGTAAAGTATATCCAGGCTAGACTAAATGTATAAAAATATCTTTTCTTTCTTCAATAATAAATTAGCCCTAGTTACTGTAACATTTTTACTTTATAAACTTGTTAATTTTTAAAAAATTTTTGACTGTATTTAACAACACTTAGGTTAAAACACAAACATTATTGTACAGCTTTTCAAAAATATTTTCTTTCTTTATAATCTTATTTTATAAGCTTTTTTATATTCTTCAATTTTTTTTTTTTACTTTTTGAACTTTTTTGTTAAAAAATAAGACACCAAAATACACATTAGCCTAGGCCTACACAGTGTTAGGATCATGAATATCACCATCTTCAACCTCCACATCTTGCCCCCCCTAGAACATCTTCAGCGCAATAACACACATGGAGCCATCATCTCCTAGGATAACCATGCCTTCTTCTGGAAGACCTTCTGAAAGACCTACCTGATGATTTTAAAGTTAACTATCCAAAGAAGACAGAATAATGGCTAACAAACGTATGAAAAAATGCTCAACATCTCTAATCATCAGGGAAATGCAAATCAAAACCACAATGAGATAGTACTTATCTCCAGTGAGAATGGCCCTTATTAATGAGTCCCAAAACAATAAATGTTGGCGTGGATGTGGAGAGATAGGAACACTCCTACACTGCTGGTGGAACTGCAAACTAGTTCAGCCTCTGTGGAAAGCAATATGGAGATACCTTAAAGTGATACAAGTGGACCTAACATTTGATCCAACAATCCCATTGCTGGGCATCTACCCAAGAGAACAAAAATCACTCTACAAAAAAGACACCTGCACTCGAATGTTTATAGCAGCACAATTCACA
>VBSM01002608.1:61365701-61429272 GCA_008086735.1 Cheirogaleus medius
CTTAACATTTGTACCCCCACAATATGCTGGAAAAAAATAAAATAAAATAAAAAATAATAAAGTTAACTATTTTTTTATAAGTAGAAGAAGTACACTCTAAAATAATGATTAAAAGTATGCAATAGTAATGTAGGGGTGAAGGGAAACCCCCAGATGTTAGCTGAAGGATCAACTCACAATAAGGCAGATTAATAAGGGAAGTAAATTTATTTACCATGTGCATGGGGAGAATCACAGAGTGACTACCCAAAATCCCAGTGGGGTCCAGAAACATATATTCTCATTTGTGGGTATGGAGATGAGGAATATAGGTAATTCTGTTCAGGGGAAATTAATTGTTATTAGGAAGGATGAATAGATATTTGGGAGAATGAATGGATGAGAGGAAACAGATTGACTTGTAAGTGATTTCTTAGCAAATTAAATTAATCTAAGAGACAGGTCTTATATTTAAAATGCTGTGGGCCAAGTCTGGTTGAATTCTTGATCTTCTTTCCTGTAATATATTGAGATAACAGGGAAGGGAAGGGAAGGAAAGGAAGTCAATTGTTCTTTTTGATGGGTCTAGTTTTCAGTGAAGAAAGAGAGAAAGCCTCTTCCAAGGCCTATTGATCTCTAAGGGCCTTTAATTCAAAATACTCTTTATACCAAAGAGTCATATTTTGGGGTGAAATTTCCTGAGTTCCTTGATTAAATATGCAAACCCGTAACATAGTTATCATTATCAGTGTCAAGTATCCTGCGGTGTACATAATTGTATGTGCTATATACATTTACACGACCAGCAATGCAGCAGGTTTGTTTACACCAGCATCACCACTAACTGGAGTAATGTATTACACTGCAGTGTTATGATGGTTATGACATTATTAAGTGATAGGAATTTTTCAGCTCCATTATAATCTTATGGGACCACTGATGTTGTCAATGTGGTGCATGACTGTAATTTGCTGACTTTCAATGGAGTGAGCATCTGGCTGCCTTGGAGAAAAAAGAAGTTTCTAATATAAAAACACAAAGTGAGGTTAGGTCAGAGAATTTTCACTCAGAATTCAGGCGCTATTCTGTGTACTCTAGACTGTGTGCCCAGAACATCCTAACAACAGTCCGTACTGGGAATGCTTCCCACTCTTTTCCTAGTTGGAAGGTAGGATCAATGTACTTCTGGTCTGCAGATCTGCAGCTGCCGGGTATGGAAAAAGAGGGGGCGCCGAAACATCACATGTACAGTAGAGAATAAATGTTTCAGTCCTCGTGGGTGATGCATCTCAAGATGGTCTAGAGTTGATAAGGGAGATGGAATCTCATAAAATGAAGGGTCAAGTCACAATGGCAGGTTAATTTATTTCAGCTATACTGCTTTTAATAGAATATCATTTTGAGATACTAATCAATAAAATGCAGAATGTGTGGACCTCAGACTTGAGTTGTGGGAATTACAGCAGGGGAACAAGAACCGAAAGAGGCGAGTTACGTCTTAACAGGTGCCGGGGGATTCAGAGGGGAACCGACTGAAGCAGCCCCTCCCTGGAGGCCAAGTGTAAACAGGTCCCTTCCACTCTCCTTTCTGGACTTTGAACCCACCACAGACAGAAGAAAAGGGAAGCGGAAAAATCACAATGTTGCTAATATAAGCCCTCCAAAAGCGTTTTAAAATTCAGAATTGACTTAGTTTAAATAAATTTGAATAAGTTTAAGCTTACCCCAAATTGACAAAATAATGCTTTCTACCATCAGCTGAAACTACCTCAAGAGCTAAATTAAGTTATAAACATTTTAAAAGGTGCATTGCACATACAGGTCTGTGACTGAGAAATTCATGCCAGCCCAGGGACAATATTCCTAGCATCTTCTCCTTACTTTTGCCACTCTTGTCATACTATGTGAGTGGCACTAACACATGTTGGACTTAAGGAGGCTAAATCTGAGAGCAATCTGGAAGTGGTGGCTGAGGCATATGACTCATGGTCACACCTGTATCTCTCCTGAGACAGGGTCCTAGCTTGCTGTACTTTAAGCAGCTCTTCATTGTACACAGACAATAAACATCTTCAAAGGTGTTTCAGCCTTATCATTTTTAAGCTGTCAAGACTCCAAAGCTATGATTACAAAGGGAACCCGAAGTCACTTGTTAACTGTGAGCAACGTAATATGTTACTTTACGTGAGGAAAGCGCCAAGATGTCTTTTCTCTCATGCAATAATTTTGTGCTTACTACCTGAGATAGTTATTAATAATATTAGGTGTCAACTTGACTGCATTGAGGGATGCCTAGATGGTAGTGAAGCATCGTTTCTGGGAGTGTCTGTGAGGGTGTTTCCAGAGGAGACTGATGTGGGGGTCAGCGACTGAGAGAGGAAGACTCGCCTCAGTGTGGCCGGCACCCTCCAATCGGCTTGGGGCTTGACTAGAGCACAGCAGGCAGAAGGAGGAGGACATTTCACTTGCTTGGCTTCCTTGTCCATACTCTTTCTCTCCCTTCTGGAGTAGGATGCCTTTTTCTCCTCCTGCCCATAGACGTCAGACTCCAGGTTCTTTGGCCTTTGACACTACCATAGGAACACTTATTACACTTTGTTTTATCTGTCTATCTTCTACTGTCTCTCATCACCCGATGGAATATGAACACCTTGACGATAGTAGAAGCAGCTTCTGTCACTGCTGTAGCCCCAGCACTAAGCCAGCACAAAAATAAACACATGGCCCTTCCTGAATCCCCCAAAGTACAGTCAATTTACCCTATCGCTATGTTAAATAGAGACAGGCTAAACTGACTAGCACAGAGATAGGCTAAATAGAGATAGGGGCCCCCACTGCCCCTTGGGTGTGTGACTTTTCCAGGGGACTAGATATTGCCAAGATGGAATCTACTACTACTACCATAATCAACACTGACATAAAAATATTGTTTTCCAATGGGGAAAAATATCAAATTCTCTACTTATTTTTGTGAGCAAGATAGCATGGTTTGACTAAAAAAGGAAATAGTTTTTCTTCATGGGGAGGAGTTATTATATTAAAAAAACTTGCTATAGCTTCTGAATCTGCTAATGTTCGGCAGATGCCCGACTTATGGGTCCTCTTAGCCCTTGGGTGGCTGGGCAGGACCTGAGGCATCTGGAGCCCTTAACCTGGTCTCCTCTGAACAAGAGTGACCTTTTATGTTCAGTATGTCATATACACGTTACCATGTTCTATGTGAGTCACAACATGAAAAAGGATGGGAAGTACTGAGAGATGATGTAGTTCCTGAACCTCTGAAGATGCGACATGGGTATTCACAGGCATCTGAGGCATTTGAGACACTGAGCTCCCGACTCATGGTAATAGAGTTACAGATTGGAGCCTGGGCAGGGGCTATGGCCCCAGGGAACACGCTTTCTCTCTGCTTCTCTTTCTCTGCACAGAAAGGAACTTCCCCTGTCAGTACATGGCTCCCTTGAAGAGAGTTCTTGCTGCAGTGTCTCCTGCTGTAGTCACAGCATGTTGTAAACTTGCTTGTAAAAAGTGTCCCATCACTCTTAGTATAACCTCATAGGCCCTTATAACCCAAGGGCTCTGTGATATTGTGAAATATATACTTGGTCTTTGACCCAATTTCTTGGCATACAACTCCTAAAGTCCTCAGAATCTCCAAAACGATGTCTTTTTGTATGCTAACGAGGTAACTGGTTGCTGGCAGCCCCTTGGTAGCCTTTTTTACTGTAAAGACCAAGGCAGATCAGAGTGTTGGGACTTTCAGCTCTGGGGAGGAGAGGGGCTGAAGATTAAGTTGATCACCAATGGCCAATGGCTTAATCAATCATGCCTATGTAATAAAGCCTCCATAAACACCCAAAAGGACTGGGTTTGGGGAGCTTCCAGATAGCTGAACACATGAAGGTTCCCTGGAAGTGGCACTCTCGGGGGGGGGGGGCTTGGAACCTCTGCACCCCTTCCTTTGCCCATACCTTGCTCTATGCATCTTTTCATCTGTATCCTTTGTAATATTCTTGATAATAAACTAGTAAATGGAAGTGTTTCCCTGAGTTCTGTGAGCTGCTCCAGCAAATTAATCAAATCCAAAAAGGAAATTGTGGGAGCCCCCAACTTGAAGCTGGTGGGTCAGAAGTTCTGAAGGCCTGTACTTTTTGACTGGTGGAAACAGCGAGGCTGTCTTGTGGAACTGAGCCCTCATTCACTTTATGGAATCTGATGCTATCTCTAGGCAGATAGTGCTAGAATTCCAGAATTGATTGCTTGCTTGGTGGTGAGGAGAACCTTCCCCCCAACACATTTGGTCACAGAATTCTTCTGTGTTGATTGTTGTTGTTGAGTGAAAGAAGAGAAAAAACTCTGTGTGTGTGTGTGTGTGTGTGTGTGTGGTGTTTTTCCTGAGGCTCTGGTGCAAAACATCCTATGCAGTAAAGAGTTAACTCAGCAGACTTGGGTTGTTCAAACCCTGCACATTTCTCAAAAACACTTGGCCAGCTCCTGGGAGATGGTCTCTGAGCCCTTGGTATATTTTGCCTTATATCAATAGTAGTGTTTTTGTATGCCTGAGGCCTGGGGCCATGAAGTACCAGTTTGTCAGATGGTTTATGTGACTTGTGGTCAATGCTTATTCTTGTTCTGGGGGCTGGAGTCTGAGGAGCTGAGGTCAGTCATGCAGGCTCTGCATTTTTATGTGACCGACCCCAGTGAAAACCCTGGCTTCACAGCTCAGCTGAGCTCCCTGGTTGGCAACATTTTATTTTGCTACATTATAAGCGAATTTGGCATAGCTTGAATAGCTATGGCATAGCTTGGCATAGCTTTCTACTAGTATCTCCTGTATTTCTTTCAGCTTTGGGGTTACAAATCTAGTTTGCTAGATTTTCATTTTCATCCCTTAGTTCTATGTTTAAATCTTCCCTCCAAATCCACCTCATCAGGCTGAGAGGTCTTGTTTTTTCTTTTGGTTCTGTCCAGTCCCTTTTCATCAACCGTGTTTTCCTTAGACCTTTCACCTGCTCAGGCATTGTGTGTGAGCCCTGAAGTCTTTTCTGATTAACTTGCCTCTGACCTGTTAATGTGCTAAGTCATCCCTGCAGCAAGTTCCGTTGTCATACCAGCACTCCAAATGTGTTCTTTTCCTCTCTATTTCAACCCTCTATATAGTTCACCTGTTTTCAACCTGGGGCAGTGTTCTTGTTCTTAAGATATCTGCTTTTCTATCATCAAGAGACAGACAAAAACTAACCACAACATTCTAAAAACCCAAATATATTTAAGAATAATTTTTTTTCTCAAAGACCAGTTACTCTATACTCAAAAGAAAATCAACATGTTTTCTTCCAATTTGCAATATATCTGGCCCCAAAACAACATTGTATTCATCAAGACACTATTGATTGAAAGAACCCCCAATACTTCTCAATAGCTATATTAATTTTCTACTGTGGCTATAACAGATTACCAAATTTTGGCAGCTTAAAGCAAGACATAGTTATTATCTCACATTTCTTTAGGTTGGAATGCTAGGCTGTCTTGACTGGTTTCTCTATTGCAGGTTTCACAAGGCCAAACTGAAAGTGCTAGCTAGCTGGGCTCTCCTTGGGATGGTCTGGAACGATATGTCAGTGCTGAGTCAGGCTTTTGCTCACAGAATGATCCTTGCAGTGGTAGAACTGAGGTTTTTGTCTTCTGCTGGCTGTTAGCTGGGAACCACCCTTAACTCTTAGAGACCTTTCTCTCCAGCACACGTGATAAGATTAGAATCCAGGATCATCTCCCCATTTGAAGGTTCATAATCCTAATTACTTTTGCAGTGTTCCCTTTGCCGTGTAATGTAACATTGCACAGGTCTGGAGATGAGGGGGTGAGCATCTTTGAGGAGCCATTATTCCGCCTATCACAGTAACTGGAGCTCAGCCCACGCAGCTGAAAAAGTCTAGTGAGGAAATTGAGCTTCGTCCATAGTGATGGCGGACACCTGGGACTCTCTGAGGGGAGAAACTCGAGTGTCACAGCAGTGTTTCTTCACCCTCGTCCAGTCCCGACTGCAGGTTCTTGTCTGGCGAGGATAGAAGAATGAAACTCATGGACTCAAAGAGTAAGCCGAAGAAGTGACGGAGTTTTATTGAAAGCAGAGCTTCTGCCAGCAGCAGAAGGGTCTTTGGGGTGGGTAGTTCCCTTTTTATCCCATGTCAATTCTTTCTCATTGGTGGTGTCTTACCTCCTCATTTACATGTTCTATCTGCCTATTGGCTATCTCTCTTTCTCATTGGTGGTGTCTTACCGCCTCATTTACATGTCCTATCTGCCTACTGGCTGTTGCCCTCGCCTTCTGAAGCTATTTTAGTAACCACTGGCCTTGCCTATGGCAGTACGTGTTACCACATACCCTGTCCCACTTCCCGAAACTAGATATGGCTTTGGCTTCTGTAAGATGCTTGCTCAACAGAGGTGACAGTCCCCTCGCCCTCCTGAAGAAACTGTTGGATCTTTTGTTAGGGGTTTTCCTCCTCGGGACTTTCCTTCCTCAGTGGGACTCTGTGACTCTCCATCCTGGTGTCACTTTCTCTAATTTCACTTCATTGCTAGGCCCTCCCGTCTGGTGGGAGCTTACACAGGTTCGGTTAAGCGGCGCATGTACTGAGTGTTTGTGAGATGAACACGGAAGTCATGTTTTCAGCTTTATTCCCAGGCAGATGTAACTTCCTGTCAAAGGAAGTCGTGAGCATCCATCTCATCATGGCAGGGCTAGAAACAACAGATCCGGGTCCCTGATATTAGAGCTATAATTCTCGGAGAGGACAGGAGTTGGAAGAGCATAGAAAGTGGTTCTGATGGGGAAAACCGTTGGGTGCTGGGACATGGCCCCTGGCCGCCTCCCCACTGCTCCGCATCCCTGTGGGCCGGTGCTGTGCAGAGCAGGCTGGAGACAGTGGCAGGCTGGTGTGCGGGTGCGCCTCGTCGGGTCTGGACCCACACTCGGTGCTCTGCCGCCTGCTCCCGTCCTCTGGCCACACTGCTCGTGTGATCCTGATTGGGTACTTTTTGAATCCCACTGTTGCTGATTGGTTGTTAAAGCTTGTTCCTGATTGGATGTTATAGCTTGTTCCTGATTGGATGTTATAGCTTGTTGCTGACTGGATGTTATAGCTTGTTGCTGATTGGATGTTAAAGCTTGTTGCTGATTGGACGCTTTTTGAGTCCTACCAAAGGTATAAAAGCTGGAGGAGAACGGGGAAGGGGGGGGGTCAGAAAATCAAAGTCAGCGGAGCATGCTGATGGGATAAAGGCTGTTCTCCACTCTCCATGTGCTGCTCTGTTATTTCCCTGGTCAAGAGCTGTTGTGAGACCTGTTAACACTTGCCGATGTGGAGCTGGTCAAGAGCTGTTAACACTTGCCGGAACAGTTCCACGTGCAGTTGGAAACAAAAAAGAACAGAGATATAATATTGAAAGTGATCTATCGCCTTGTTTACCGTCCATACAACCTAGGAAGAAAAAGCTTACAGTAAGCAAGTAGTCTGAGTTCTTACGCTGATATTAAGTGATCAAAGTAAAAATATATATTAATATTCTTCACGTTCAAAATTGGGTTTATTTGATCTCAGTCATGGCATTCATTGTATTTTAAAACCTCAACTAACTCTAAAGAAGAGTATGTAAGTTAGAATATATTTTGGCTATACATAACAGAAAATATAGCCAGTGAAGTCAACAGTAAGTATCTGTATTATCTCACGTAAGGAAACACATAGAGGTGGGCCTATTCCAGGGCTAGGAGAGCTAATGCACCTTCAGGGACAGATAATTTCTATGTCTCTTTACTTCCCCAGTGTTTTGACTCCTCTTAGGCTTGTTCACTTCAAGATCCTTAGATGGCTATCTCAGTTCCGGAATCACATGCAGATAACAATGTCAGAAGAAGAAAAGGAAATATCCTTCTCATTTGTTGTTTTATAAATGAAGAAAGTCTTCCCAGACTTTTCCTAACATTTCATTGGCTAGAATGATGTCACATGATCATGTCACAATCCATCAATTGTCATGGACCAATTGGCCAGGACCAATAAAGATTCTCCCCTATATCCGCTTCCCCAGAACTATATGGACACTCAATGATGGTGAACAAAATAAGGGGTCTGTCAGCAAGGAATATGGAGGAAATGACCACTGAATGCCCACTTGCTTCTTTCACAGAGGGTGAGGAATATTTATACTTATCATATGGTTCATGAGTAATAAAAGATTCAAAAACGATGGTTTAGAGACACAGAATAGAAGTATTAGTCTATCAATAGTCATTTAAAAAATGTATTGGAAGAATTAACATCTTTCTTTGCAATTGAATGGCAAAGTCTTAGTTCTTTAAACAAATGCAAAGAACGAAACACAGATGAAAGAAGTACTTGGAAAATAAAATAAGCATTTCGGTAAAATGTGATGGAATAAACAGTATGGGACATGCAGAGATACAAACAGCAAAGAGATTAATGCCTTATATGTTCTTCTGAAGAATTATCACCAGGTCCACAGGGAGAATAAAATGCATGTTAATATCAGAATGTATGTGTGAAAGTCTGTATGAAAGGAAGTATAGTAAAATATATGTATTGCTCTCCTGACAAATACACACACACAATTTCACTGTTGGTAAATACTTAGAAAATACCAGAACATAAGTGCAAGAAGCACAGAGATGATAGTTTCATTCACTATCTTAATCCAGAGCCTGCCCCTTAGTTACTATGAGAGAGATAGGGAAAGAGAGAGAGAGAGAGAGAGAGCCCAACAGAGAAAGAGACTGAGAGATTGATTGATTCTGTATTCTGCTGCCCACGGTAGACAAAAGCCGGAAGCATCCAATCTATAGCTAATTTAAGCTTATTTTTGGTGGGGAATGTTTTAACTTGTCCACATAACAAACTAGGAAGGTAGACATTTTCAAGACTAACATTCATTTTGTCATAACTGATAAATGAGTTTTCTGATTGCACATAGTTTTAGGATAAAGTTTACTCATTATTTTCATTATGATGGCATAATTCTTAGATTTGTATTTTTGCATGTATCCCTGACTCATAAGATTCTTTGGGTAAAAGTTATTTGACAAAGAACCAAAAAGGTAATAGCTTTAGTGTTACAGTTCCCTCAGTAATTCTACAACACCATTATTTTCCATGTGCTATGCCTGAAATATGTTCAATAAAAGTTGAGGTTAAAAAAAATATAAAGCATATGTAAGTTCCAACTAACATTATAAAATAAATGAAATTCCAAGCATGTCTGTGGCTGCATCTTGAATTCATCTCAGCTCCCAAGTGATGCAATACAAATGAAATGGAACACTTCACCCCATTCTGCAAATTCCCTCTGCAGCCTTTACAGCAGGATGAGTTATGGACCAGCTGAAAGACTCAGAAGCTCAGTGCTTTGTACTGCTCTTGTTTTGTTACATGTGACAGGTTGGGTCTTTGAGAGTCTGGACTAAATTATGGTTTGCACTAGGTTGGAAGCAGCAAGCATTTTACATAGATCAGTCCTTCTTTGGGCAGTGGGGGTGGGGCAGACTGTGAGTCTTTTCAGGAGCAGTAGCATCCTACTAGGCCCGAGGCTGAGGCCACACTGTGCCTGTTGACATGCTGGGCACGTTGCCTGCATCCATTCCATGAACGTTCTTTTGGCTCTCTTCCTCACAAGCTGAATGCTGGGAAGTGACAGGTGCAAGTGTAGACCAGGCTGGCGCAGTATCCGCCTGAACGACTGGGACTTTCCATCTGACAGGATTTACCCAGTCATGATGGATGGTGGCTGGAGAACAGGAAAGAGAAAGGGAAACGAGAAAGAAAACTAACTGTATTACACCACGGGGGTCTGTAAAATACCCACCTATGAAACGATATGAGGAGCTCAATATCTGACAGGAGTTGAGGGAATTAAGAGTAATTTGATTACAGGTGCTCAACTGGCATTCATTTTCCTCTTATTATCTGAAAACCCTCCCTTGAGAGAAAGCACTAACCTTCAAAAGGAGCAGATGAATGGCTCTATTAAAAGCACTGTAGTTTGTTCATGGCTCTGTAGCATCTGACCATTTTATGAACCCAGTGGAATTGTAAATAGGAAACAGAAGAGAGGAAACGTCTTCCTCAAACAGTGTACAGATGACTTTATCTGTCTTTAGTGATTTGTAATCCAAAAAGAGAGTTTGCACATGGAAAAAATGATATAAAATCGTGTCTGCTGCCACCCCCTAATTCCTCCATCCTGAATATTTCCCTTAAAGGATAGACATTTCAGTAAATACTATGTGATTTCAAACTGCAATGGTGTCTTATTTTTTTAAAAAAAGATATCTAAGTTAGATATGGTTAGTTGCTGGATCTGGTTCATTTTATATATATTTTGTGCATTTAATTTCAGTTAAAAATAAATCACTAGGTCTTTTTCAATATCTACTTTCAAACACAATTTCTGTCCTAGTAATGGCTATGAATGGAAAATAATGTATCTGAATAACTCATAAACAAATAAACCTCACTGAAATCGAATGAAATCATATGATAACACCAACTTTCCTCTTCTAGGGAAAGGCAGGATGAATTAAATGTATTTAAAACAATGTCTCCAATAGTATTAGTGTTGTTGGTATTGGTTATTCAATCTTTATTTAGGAAAAGAGTACATGTTTTGTTGGCATTATGGCTTGTTTAATAGCTTCTGGTTTATCACTGAGAAGACATAATAATATCCCCATCTTATCAACAGGAACAAGAACATGAATATAAATCAGTAAAATTAAAAGAATATTAAAGATTCAAGAAATTCAAGAATAATAATTCATATGAGATAGAAGTCATTTTGTAAGCTCATTTATTCTTTTCATCAAACCTGGGCTGGTAGTAAAAATTATTATCTTAAAATTCTAATAACAGGAATCTGAAAGAAAAGCTTTCCTTTTTTTATCAAAATACATTAAGTGTACATGAACTATAAAATATCATGTTAGTGTATTAACTACAAAGCCTACGATACATGTGTACATTTATACACACCAAATTAACACACAAAATGTGGCAACTGTTTCAAAAATTCAGTTTACGGCTATCCAATAATTTTACTGCTCTGAAAACCAGTTTTAAAACATCTTGGAACTTCAGAATATGTAATATTTTATTCAAAGTATTCTGGAAATATCTAAAACCAAACTGAATTTTGTGTTTTGCTAAAAAGTGAGTTAGATCTATAAAAATCATTAGAATCTGTAGGTAGTTTAGGAATAGGCTCTCAATTCAATTTTAAAACAGGAGCAACACCCCCTATCTTCTGTAAAGTGTAATCTGTGCTAACACAGATTAAAATTCTAAAAATATGTTCACCATTTAATAAAATCACAAACTGTGCAATACCCTTTAAATAACTATTACTCAACATACATGTATGACACACTTGTGTGAGTATTCATGGGTACAAACATATGGTGAATGTGGTCAAAACATATATAGTCAACTCTTTATGATTCATGCTAATATGAGATCATAGGATAAGCAGACAAGCATTTACTTCAGTAGGGCCCATAATTTTAAAACTGTAAAGTTAGATTGTTTTTCTGAACTACTTAAAAATGTACTGCCTACCCTAGAAATTTACTGTAAACCAAATGTTGGTTTTAGTGATAGCTGCATTTTTTTTTTTTACTACAACTACTTCAATAAGAGTTAACCAGCATTTAGTGATTATCTACTTTATACCAGACACCAGAAAAGGGTTTTCCTCTCATTCCTCTCATAACAATGTTACCATCATTGTCTTCATTTTACAAATAAGAAAACTAAAGCTTAAACAGCTTAATAAACATACCTGAGGTTCTCCTCTTTGATAATGATTTAGTCCTTTATCCTCATTGTATAACTGTTGCTGCTTCATTTCTCATGAGAAACAAATAAAATTAACAAATGACTGGTCTCTGTTCTAAAGAAAGTCACACTAAGTCTTTCTTAGAAGGATACATTTTTATGTTCTTTATTACAAATGGGACTTGTAAAACTTGAACATTTTCTGTGAGGAAAAAAATCCCTGTTCAGAAAAAGTGACAGTTTGTGGTTTAAGATTATTACTAAAAGTCATAGAGTGACTTGTCATTTAAACATGTCTCAAATGAAGAGAATGAGTGACACTGCCATTTAATTCTGATCTAGGAGAGGTTATAAAAGGGCCAGCAAACCCTCCTCTTTGAAAGCATGTGACCCCTTACAGGCAAAACTCTTAGTGTCCCCAATGCCTGAAAATTAGGTGGCACATATAAAAGCTAGATGACTACTTACAAGCAGAAGGCTGAAACTAGAATAGAAATACATGAACCTTGCATAATAACGTTTCGATGACAAACCAAGTCTTAGTGTTCTGAAATGTCCACCTTGTTGCAACTTTGCTCCCAAAATGGAATCATTCCTGCCTTTGGCCAATATCTAAAATTCAAGGTCAACAAGTTGAATGGCATACCTGGATATGAGCTTCTGTAGTCTGACTCCAGAACAACACTTGTTATTCTTGTGCTTTACTGACTTTTTCATGATAGTGTGTTCTGGTAGCCTTTATGGCTCCTATTTCAGAGTAATAAATGACATTTAGAAACATCCAAGCATTTGCCCTTTTTATCTACATACTAAGTGATGGTGCGTGGCTTCAAGTCCAGATCTTCAGGACTCTTTCTACATGACACATACTCTCTGAATTAGCTGTCTGATAATAGGGAATTGACATTTGTTTAGTGCCTGTTATGTGTCAAGCATTATGCTATATATGTTACATAGGTTATTGATACCTGTTAAAAAAAAAACCTCAGGAAAATTATTATAAATCTTATTTTATACAAAGGGAAACTGAAGCTTGGAAGTTTAAAAAGCTATAAAATGTTTTCAGGAAGTTAATTTTTTCATGGTCACAGCAATAAAGCCAAAGTATGTAGACGCAACACAGGACAAATAGACCATTGTCTCATTGCCTGAAACTTTTGCTTTGCCCAACAACTCTCCACAACTCTTGGCACAATACTTGCAAAATAAAAAACAAAACAAAAATTCATATAAAGTGAAGGGCTAAAAGAGCAGTAAAATCTCAAAACAATAAAATACTCAAGAATATGAAAGTAAAAATGATAAAATAAGAAAAATCATTAGAATTTGATAATGCTTCAATGAGAAAATTCAGGAAAATGTAACACAAGATATCAAATAATTGATGACATTATGATTATTATGTCCCTTGGAAAATCTAAGTCAGGCAAATAGGAAAGACTTAACTTTGGAACTTAGTTATATTTATACTTCAGATTCTTGTTCTGGAAAGAAAGTCAGTAAGTTAGAGAATTAGTCTGGACCATTACACAAGCAGGTACACAGAGCAGATGTGCAAACAAATGTATGCATACATTCAGTTATACTTTGCTTACTATTTACTGCAAACATAAAAATTTAGGGATCAGTGAGTAATTTACCTTAAGAATCAGTACTATGCCACAGACATTTACTGCTTACCAGATATCCATGTGCTTTTTAATATTCCCTAGCTCTCTAGCAACTATATGGACTCATGCGACTAGATTCAGCCAATAAAATATGAGCAGAAATGATGAGTGTCACTTCTCAGTCAAAGCATGGAAGAGCAGGTGTGAGTTTTCCATGCACTTTCTTTCTCTGCCATAGCCACTGGTAGGGTTCCAGACGAGAGAACCTCCACCACAGTCTGGGTGCCCAAATAACCATGTGGAGCAGAGTCCTGGCATTAAAGATGTAGCATGAGGGAGACACAGCATAACTTAGCCTATTTTGACTTGTGCAAGCACTTGCAGGTGTATAGATATTAGAGAATCAAGACCTGTCACAGCACTCAAAATATCTTCTTAATCCTAATGATACCAAATAAATTCCAAAACTGTTTACATGTTAAGGCTAACATTTTCAAATGAGCTCTGTGCCAAAACTAAACCCTTTATTGGCACATTCTGAATTGCCAAAATCATCTAATAGGCACTTACTATTTGGGATCATCAAGACAGAGAATATTAGTTCAGCTTAGGACATATTGAATAGACATGGGACTGCTCTGAAGGAATCCATTTATGCAACAAATATTGATTGAATACCTATTATGTGACAAGCACTCATCTCAGAATGTTGGATACAATGGTGAGCAAAACACACACTTGCCCCCTACTCTCAGTCTAGTGGTTGAGAGGCATAAATAAAAATAAATTACACAAACTGAAAGTCAAAACTACAATAAAGGAGAAGATGGTGAAGGCTACCATGAAACGAACACTCATGGTGTCATTAGGACTCTCCTGAAGAGCTGAATGTTGAGCTGAAATGGAAAAATAATAAAGGAGGTATTTGACTGGAGTAGAGGAGTCATTTGAGTCAGAGGACACAGAATGAGCAAAGGACTGAGTTGAGAAGAAGCATGTTTGAGGAAGTGGAAGGTCAGAGGGCTAGAGCAGAAAGAACTAGAGGAACACATGAAAGATAAGAAGCAGGTGGAGGTCTGATCTTATAGATCCTTGTAAGCTGCTTGTCAAGAATTTTGTTCATTATCTTCAGAGTAATAGAAAACACTGAAAAGCTTTAAGTTGAAGGGAGAAGTTGTCATCAGAAGTGCTTTTGAAGATCGCTGATTTGGACTGAAAGAGATTAGAGTGGTTACAAAAGAGAGTGGTTGAGACAGAATTGTTTCTGTGGCTAAGGGGCAACATTCACATTGTATTGAATGTTTTCTTAAGTGACTGCTCCATGTTACATACCTACCAGCAATGTATAAGAGTTGCAGTTCCTCCACATCCTTGCCAATGCTTGTTAATTTTTTTTTATTTGAGCCCTTCTAGTGTCGAAAAATCAATATATCATTGTGGTTTTGATGTTGAGTATCCTTGTATGTTTTAATGCTTGTTGGCCATTTGTCTATTTTCTTTGGTGAAATGCCTATTCAAATATATTTCCCATTTTAAATAAGATTGTTTTCTTAAGTAATAAGGATTTTTTTTATCTATTCTAGATACAAGTCATTTTTCAGATACAAGATCTAAAAATATTTTTTCTCATGTTGGCATGTACTTTCACTTTCTTGATAATCTCTGGAGGTACAAAGATTTATAATTTTGGTGAAGTCCAACTTGTCAATTTTATTGTTCATCACTTATGCTTTTGGTTCCATATCTAATAAATCATTCTTTAACCCAAGTTCATGAAGATTTACTCCTAAGTTTTCTTCTAAGTGTTTTACAGTTTTAGCACTTACAGTTTTGCCTATGGTCTATTTTGAGTTCATTTTTATATCTGGTGTGAGTTGGTGGTCCAAATTTATCTTTCGCGTGTAGATATCTAATTATCCCAGCACTATTTGTTGAATGTTTGTTTTAAAAAGCCAAATAAACTCCTGGTTCAACTGACTGGTGCTATCACATAGTTGCATTCAAAGAAGTCAATCTTGCACAAAAAGTCTAGCTATCTACTACTCATCCCTGGCCAAATGTGAGGCCTACTGTATAGTGGAGACATGATAAAGTCTAGAAGAAAGTAAAAGCCAGAATTACAGAAGTCACATTTAAAGAATTAAAGGAATGCATGCATAAGGACAATAACTTTGCAAATAGAAAATACCAGCAAAGATATTAAAATTATAGAAGAGAACCAAATAGAAATTCTACAGTTGAAATTATAATAGTTGAAATGAAAAATTTATGAGAGAGGCTTCATATCAGATCTGAGCTTCCAAAAAAGAAAGAAAGAAAAAAATCAGACAATTTAAAGATAAATAAATAGAAATTATCTACTCTGAAGAACAAAAAGGAAAAAGAATAAAGAGGAAGGACAGACCTTAGAAACCTGTGGAATATCATTAAGCATGCCAACATATGTGTGATGATGCTTCAAAGGGAAGAAAGGAAAGAGACAGATAAAAATATTTGAAGAAATATTTTTATATTTGATTTAAAATATTAATCTACACACCCAAAAGCTTAATGAACTCCATGTAGGATAAACAAAAAGATCACACCTAGATAAATCATAGTCAAGCTATTAAAAGCCAAAGATAAAGAGAAAATCTTGAAGACAACAAGAGAAAAGCAAGTCAGCATACAAGGAAATAATAGGATTGAAAACTGACTTCTCATTAGGAGCAATGGAGACTGATAGATGGTAAGATGACATATAGAAAGTGTGAATAAAATAAAAAACCCCAAAACCTGCCAACCAAGATATCACTATGAGCAAAACCACACTTCATATATGAAGGTGAAATAGAGAAATTCTCCCCCAAATAAAGACTAGGGTGATATGTTGCTCTCAGACCTGCCTTACTGAAAATACTAAAGAAATTCCTCTAGGCTGAAAGAAAATGACATCAGATGGTTACTTGAAGACTTCAACTATACTATCAACCAATTCTACCTAACTGACATTTATAGAACACTGTAAGCAATAATAGCAGAATATATATTCTTTTCATGTGTACATGATACAGTCTCAATGAATTTAAAATAGTTGAAATACAAAGTGTGTTCTTTAATAATTTTGATAGAATTTTAAAAAGTAGAAGCCATATAAAATGTATTCTTAGACTATAATGGAATCAAGTTAGAAATACATAACAGAAAAATATTTTGAAAACCCCTAATATTTGGAAATTGATCAACACATTGAATAATCCATGGATCAAAGAGAAAATCTCAAGGGAAACTACAAAAATTTTGAACTAAATGAAAATACAGCTTATCAAAGTTTCTGGAATGCAGCTAAAACACTGATTAGAGAATAATTTACAGCATTGCAAGTCTATATAGGAAAAGAAAAATAAATCAATAACCTAAACGTGTACCTTACGAATCCAAGAAAAGAATAGCAAACTAAACTCAAAGGTAGTGGAAGGAAAATTCTATAAGGTAAGCTTGGAAAATTAGTTTGGACTTAGACTAATAGATAAACGCAAACTTTGCTTTGAAAAGCACAAAATTCTTCATTCTGTTCTTTCCTATCTATAGTGCTAGTTGACCTTCATCCAGGCAGTCATTTTTACTGCTGAAGAACAATATTATCTATCAGAAGTAACTACTTTAATAAGAGATAACTGACTGACTTAAGACTTGGTGAATCAGTAATACTGCAGGAAGAGCAGGGTCCTGATTTTGCACTCCTGGAGAAGGAAATATAATCTTAGCACACTACATGGGTATTCTATGAAAAAAATTTACATTAATATCATAATGTAAGTACTGTTCATTTTTTTAAACTTTTAGAATATATAGCCAAAGCACTATTAAAAGAAAAACTTTAGACAAATTAACAGAGTTTAATTGAACAAAGAATTATTTATGATTGGGCAGCCCCTGAACCAGAATAAGCTTGGAGACTCTGCTGCTGCCTCATGGGCAGAGAGAATTTATGGACTAATAAAGAAAAGTGACAGACAAAAGATGAAAGTGAGGTACAGAAACAGCCGTATGGGTTACAGTCAGCATTTGCATTATTTGAACACAGTTTGAACAGTCGGATACCTTTGATTGGTAAAAACTCTGTGACTGGTACAAAGAGTAGGTTACAATCTGTTCACACACCCAAGTTATAGTTCACTAGGAGAAATCTTCATATCCACACTCAAAATATGAAAGGAGGCAACTTTAGGCTAAACTTAATTTAACAGCATATAAAACATAATTACAGTTACAGATTAAAATGTAAATATTATCACTTTGATAATGTAGAAGGAGATGGGAGATCATAAGTGGGGCAGATGTAGAAGAGGGTAATATACTCACATTACCGTGTGGAGAATGAATAAATAATATCAGAATTTATAGAACAGGGAGTATATTACATAAAGGTACAAATGAGATTATTAAAAAACTAAACAAAAAATGAACATCTATTAAAATAAGGTGGTTGGAGACACTGAGTACTTTAAGGGGATAAAATTCTCCCATTTTATATTGGAGAGTTATTTTTTAAATTAAGAAGTCACAGTGTTTGCATTTTATTTAAAATTATGGAGGTAACTTAAGCACAAAAAATAGAAGTGGTTAAGTTCGATTTGGACAGAGGTAGTTATATGCATGGAACTATTGATTAATTTGATTTTTACCATGTGTAGCCTGTATTTTGATTAAAAAATAAACAAAACAAACAAATACAGATTCCACCAATGATTCTGACATTCACCTCCTGGGTAAGGTGTCTCATAACTCAATAGGAGAATAAATCAAATACTGTGCAACAGATATGAGTAGATTAAACTGTGTTTTATGGGTTACATTTGTACCATCATTCCCAAAGAGCTGTGACTCTATTTCTCTCATGTTATAGCTAAAGAAATTGTAGCCCATGTTAGGCAGGGACCAAATCTGCAGGTGGCAGATACAGGCCAGGAGGGTGGTTCCTTGGGACAGAAAAGTAGAGGTGGGGGCAGGTGAAGGGACTGCAGGAAAACGCAGCTGACAATTGCAAAGAGCAGGGACTTGAGGTTTTGAGGCACACACACCTGTGGAGCTGCAACTTTGTTATAAGAACACCTGTTGATCATGTGTATCAATCATCTGGTAACATCCCACCCCTCCCATAAGCTCCGCCCCTGGACCAGGCCAACAAAAGGAAACCACCTGGGAATCCTCGAAGTCTTTTTCCACTCATGAAGACTGACCCGTTTCTTTCTGGAATGTACTCTTGCTTTGTATAACTCCCTTCT
Source organism: Cheirogaleus medius (assembly GCA_008086735.1). NCBI lineage: Eukaryota > Metazoa > Chordata > Mammalia > Primates > Cheirogaleidae > Cheirogaleus > Cheirogaleus medius. The sequence continues at coordinate 61,384,407 of VBSM01002608.1, forward strand.
TTTCTGCAATAAAAGCTGTTTGTGTGGAATTCCTTCCGGTCTGTAGTCACTCTGTCACACTGGCCCTGCTTGTGAATTTTCCAAGCAAGGAGCCAAAGAACCAGGACAAGAGTCCGCCAAGAGGGGGGACCTAACAATCCTCGGTCATCCCAATAGTCAGACAAACACTGAGGACCATAGCACCCGTCTCCTAACCCTCTAAATGGTCCTGATGCATGTACAAATACCCTTAAATCTCACACATTCTTGCTGTACACGTTAAGGAAGGAAACCCCATTATTGGTGATTGTCTTGGTTTGACTTGCCTACAAAGCAGAACCTGTGGCAGGTAACGTATTTGGGAGGTGAGCCCGGAAGCAGGAGTAAGAGAGGGAGAAGAGTACTGAAAAGTGGAGAAGCCACCAATAGTGTGTGATATTGAGATTGCCTGGTGGGAAAGGAGGGCTCAGTTTTAGCAGCTCTTCCCAGGAAGTGAACTGAATATTTTCCAGATTGTCAAACTAGGAGGCAGGAGGCTTTGTCCCAGCTGACCTCTCTGGTGGTTGAGGGTTGCCGTGGGGGCACCAACTCCCTCACCTCCGCAGGCTGTGCACACACACTCCTGCAACAGCAGAGAAGCCCCTGGGTCAGAAACCAGACGAGCAGATGTGAATGCCGGGTGGGACTCTATCAGGGCACGTAAAACATCCAGCATAATAACTAAGGTAGGAGGTCAGGAGGGGATGCGATGTGACCTGGGGCAACATGGGCATCTGCGAGTGTGTTAGCAAACTAAGGCTCTTACTGTGGCACGACTTAGAATGAGATATAGCCAATTCTGCTACACCTCTATTCCAGCATATATTTTACAAAACCAATCAGCGGTACTTATATTTAAGTCCTTCATTACCAAAAAAAGGCATTAGTCTTATGTTTGTCTACTGGTAATTTGAAATCCTCTCAAGATATTATTTTTCTACATATATATAGTAAACTGGATTTCACTTGCATGCTGATTACTGACATATGGCTGTCCCAAAGATAAGCACAAAAATTTCGCAAACTCATATTTCTTTTTTGACACTCTACTCTTCCCACAGGCTATGTTAGTCTAAGCAAACAGGGCTTTACTAAATGTTGTTGATGCTGATTATACAGTTATCCACTAAGTGGTCTTTGACACGCAATTCTCATACCTTTTATATTCCTTGCATGGAATGTCATGCACACACGCATCACATATTTTATGAGACAATTTAATATGCTCACTTACACAGATGCTTATATGGAAGTTAAGCCTTTCTGGAAAAAAAGCCACAAAGATATATTATACTCTCATATAATGAGAGTTTTTTTTAATCTTTTAGGAATTTTCCATAAAGTTTGGGAGTGAATATGCACTTCTTTGTTACAAGTTAATTCCTATTAAAGATATTATTTTGATGAATATTTCCATATTAAAAGAAGTCCATTTCATGTACTAGGGGCAGGAGTGAGGCTATAATTACTGGGCTTTAGAAATGTAATTAACAAATAATGAGAGCCTGCTCTCAGGCAGGTATGAAGATGCTGTTGCTGCTGAGCTGTCAATCATCACTGGCTATGCCGTGTTTTCTTTTCTCCCTTCCTCGCTGGTGCTGCCACACAGGCCACATTTATCTAAACTCAGCTTCCTTTTCTATGACCAATGGCAAAGCCATTGTCAGATGAACCCTAAGCTCCTTTCCAGCTCTACCATCCTACCCTCCTTCCATTTTAGATTTATGCAGAATTGGCTAGAGTTGGAGGCATAATCTATCCTCACTGAATAGAGAAAAATGAGTAGCATTCACTACCTTACTAGCACATACATCAACAACACAGAATATCACAATAAAAGTTTTCAGTGGCTTTCCTGATTAAAATAACTTACTGTGTGCAAAAGAGGAAAAATGCAAAGCGTATTAACAGATAATTTGCTCTGCCACGAATTCATTAAGACTCTTTATCCAATATGATTTGGGCAAATATAAGTTTCACATAGAGCAATATCATACACCAAATTATCTTACTTAACTGTATTATTTCCTCTAGTTTTGACTATGTATTTTAGTTATTTTTCTTAATTCTACACTTTAAAATTTTCATTTATATTTTCTTTTGCTTAGTGTAGTATCATTCTAAGATGCCATAGATCATTTATGGACTGATTTGAAAATTAAAAAATAGGAAGGAGGAGTGAAGGAAAGAGTGAGAGACAAAGAAAGAGAAAAAAGTAGGGAGGGAAGGAAGGAAAACAACAGGAAGTAGGTGAAAAGAAAAAAGAAAAGAAGAAGGGACACTCATTACCAATCCTTTTGCAAATTGCACCAGTGATTAGAGGAAATTACTACTTCCTATTAATGTCAGGGAAGATAATCAAAGGAAGAAATGGATAAAAACCAGGGAAGATAGATGTCAAGGACAGTTTTTAGAACTATGAAAAGGGACTCTTAACTCCTGTCTTGTAGACAGAAATTGTAGGTTCTTTCTAAAGAGAATATACTTGATAAAGAAATTACACTTTAACAGAACATCATTTCTTTGTGATGTCCATCATAATTACATTGGCATATATTACCAAAACTGACTTCAAAAATGATGGTCACTTTTAAATTCAGTTTTTAGAAAGGGACAAAGAAGAAGATAGAAGAAATAACCAGTGAAGACTCTTTTTTTTCCTGGGAAATGGCCCCAAGGGAACTATGATCTCCCTGACAACTCAGGAAGATTTCATGCAACCCCTGTGTTTTGGAAGATTGTCTGTTATTTCAGGGAATGCACTCCCCACACCATGCTCAGAAATCACTCTCCTGGACACTTGCAACCACAGCTGCTTGAAGCATCATGAGAGCGCGCTGGTCCCCCACCCCACCGCATCTCGACTTGGAGTGCATGGCTGCAATTACAGGTGTCCACACAGCTGCATACCCTTTAAAACTACTTTCCTATCTGCTGCCAGTGACTGTAAATTTAATGAGAGCACCTGCTGCCCTCTTACTTAGTTAATTCATAGTGATCTGCCTGAACTAAAGAAAATTTCAGAAAAGCCCCTGTTCTTCAGTAATAAATTACCAGTCTCTACTTTGGCCTGAAGGGTCTTTGATTCATGTCATATTACACTTTCACTAAGCACTGATGACAGTGGACACATTTAGTTTTTCTAAGTAGTGTTGGGGCTGGGGAACAGGAAATGGCTACTAAGATTAAATAAAATGAGAAGATCAATTGTCTGCCTGAATATTGACAGCTGGGAAACTAGTCATCCTTGACCTCAGATATGAGGCATTTTTTTTACTGAGGGGTAAAAAAAGCACTAACTAATAAAGTAGTGATTGGCAGAGTAAAATTTTAAAAAAGTAACATCATTTACTTTTTGAAAATACTTTAAGGCAATACAACAGAATAAAGATAGTATTTTCAACACATGGTGCTAGAACACTGGACATTCACATGCAAAAAATAAAATCGAATCACAACCTTTACAACCTTCACAAAAATTAAACTCAAAATGGATCATACACTTGAATGTAAAATGCAAAACTATAAACTCCTAGAAGATAGAAAACTATAGAAAACTATAAAACTCCTAGAAGTCCAGGAACCAGCAACTGCCAAGTAGCGGTGGAAACACCTGAGGTTAGATAGCATAAAATCATTGGAATTTCATTTGGATATTTTTCTCATTGCTTTCTACCTGTTTGAAGTTTTGCCAAATGTGATGATAATTTTGGCCCTGTAAATAAAGATTCTCAAAAACTCTTTACCAGAAAAAATTAGAGACCAAAGTGCTCGTTTTGCTAAAATCATTCTAAAACTTCTTACTCTTGTTCAGATTGTTTAGATCCCTACCTCATTCAAAATAAACATTTCCTTGTATTTTAAACATTTTTTTCTTCATAGAAATAAAGTAATCTTGAATATTTAAAAAATTATTACAATGAAAAAGTTGAATTTCCAGTTTTTTTCTATTTGTAGGAACATTTTAATTTCATGAATTATACAAATCTCTGTTCTGTGAAATTATAGAATTTACTTTCTAGTAAAATTTACATTTTACAGGAAATCAAAAAATGTGTATTAAGCCTCTGAACAAATGCTTAACAGAGATAGTTAACCTGCTGAATCTGTGAATAAACATTTCTTTGGTAGCACATGGTAATATTCACACAACAATTGGATTCCAAAATATGTTTTTTCAATGTTATATAAAAACATTCAGTTTGTGTAATGAACAACAATAGTGCCAGTAATCAAAGAAATCAGGATTGTCAACAATGAAAAATAATGTCTCCTAGCAACCAAGTTTCAATTACTCTTTGTTTGCTAACAAGCGCTTAGATATTTTATGCTGGTAGCTTTATTCCAGAGAGTATTGCATTATCAAAGACCATGAGGGAGAGCTCCTGTTTTAACCGGCTTTGGTTTCCAATCAAACATCTTGCAATTAATTTTATTAGTGTTTTAGACCTAATTTACTTTGAATAAGCCATAACTATGATTTGTTATTGTCATGTTCTAAAAGGAATTGTAATGTGGAATAATTATTTGTTTAAATAATGGAATCATGGGCATACAGATGATACTCCAACAAAGTAAAAATTTATTATCATTAATAATAAGATTAAACAAAATCATATTCCAGAATAGATCCCAGGAGGACCCTTTAGCTATTTTAGTTGAACTAGAAATAATACTGCTAATTAAGATATAACACTGACTGTCATAGCAGTAGTCACAAAGACCATTTACTGGTGTCTAATAAAAACACTCTGTTGCCAGTTAAGGATGCACTATGAAAGTACATTTTCAGTCGAAGTAAATCTGAATCGTGAACATTATATATCAAACTTTGGGAACAATTTTATTCAAGGTATATGTACTAATTCCTTTATACCACTTAAATTTGGTAAATGATTATTGAAACTGAACTATTTCAACTGTACTTCCTCTGCATTTAGTGGGTGGGGCTTTTATCTCTTCCTACTTCTTTACAAAGAGACAATTCAGGGGACCGAGCTTACCAGCAGCTCAGTGAGTGAGTAGGGCAACTGCAGCAGCTGCTGTTGCTACAACAGTTATTTTTCTCAGTATTGGATTTTAGCAATCCATCTCATCTGAAACCATTGCAGAGAAGAGGTTCATGGAAAATGGTCACAAAAAAATACTAAAGATTTATTGCACCATTATTTTTTATGTAGTCTCACACACATACACACACACATACACACACACACACAATTAGAGGCCAAGATGATAAATAGCCAAAGTCCATGTCAAAGTAGCCAAAGCTATAGTTGTGTAGCCAAAAAATGTCTTTAAACCAGTCATTTGGAGACAGATTTCTGTTTAATTGCAATTTCATGTTTTACTTAATGATATTGGTTATTATGTAGAAAGTGATATTCCATGTTCCAATTTTGATTCTGTAGCAATTTAGAGCTATTCAAATTAGCTTTTTATAAATATTCTTGGATAATTTTATTTGTTTATTATTTTTATTATTCTTTAGCTAAAGGTAGAGGATGGGTGATCTGATTTAAATTTACTTCAATTGAATAAAATTATCAAACTAAAGTAGAATAATTTCTGTTTAGATGTTTCTTCATTTTCTTTAAGACTTCCTCTTTTTTTCTCTCTCTGATTGCCTTCTTTGGCTAAAATGTCAACATTTCTATTTTTATGTATAATTTTGAATATAAATATATTCATCCATATTTTAACAATGTCTCTTGGTTTTGGCTCTTTCACATTACTTCCCAAACAGGAGCAATAAATCACAGATCTCATGACAGTATTTAAGCCTACTTTTAGCATTAAGTTTCTTATTTCACATAACTATTGCATATAAGGCATAACTATTGCATATAAACAGTCATATAAGCACAAAGATGAGTGTGGTTACATGTAGAAAAATGATGAGATTGTCCAAGTACTAATAAGTCCTCTGATTATATTTTTTAAAATTATTATTATGAAATATAATTGACAATACAGTACAGAATATATGATTTAAAACAAATGCATTTTCTGGAAAAAATTATTTTTCTTTCTTTTTTTTTCCTTTTATTTCATCATATAATGGGGGTACAAATATTGTTAGGGTTACATTCATTGCCCCTACCACCCCTCCCCCCCCCCACATGCCAGAGCTTCAAGTGAGTCCAATCCCCAGGTGGCGCGCACGGCACACATTATGTAACTCTACACTTCTTCCCGCCTCCCGCCTGCCCTCCATCCACCAAAAGATTTTTTTTATTTTACATTTAAGAGTTAATTGAAAAGCAAGAATTTTAGTAAATTGTCATTTCAGAAGAAATCATAATTTTACCATGTTTGTCCAAATGCTGCTGTTGTGGGGGATATTGGAAAAAGATTGGCTACAGTATGCTCTACAGCAGTGAGTTAGAGTGAGATTCTAAGCATGCAAATGCATCATTTTTCAGAGGCGACTCCATAGCCACTAATTTTATGGTTTTAATATGAAGCTTTGCAAAACTGTTTATCAGCTGACCATGACAAATATAAAATGATCTGCCTCCCTTCCTTGAGACAGTAAACATATGTGAAAAGAATTTTTTAAAAACACTTAAATATAACACAGAGAAACACTAGCCAAAAAATAAAATGCAAGAGATTTATCTTCTAAACCCAATAGAACTGGGTCTTGGGCAAATTATGTAACTTCTTTGTGTTTCAATTTTCACATCAGTAAAGTGTGTGTGTGTTTATTTAGAATAGATTATTTTCAAAGAATACTTTTTAATTTCTCAAAGATATGTAAATATTCTTTGAGACAAAGGAAGGGTAAGGAGCAATGTTTTGACACTGTATTCTATGTATCCTATTGGCGGAGGTTGAGTTTTTATGAATGTGTCCAGGAGGAAGACAGAATGCCTTCATTGTCAGTCTTTTGTTTCCACTGAGAATTCTGGTAAATCTGAAAGTCAATGATATAAATACTTTATTGGCCTGAATTTTTGTTTTACCCTCAGTATAAACTAACACGTTTCTAGATGCACATATTTACACATAAATATATACATAGGCCAGGGTATAAAATGCATTTCTGCTGGGAAACAACTCATATAGTGGCGGCCTGAGCGTGCCTGAGCGTGCCTGAGCGTGCCATGCCTCTTCCCAAAGTTCCACCTCTTTGCTTTTGAACCATTACCGATGTCTTTCAGCAGCACTGTCAACAGAGCTCAGATAGGGTCTTGAACTCCAGAGAATGAATGAGATATGCCAAATGAAGCATAATTACTTTATTGACGTCATTCAGCTTTCAACTCACATTTAATGGGAGAGCTTCTACTGCTTGAAACAGTGGGCCATTTGTAGCACATTATGCAAATGATAAGACTAATCTTTTGCATTATACATAAGAGCTGCTTATTGTGCATTAACTAATTTATCTGACTAGGAAGGGGCTATGAATGCTGATTTTTATTAAGCTCTTCATTAAGTGAAAATGTAGGCATGGCAAGTGCATATATTAGCATGTGCCTGTCTTGTGTGGATGAATAAATACATATACACATCTAGTTATGAAGTGATATTCTTTTGGTTGTAGAAATCATCAAGTATGATATTTTTTTCAGTCATGTCAGTAAGATGAGAAAGTGAGAATTAAACAATCAGAGGAAAAAACTCCTGTATTGTTAAAATTCACCATGCTTATTTTTCATCATGATCCTGAAATTGTTTTTTGAAAATACAGAATGTGTAGTCTGAAGTCAATAGTTTAAATCTGACATAAGTATCCTGTAGTATCTGGTGACAGCAGATGATAAACAATTGAACTCAGAGTCGAATTAAAATAGTCACTTCAATTTTTGGTTACCTTTAATTCATTTGAGTGGAACAAAAGGAAAAAGAGCAAAATAATATTTTATTAAATATACAATAATTAATTTGGTTCAAATCTAGGTATAGACATGTCTAGGTGAACATGTGAATAATATTTTATACAATGCCCACTTAATTAGCACATTTCATTAAGGCACACATTTGAAGCCAACACAGATTCTACACAGACCAAGCTCTTCTCAGAAAGTTGTTTAGAATTTGACCACCAACTTTCACAAGAGAAGAGATACCAAAAATATCACACATTTTATTTGCCTGATGAAATTGATATAGATTTGATTTAATTTAGCCAGTCAATATACATTGGGGACCCTCCATATGCAAATTAGTATGAGTATCTTAAGCTTATTACTTCAAAAATATTTCAACAATGCAGTTAACTCCCAAATAAGAGTTAAGTCCGTCATTAATTTTATAACTGGTTTTCAAGGTGAAAGGGCTAGAGAAAATGGAATTAGGGCTTTCTTTGAAGATACTATTTAACAACAGTGACTGGACAACAGATGGGGGAAGGGCAGAGAAACCTAATACACCCTTCTGAATTCAAACTTGAGTTCCCAGTCTTAGTTCATTAAAATTAATGACAGATCACTGCGTGTTATGCATGAGAGCAGCCCATTGCTTTATCAGCCAGGTAAACTAAAACACATACTACTATACGTGACACAAAACCAGCCCTGGGATTTGGCCATGAGCCCACGTTAACTGCAGAATGTTTATTAAATTATTAAAATTTATGGGTTGATAGCACTCTCAAGCAATTTATTATAGCTGTAAAGCATTTTTAAGTTTTGAAAACACAATAAAGTTGATTTAATAATCCTCCTAATCTTATACACAACTTCCTCCAGAATTTTCTTCAATTACGCCTCATAAATTACAATTTATTATGTATTAGAGAAACACTAAAAAACAAATACTTCATGAGAATTTCATCAAATGCATTTATTCTGAAACATTTGCCAGGAAGCATAACGAATTCACATGTGATCCCTGCACTTTGAAGAGCTGAAGTTCAAATCAAAGCCACAATGGAGAGTTCCTTTGCCAAGGATAATAACTAAAATCTTCCCTTGACTTGAGCCAGGAACTCAGCTTTAATGAATGCAGGGTCAAGAGGTCAGAAGGGAGAGAGGCAGTTCTCGGGAAATTCTCTCTACTCGAAAAACAGCTTGAATTGTACAGCACAGATAGTCGCCATCACCTCTTTGTAGGACTTTGTTAGAGAACAAGCAACTGGAAAGAGCAATCACAAAGAGGCAGAAATTGTAAGCACACATTGTGTTTTCCTTGGGAACAATCGGTCATCAGTGTAAGCAAATTCACCTAGAGTTCACTACTTTTAAGTGAACATTTCATACTTTTAAAAAGAGAATTTACAGTAGTGTAGGATTTGGAACCTGGGTGAGGCATAATCCCTAATTGTGGAATAATCTTACTTGATTAGGGCAGAATGATCTGCTAGACCCAGTGGATCTTGCAACTTATAGGGCTTTGTTTTCATAACTGAAACAGATTTTTTAAAAGTATAGTATTAGGGGTTTCTTGAATGAAAGAAAATAAAATATATTCATAATAGACATGTTTCCTGGCTTGATGGGGAAGGAAGGACATAATTTTGCCCTGAGGAAAGGCTATGTGCAGTCGGAGGAAATATTGAATCTACATTCCTTAAATATTTCAGGTTTGTGCCCTAAAGCTCACTTTAGGAGGCCGGAGGCTGAAAGTCCTATTCAATCGAACCTATCATTGACACCAATTATGCTAAATCTGCGGTTGCAGAACCAGACCCTAGAGTGAAGCTGACTCTGGGAGAATCATTCAGGAGCAGAGAATTCCTTCCAAAATGGGATTTGTTTCTACTTGGGATATTCCCAGGATCTGCCTTTCTTAACAGGAGAAAGATCCCCTCATGGGACTCAAGAGTAATCAGGGGACAAGAGGTGACACTTCATTGACTCAGTCATATCAAAGAAGCCTTAACATGACTACGACCACAGTGGGCCCGTTAGCGTCAGTTGAAAGTCAGAACTCCACAGAAGACTAAGCTGGGCTATTGTTCCCTCTTTTCTATTTATTTATTCTGCCCTTGGTGCTTGGTGCTCTAAATGCATAACTACAGTACATGACATTAGAAGAACATACCTATCTGCCTCCCCTTTCCCATGCATGTGCTTGGTGTATACACCTGTATCAATGACTCCTCTCCCATTAGCCACAGTAGCATCAAGTAGACACCTGGCCTAGGTTGGGCCAATCAAATTCCTCTCCCTGAAATACAGAGCTACTACAGTATACACAACTGAGCTAAAAGATCCTGGAGACCAAAGACTATTCTGTGGTGACCGTGATGACTGTCAGCAGAGGAGACTAGTCCACAGAGGAAGAAGCATATAAAGCATTTATAGAGAAAAGCAGAGATAAGAGAATATGAGGGTGAGTTAGAGAAGGCAATTGTCTTATTTTTTCACTAAGACCTTGTTAGTTCTTACGGGTCTACATATATTCCAACTCTTGGATCTTTCATATTCCCCTGTTCTATAAATCCCATTTTAATTTGACCTAGTGTACTTACCCTTCTGTAAATAACCCACCTTTAAACAAGAGATCAAAAAGGAAATTAGAAAGTATTTTGAACTGAATTAAAATGAAAACATATTTCAAAATTTTGAGATGCAGCTAAAGCAGTAATTTTAGGGAGTTTTATAATAACAATGCCTGTAATAAAAAAGAAGAAAAATTTCAACTCAGTGACTTCGGCTTCCACTTTAAGAAAATGGAAACAAAAAAGCAAAGTATGAAGAAGGAAAATAAGAAGAAAGCAGAAAATATTAAAGTAAAAACTAAAACAAAATTAGAGAAAATAAATGACCCTCGAAACTGGTTCTTTGAGAAGATGAGTAACAGTAACAGACTTCTAGCTACACTAATCAGGAAAAAAGGAGAGAGAGAGAGAGAAGACATATATTGTCATTAGTAGTAATCAAAAGTATAATATCAAAAAAATCTTACAGACATTAAAATGATAAATAAATATAAGAGAGATCTTTATGTCACTAAATTTAAAAATTTATATAAATTGGATATATTTCTCAAAAAACAAACTGTCAAAGCCTACTCAAGAAGAAATAGATAAACCTGAAATCTTCATATTTATTAAGGAAATTAAATTTGTAGCTTGAAAACATTCTCACAAAGAAACCAGATGAGTCATGTGACGAATTCTATAAACATTTAATAAAGAAATGATACAAATTCCTCACAAACGCTTCCAGAAAATAAAGGAAACACTTCTCAACTCATTCTATGAAGCCGTCATTATCCTGATACGCAGATCAGAAAAAAACATTGTAAGAAGACAGATCACTATCTCACGATGAACACAGACATGAAAATTATAAACAAAATTTTAGTATATAAAATTTAACAATATATAAATGAGAGAATATATCATGAATTATGTGATTTTTATCACAGAATATAACGTTGGTTTAGCAATTGAAAAAATCAATTCAATGCACTCTCTTAACAGATTAAAAAGAAAACCTATGTGATTATTTCAATAGTTGCAGAAAAAGGATTTGACAAAATCCTGCATCCATTCACAATAAAATTTCTCAGAAAACTAAGAATAGGAAGAAATCACCTCAAGCTGATAAGGAGCATCTACCAAAAACCTACAACTGACTTTGCACTTAATGATGAAAGATAGAATGCTTTACCTCTAAGGTCAGAAACAAGACAAGAATGACCATGCTCACTATTTTTATTCAGCACTGAATCAGAGGTTTTAATTAGTGCAATAAAGCAAGAACAAGGGAAAATATAAGGTACATCAATTAGAAACAAAATAAAATTGTTCTTATTAGCAGATGATATAATCTTGTGGCATCTACCAAAAAAGATAGTTGAACTAAAAAAATGATTTTAGCAAGGTCATAGGATACAAAGTGACTATACAAAATAAAAGAAAAATTAACAGTATTTCTTAAAACAAGCATCAGACAATTGGAAATTAAAATGAAAAAACAATACCATTTATAACAGCACAAAAAATAAGAAACACACTTCATTCGACAAAGAATGTCCAAGATCTTGTACACTGAAAACTACAAAGCATTGCTGAGAGTAATTAAAAGTCTACATAAGTAAAGGTAACATGTTCATGAATCAATATCGTAAAGATGTTATATTTCCTTAAATAGATCTATACATTTGATACAATTGCAAAGTCACAGAACTTTTTGTAGAATTGCCAAGTTTATTCCAAAATTTATTTGTAAATGCAAAAGACATATAATACCAAGTAACGTTTAAAGAACAAAGAGGATTTTCACTACCCAATTTCAAGACTTATTTAAAGCTACCTCAAATCAAGAGCCTCTGAAATAGGCAAAAAAAAAAAAATATATATATATATAGAACAGAGAGTTCGTAAATAGAACCGCATGTATTTTGTCCATTGATTTTTGACACAATTGTCAAGATAATTCAATGGGGAAAAGATAATCTTAAAAAAAATCAAAAAAGAAAGAAAGAAAAGAAACTTGATCCTTACAGCACACATATCTTTTCTTAAATCATTTTAAATGAACCATAAACTTCAATGAAAGGCCTAAAACTATAAAATTTGTAGAAGAAAGCATAGGGAAAGTTTTAGTGACCTTAGATTTGGCAAAAATTTTTTAAATAGGACCCGGAAATGAAGAACTAAAGCAAAAAGACATTATTACCAAATTTGACATTATCAAAACTAAATCTTTGCCCTTCAACTGTTATGACCATGAAAAGTCAAGCCACAGACTGGGAGAAAATACTTGTGAATCTAACACCTCATAAATACAGAGTACTTGTGTCATACATGTGAGGGCTTTACAGGAAGTATCCAGCCCATGTTAATATAACCAGAACAGTTTGTGCCCATCAATGCAACCTGGCAGCCAGTGCGAGTGGACTGGGATGCGCATGCGTGAACAGTGACCCTCCCCGTTCTAGTCGGTGGGCGCTAGCCGCGGCTGAGGGAGCACGTGCACTGTGTGGCCATCGCATTCTAAATGACCAAACAAGTAGAGCAACGAATCTGCATCCAATTTTGCGTTAAGCTTGAACATTCCTCCGCGAAAACTATTCGGATGATTCAGAAAGCTTTCAGGGATGATGTAACGAGTGTAGTGCAAAAAAAGTGTGTGGCACAAACACTTTAAAGATGGTTGAGAATCTGTTGAAAGTGATCCACCTTCTGGAAGGCCTGCAACAAACAGAACACCTGAGAATGTTGAAGGCGTACGGGTTAGGTTAAGAGACAGTGGGAGAGCTGTGTGAGGTCCCAACGTGCCTTCTTTGCAGGGGACTGAGGTGTCATTGTCCTATGTACAGTGTTTCTTGTATCTTGTATCTTCTTCAATAAATGTCTCCATTTTTCATATTACCTGGCTGGTTACTTTATGGACAGACCTCATATATATCTCTAATATATGTGTATGTATATGTACACATGTGTATTAATATATATACACATATGTATATCTTACAATTCAATACAAGGGACACATATTGTATGTGTTCCTTTTATATTTATATGAATTGTTTATATTTGTATAAATTGTTCAGAATAGATAAATCTATAGAGACAGAAAGCAGATTTGTGGCTGGCAGGGGCTGGGAGAGTGGGGAATGGGAAGTGAGGAAAGAAGAATGATTCTAATGGGCACAAAATTTCTTTAGGGATGATGAAAATATTCTAAAAATAGATGGTGGTTGCACAACTCTGTGAATATAACAAAAACCACTGAATTGTACACTGTAGTTTATGCTATGTGAATTGTTTTAATAAAGCCATTATAAAAATAAATTATATAAACTTACAATTAAAACATTAAAAAGCAAAGGTAATAAATACTCAAAACTCATCAATTCCTCATTATTTTACTACATTTTAACATTATGTATGATCTTGGAGCTATTTCTATCTATTGTATCTGGTGAAAACACAATGTAATAATGTGCTATACCTGCACATCTCTTTTCTGTCTGGATTTAGTGACATCATGTCAGTAGGTTGAAATTGGCCATTGACCCCACAAAAATGGGCAAATGCTACAATTAGAGGTTGTTTTCTTCCCAGAGAGCTGGTTTTAATCCTTTGCCAGTCATGGCCATGGCCTGCTCTACTCCATCCTGCTCACCTCAGTGCAAAACTGCTAGGGGGAAAAATGGTATCAGTCAGTGACTTTCTGTGTAACCCTGCGATTAGAGAATGATGCCACTATAAGGAAAAAGAGACAGCTTAGTAAATACCTAGTTTGTACACTTTTGTTTTGAACTGGAAGCTGTAATCCAAGTACATATTGCTGCTAGATTACATAGCACACACTTCATTTCCATATTTTCCTAACTGGTTATTCGCCAACAAATGACTGATTTATGAGAAGCTGCAGATATTTTACTTATATATTAATAGATAAACTTAATCTGTAGCAAATGCTTGAGGTGATTAGGTCCACAATTATCTTTTGTCTTTCCCACCACATTGCAGTGGGTAACTAGCTGTCTATTAATTTTGAGCCTTTAATATAGATAGCAATGCTTTTTAAAAGTTTTTTTTTTTTTGAGTCTCTGGGTCTGCAGACATTTAAAAAAATATATCGATTTCTGTTATTGAAAGAGATTGTTTTAATAATCACAAGACCTATTTGTGTGTATTGAAAAGGAGTAAAAATAGGTATTAAAATATGTCGCTCCATCAACTACTAACCATGGTAACAGTGAGTGGCCTGTTTATATATTCTAATCTCATTTTCCTCATCTGTAAAATGGTACCTACCTTTTATGATTGTTGTGAGGATTAAATGAGGTGACCTTTTATAAAAAGTATAGTATAGTGCCTGGCACTTAATAGGCACTTAATGTTTAATAAATGTTTGCTATTGATATATTTTGCTATCAAGATATAAATAGGCAATCATATTTACTGTGGGAACTCCTGGCAGATTTCATTCTAGAAGTGCATGCCATATTTATTCCATAAGATTCATCATATTAGTCTTCCCCATACAATTCCTTTGCATGTCTTATTTGTGTAGGCCGTATAGTATATTCAGCTAAGAGACCTTTGCATAACTAGGGGATTATTTGCACTTTAAGGCTTTCTGAAAGGGACCTGTCCCATGAGGCTCATTTCCTCAAACACTATAAAATCGCAAAGGAAGCAGCTCTTCCTCTCACAGTGCTCCTCCTAAAGCAGTGCTGCCTTTTATCTTTAGCTGCTTACAAGTCCTCAGAACTCTTGGGGGATAATTGCAATGTCATGCGGTACAGCTGCCTGTGAGGTAATTTACTCAGCTGCCACCACCTGGGGAGATGAGAGGGGATTTCCCCTCCTGACATTGGGCCCCTGGAATTTACAGTCCTTTCCCTTTCTCTTCTCTGGTGGTATCACTCCTCTCCCTCAGGGTTCACTAGGAAGTCAGCCTTTCTAAAGTACACAAGTCATTTGCCTCCAGGAGGAAATACCAGCAAACAAATTCCATGCAAGCTCGCAAGCTTGAGGGCATAGTCTCCTGTTGTTTAATCAGCCTGGCTAAGCCTCCAGTCTTACCAGCCTCCTCTGGGCCCACCTGGCTTTAGAGCAAGGCTCTTACCTTTTTGTGTACCATTGACCCCTTTGAAAGTGTGACGTCTGAATTGTGTTTCTGGTAAAAGATATGTTGAAGTCCTACCGCCCCCCACCCCCAGTATGTCAGAATATGGACTTATTTGAAAATAAAGGCTTTATAGAGATAATCAAGTTAAGATTGGGTGGCACTTAACAGGCACTTAATGTTTAATTAGCGTGGAACCTAATCCAATATAACTGGGTTCTTATTTTAAAAAGGGAAATTCAGAGAGAAAGCGTCATATGAACATGAAGGCAGAGATCGGGGTGATGCATCTAAGAGCCAGGGAATGGCAGACATTGCCAGTAGCCACTGTCAGCTAGGAGAGAGGCACGGAACAGGCTCTGCCTAAGAGCCCTCAGAAGGAGCCAACCCTTCTGAGGGCTAACACCGCCATTGCAGACTTCTAACCTCCAAAACTGTGAGACAATAAATTTCTGCTCTTTAAGCCATCCAGTTTATACTGCTTCTTTATGACAGCCTTGGCTAACTAACACAGGACGTCTGTGAAGCCTCTGGATCCCTTGTCAAGATAATTATTTTAAATGCAGAAAATAATGTACAAAGGATAAAATATATTTAAATATTGTTATCATTATTTTTCAAAAAACTTTGTGATGTAGTCATATATGTACTCCTATATTAGAGTATTAAATAACAAGATTTAGTGGTGAGTCAAAAAACCATGTAATTTTAAAATATGGATGAATATAAATGACATTTTGAGATCTCCAATAACTCTAATGTGATAAGTAAAAAATATCTGATTTCTATTGGTCCTGGGTACTGCTGGTATTATTATTGTTTACTGCCTATATTCATAACTGGAGGAAACCCTAAATTCCAATTAGAGATTAGTGAAAGTTAGGATGTAATTCTCTCCCACCCAGATTCATTAAGCACCAGAATTCCCTCCACAGACACCTTGGAGATGCATGGAATTCAGGCCAAGAATCCCTCAGCTTTCAAGTCTTCATTTCACTGAATCTTTCCCTATTAAAACATCCGGTCACTTTGTTTATTCCTATTTATTTGTTTATAACTCGATCTTCGGTCCCAGACTATGCCTTTCCTGGGTATTTCAGTGGTGAGATTCTCTTCTCTATATTTCTCAACTTATTCTTCAATACTGCCCAAAGGTTATTTGCTTGGGCCTGACATTGATCTTAAAAAGTTGTTTACAAGATTCTCATAATTTAATATTTCCTTTATTGTAGATATGGTGCTTCCTACTGAAACCTCCCAAACTAAGCCTCTGTTTCTCTTCTTTGTTTCCAAATTTTCTCCTCTCCCCTGGAATATTTGAAGTTCAATTCTTACTGGTACATATCAGGCTTACAAAGATCCATATTCACTCATCACATCCCACTTGTTCTTCTCCCAGTTTTTCCCATTCCCACATCCTTTCATGTAAATGCAATCACCTGCTCTCACCAGCACGCAATGAGTCTCCTGTGACTTGGACAAAGCCTCACTCTAGCAAGAACCATATATGAAGTCTCCAAGCTGAAGCAGATCTTGGATTCACCATCAAGGTTTCTGGGAACACCCTGATCATGTTCTTGACACTCACAGATCCAGTAATCTGACAGGCCACTTCCAGGGCACGTCCCACGTTCACACTGACCATCTGGCCAATGTCCAAGGTTTTTTCTGGTCTCCTCTCTCGGTTCCCTCCTACAGCATGCATGCTGGCTGTTAGAGCCCAAATCAGCAGGACAGCAGGACAGAGAGAAAGAGTCACCGAGGCTGTAATCACCAAAAGGAGTTTTATTATCTAGCTAGCTAGGGTCCAAGCCTCAGAGCACCAACGCAGTGGCCTCTATTCAGGCAGGGACCCCGAATGGGGTGGGTGTAAGCTTTTTATACTCAGTGCACATAAGCTGTCCATGCGCTGATCATGCATCTGCCCTTTACAGTGATTTGTTCTATACTCTGATCACCCAGCTGCCCGTTAGTGATTGGTAAGCTCCTTATCTGCCGTTTTTTTTCAGCCTTTTACTTTACCCTGTCCTTGATTGGTCCTAATCTGTTCCGGGTGGGCTCCGGAATCAGCACTTTCTCCTGCATTTTGTTTCAGCCCCTAATGCCCTGCGGTAAGCTGCGGTCAGCAAGCAAGCAGTAAACAGAAGCTAGAAGACAGCCGTTAGCCTAATAGCCCAGTATTCTACACTGGCCTCCCTGCCTTAACCCATCCACTTGCCTTGGATTTTCACTTTTGAGTCCTCTGATTCTTGCCTGCCTCTCCGACACAATACTCACATACTATATGGTACCTTCTCTAAGATAACTTCTTTAGCTTTTCATCTCAAGATTTGATGAATTACCAATTTCATGTTGCCTTTGAATGCTTCTGCAGCCACACTCTCAGACGCCGTTTACTCCTTCTAGTTGGGCCCTAGGCTGTTTGAGCCCAACGTAAACATAATGAAACCTCATATTTATGTTTTGGCCCAACTATCCACTCTCACATAACGAACGAATCTGTTAAAGTTTTAAAAATTTACTTATGTACAATCTTAGTCTGTTTTGTGGTGCTGTAGCAGAGTACCTGAGACTGAGTAATTTATATAGAACGAAAGTTTATTTCTCGCAGTTCTGCAGCTGGAATTCCAAGATCAAGGCACCATTAAATGGTCTGCTGGTAGCCTGCGTGCTGCATCCTCCTGTGGCAGAAGGGGAAGATGGCAGCGTGCTAGCCACACGCTGTGTGGGGCCTCTTTAAAAGGGCCTTAATCTTATTAGTGAGGGAGCATCCTTTATAGCCTTATCATCTATCAAAGGCCCCGTCTCTTAATACTATCACATTGACAACACCTGAATTTTAGAGGGGACACCCTTAAACCATAGCATGCATGCACACACACACACATATAAATTTAAAGAGAAACAAATTGATTTCAGCATTTGCAATCATTATATGTGAAATATACTATTCATTTTGATTTGTAATATTTTCCTGCATGCTATCTGAAACCCGTAAGTGATTTTTAGTCATTCCCTAAAGACTATGTTTCCAGTTTCCAGTTTTTGATTTGTTTACATTTGTTTCTGCCAAAATTCCTTTCATGAGAATCAAGAGGACATAATTTTAATCTGTCATTTTGACACAGTTGGGGCTCTCCTACTTAAGTGTGCCCAAAATACCAGGTCTATGGCTGCACTGGAACCTTTTATTTTCTTTCTTCCAGGCTTCATGCAGTCTTCTCTCCCGTTTTCTGCTTACCTTAGATTACATAATCCATCCCTTCAACCTCTCTCTATATATTATCAACATCTTTGTTTCTGTGTTCTCTCCTACACAAGACTGTTCTCTCCTACATCAGGACTGTCCTACTTAACTTTTGTTAACAATGAAAGAAGTAAATGTCGCATACAAAAATAATTCATGTATCTGTGTCCTGGAAGACTTTTTTCTTTTAATTTTTTGAGGTTTTTGCATCACTAATACCCCCACATAGAGCACACACTGTCAGAGTCCTATGCCTACCCCTCTGCCACTACTGTTCCCACAAAATCAATAGAATCTCACTGCAAGCACCTGGGTCTCTCTGCTTGAAGTCCCAGGTACTTGCAGTGAGATTTTCTCAGGCTGCAAAAGTATGCTCAGCCTGTGTGTGAGGTAGGTAGACAGTGCTGGGGAGTTGCCGTTAACCCCTATGGCAGTCCTTATTCAATGACTACTGAGTTGGTACACAAATACCCCATCTTCCTCACCCCTAGAGCAAGAAAACTTGGAGGCATGTTTTGCACCAGACCCTACAAGCCACAGTATAATGGCGCCTCAAGTGCTTACAGTGATAATATGACTAATAACACTCTCTGATGGGCTTTCTTTCCTTCTCTGTCTCTCTGTTCTATTCCCCTGTTCGTAGATTGCCAGATAAACTTCTTTCATTCAACTCCTTGGCTCACAGTCTGTTTCTGGGGGAACCCAACCTGAGAGAGCTGGTTCTAGGAAGTCATCCCTAGATAGCCATTCTGGAAACAGATTGATTGCAAGCCAGACCGCTGCTAGCAGTAAGTGCTGTGGTGAGACGCCCTGCCATTCCGTAGCATTGCAGTCTCTCAGACTCTCGCCTATGGTAGTCTGGGATAGGGTATGAGGGGAGGGGAGCGCACCAATTTATGCGGTGGCTCTAGAATATGATCCCTGGCAATATGGAGTTAGTTTGGCTATTACTAATGGAAGAATCTAATAGACACAGATCAACCAACTAAGAAGTCAGGTTACAATATAAAACTAAAAGTTATAACATTTAAAGAGCGCCTCATCCACTATAACTGGAGGACAGTTTCTGTTAAAAATCAGGAGCCAAATTTGATTCTGAGAGTTCTGGAGTTAAAAAAGATGCTGATATCACAGCCCTGATAGCTTCTGTGTAAAGATAGGACCTTGACAGGAAAAAATTGTGACCCTGAAGTCCAAGTTGGAGACATTTGAGTATAGAACATAGAAGAAACTCCAGATTCCCCCAGACCCTCTGTGCTGGTAAAAGTGGCCCATTCTCTCTTGATAAAGGAGAGATGTTCCCCAGTGCCTGGAGATTTTGTAAAGTTCTCACCTGGACCAAATGTTTATCTTTTCAAGACCTATCCCCATCTTTCATCTTTGCTTTTAGAGCAATAAGGCAATCATGCCTAAACACTACTCAAGCAGGGAAGAAGCATCCCAAATGCAGGTTGAGTATCCCTATTCTGAAACGCTTAGGGCCAGAAGTGTTTTGTATTTCAGATTTTGAAACACTTGCAGATAACATATGGTTGACAATCCCCAATCTGAAAATCTGGAATCCCAAATCCAAAATACTTCAATGAACATTTTCTTTGATCACCATGTTTTGAATTTTGTAGCATTTCAGGTTTTGAAGTTTTGGATTAGAGATGATTGATTTGTACTCAAAGAAAGAAATTATTCACCCTAATACATAGGGCTCTGGGGGACACTATATTACGGTCAGACATCTTTCCATGTTAGTATTAAGTAATATAGAGCCATTTCAACCTTTAATGTCTTCACAGTATCCCATTATAGGATATATTTAACCAATTACTTTTTTTAAAGTTTTTTAAATCGACTTATAATAATTGTACCTGTTTATGGAGTACCTAGTGAAGTTTCGATACATATATCCACCATCTCGAACATTCATTACATGCAATTCGGTATGGATGTTTCCAAAAGCACAGCTTTATAAATAGACAGAGACAAGATTGCAAATTATAATATATAAACAATATGCTGAAGACATAGCTAGTGACAACAGTATAAATAGACACAGTTGTAACACTGCCAGCTGATCAGTGCACTAATTTTTCTAAATATCTAAGTTCCCTCCTAAGAGTCTTTCTTCTTATCTAGTCTGGATCCCACTGTCCATCATTTTTACCACCCCCGAGCTCCCTGTCCCTTGACTGTGCCCAGTAATAAAATTGCAACCTGGATGAATCCTTTTGGCTACATTCTCTGTTCCCACCCCTGAGTGTTGCTGGGAAAAAGATCACATGATCAGGGAGATTTCTCTGAGCACAACTTCATGGCCTTTGATATAAAATAGGACGTTAATACAACCAGATTTCCTTGATGGTCCCAGTATGCAGCTCTTAGCCTCTCATAGTGACCATTTCAAGCAGTCTTCATTTTTCTGAAATCCTTTGCCATCTCCTCCATCCTCACACTGAGTAGGAAAATTTGTCTCCTACTTCACATAAAAATTAGAAAATATGATAAAAGTGGTGAGGAGGAAAGATGGGCAGGGTACCCCTCAGCTTTTTTTGCCTATGCTGGAAAATCAGATCTTCATGTACAATCTTCTTTCATTTGTACCCAACCAACCAGTGGAAAAATATCCTCCCCAGCCCTTTGTTGATAATGGGAGTAGGTATTAGTGCTATTCAGGAATGTGTTAGCAATTAATTTTTTTGTTCTTTGGCCTGGTCATTCATTATATGTTTAGAAATGGTCCAAGAAATAATCTAAGGGGAAAATAAAAGATCAGGGTATAAACATGGTTATTCTGTTAGATTTTTAATAGTAAAAATTAAAAGCTTTCTACATGTTTGGACATAATAAATTGATAAAGCATATAAAATTACAGCTAGATAATAATAAGTTCTACTGTTCTCTACCACTATAGGAGGGTTATAGTTAATAATAATGTATCATATACATTATACAGTTTAAAATAGCTAGAGGAGGATATTGAATGCTCCTAACACAAAGAAATGATAAATGTTCGAGATGGTGGATATATATAAAAAAAGTAATTGGTTAAATATATCCTATAATGGGATACTGTGAAGACATTAAAGGTTGAAATGGCTCTATATTACTTAATACTAACATGGAAAGATGTCTGACCGTAATATAGTGTCTAAAAGTGAAAAATATGCTTATATAACAGCATCTATATTATAATTCCTCTTATAGTAGTATATATGTTTATAGATTCATTTCCGAAAATCTGAAAGACTGAATAATTTTCAAAAGCAGCTAACATGGGTATGGGTACTTTCAGATTCTAATTTATATATTTTTTTCTTTAAATTTTCTAAAGAAGGAAGGATTATGTTCATAATCAGAGATAAATAAAAATATTTTCAATTTTACAAATCTAAGAAGAAACCTACTCCAGGGCTATGGTGGGCTCCCTCAGCAACATTAGGTTACAAATTACACCTTTTCTTCCTAAACTCGTTATCGTTTATTCACTCTTTCCAGTTAGCACCTAGACATGCTCTAGTCTTCTCAGGTTGTCCCTCTACCATATGCTAGCCCCCACCTCACCCTGCCCTCACATCCTGACAGCCTGAATTACCTGTTTCTCTGTCCTCCTCACTCTCTCACTGAACAGCCCACGACGACTGGCTTCAGTTCCCAGAACTCCACAGACTTCGCTTTCACCAAAGCTAGCAAAGACCTCCTTACAGAGGAAGCCAATAAACATTCTTCTGTTCTTTTATTTGAACTTCTCGCGGTGTTTGCCACTGTTAACTGTTCTCTGACTGAATCTCTCTCCTCTTTGAAATGACACACACCACATTCTTTTGATTTTTCTGTGCCAGCATAGCTGCTCCTTATCATTCACTTTCAGGGACTCTTTCCATCTGCCTGCCCCTTAAGTAAATTCCATCTTCAATCCACCTACTTTTATTTGTGAGGGGAGCAGAGTGGGAGGAAAATATATTCTAAAATTATGAAAAACCTAGGTTTGAATCTTGGCTCTGTCATATGCTTATCAGTGGACCCATCATGGAAAGTCACTTGATCCTCAGGCCCTTATGTTCCCTTTAATAAAGCAGGAGATAATTTTTGTATAAGATTGTTATAGTATTAAGCACTCACAACTATGAATGTAACATAATAAATATGTAAAAGCTTTTAGCTATTATTAGTTGGTTTTATAATCTTTCTTGGGAAATTTCTACTTTTCAACTATGACATAAAAATGCATAGCTGCTACCCTCTTTTATCTCCAGCCCAAACTCTCCTGAACTGCTAAGCCAAAACAACTATTGGGCATTTCTACTAGATATCTCATGGTAATCAAAATCAACACCCAAATGTAACCCCGTTAGTTGTCTACCACTCCTCTCAAGAATCCCTTTCCCTTTCAGAATGGATAGTGTCACAGCCACTTCAGCTCACCCAAAACCAGTGCCTGCAATGTCATGTCTGGCATTCCTTTATCATCTCTTTACAACATAGTCACTAAATCTTGATTATTTTTATTCCCAAATATTTTTAGGATTTATCCGCTTTTGCCTTTTCATACTGTCTTCATCACCTAGTTTAAAAAGTGGCTCTTGGTTCATCTTCCTACTTCTTCCAAGTTTGCATTTTTCTTTCTCCTTCCTCTTTTTATTGTCAGTTTATATACTGCAGCTAATAGTCTTATTTGCTTAAAATCTTTCCACAACTGTCCTACATTTTTGCCTCATCTGTTACCACCACCATCATTTCAGCCTCCTCACTAACCAACCCCAATATGTGCCTCATCCACACTAAACATCATTAAATTCCTCTAATGAGTTGTGTATTTGCAGTCTGTGCCATACTTCCCTGTCTTCAATGTTCACCCTCAACTGCTTTCATAGCCAAATTGTACTTGTCCTTCAAAAGTAATATTTTCCCCCAAGTCTTAGCTAGTTTCACTTCACTTAATTTCTTCCCTACACACCTCTATCAAAGTAGTTATTACAGAAAACTTAATTTTCTGTTTTTATGACTGTTTCTTTCTCTGAACCAGTATTTCTCAATTCATATCCATTTCTCTTCTGAAGAAATTTTCTCAAATATGAAGTGGAATCACTTAGGATGCTTATTAATTATCCATAATTCTGGGTCCCACTTTCAGTTAAATGTTGCAAAGAGATCACATGTGTTTATCCTTCCTTCTCCCACAAAACCCAATAAAAGGGTAATGTAGAAATAAATGGCATTATTATACTAGTGGCCCACAAGGACAGAAGAACAATAGAAAAGAAAAAGGAAGATGAATTTATTTAAATAAATAAAGACAGGAAGCAAATGGTACAGTTGTAACTGTCTTAGCAAAGTGGAAGAACTTAAAATTTTAGTGTCAGGAGAAGGGGAACATGGATCATAAATAAGCCAATTTGCCCTGAAGCACTGCCTAAGAAGTTCAATATTTTAAACGTTAGGCTGGGCTGAAAGTAGAGAATATTTGAAAAGCTACATACAAAGTTGGTGAATAACCCAGGTCTCCACTCCATTTGCATACAGATAAGATGACTAAGTCTTTCTCTCCACTCTATATGCTCCTTTTGGACAGATGCTTAGATTGGAGAAATTGAAAACAAGAGGTTCAAGATTGAGAAAACATCATGTACTTTACAAAGAGGTTTTGGCATGTGGCTGAATAAGGATTAAATAAATGTGTACATATTATTTTATAGAGAGGATTATGGAAAAATGATGGAGTAGGAAGCGCTGGGAATTTATCTTCCCACCTAGACAACAATTGCACTGGCAGAATATGTCTGATGTAACTATTTTTGAAAATCTGGAGTCAGTTGAAGCCTTGCAACCTCCAAGGCAAGGTTTGAACAGTAAATTGCCATTACTTTTGATCAATTTCAGCTTTTATCTCAACAGTGTCTACCCATCTTTGACCCCCTAGACCTGGGGCAGGCAACTGTGCATGTGTTTCTGGAGCATCTCACACACAGCTTTGGGAGTCAGGGTGGGCAATAAGGACACCGTCCATCAAATATTATAAATCTCTGTTCTGATGATTGATTTCTGCTTCTGATCACAGAGGTGCAGACACAGAGGAGGGCAGCCATTGTTGCACTCCCTGTTCTCCCCTTGTTACAAATTCCCACACCCCCACCCCAGGGTGAAGCAACTTCCAGGGGATTTAATAGGCTGACACTTGTTACCCCATCTTCATTTTACTCTTTTCCCATTTTGGGGAACCAGACATTAAAGATTATGACATTATAAAACAACTGCATATACAGAGAAAACTAGAAACTCACTGTGCATGCCCAGAGAAAGGTGCAGGCTCTGAAAAAATCTGAGAAGATCTTAAGTTTATACCTCAGACTGATCCTCAATACAAAAACATCCTACAACAATTAGAAAAAAAACCTGAAAACCTTGGTGAAAATCTAATTCCAGAATTACCACATTTATTAGATGCAAATGTTCAGTTATTAACAACAATAAAAAAAAATCACAAGGCATACAAAGAAAGGAAAAATGTGGCTTCAAAGAAAAAAAAACAAGCAGGAACTTTCCATAAGAAAGAACAGATCATGAGCCTACTAGACAAATACTTAAAAATAATTGTCTTAAAGATACTCAAAGAATTCAATAAATATTTGGAGAAATTTAATAAAATGATATATAAATAAAATGGATACTTCAAAAAAGGGATAGAAAACTGTTTTTAAAATTCAGGAATTTAAAAGTACAATAATTGAAATGAAAAAATCACTAGAGGGATTCAATGGCAGATTTGAGCAAGCAGAAGCAAAATCAGAGAAATTGAAGATAGAACGATTGAAATCACTGATTCTGAGGAACAGGAAGCAAAGAGATGAAGAGAAGTGAATAGTGCCTAAGGGGACCATGGGATGACATCAAGCAGACCAACATACTCATGTGGGATTTCTAGAAGGAGAAGAAAAAAAGAAATGGGAAAAAAGATTATCTGAAGAAATAATGGCCAAAAACTTCCCAGGCTTGATGGAGAGACATGAATTTAAACATTCAGGAAGCTCAAACACCAAGCAGAATGAACTGAAAGAGATTCACATCAAGATACATTAGAAGCAAACTGTCAAAAACCAAAGACAAAGAGTCTTGAAAGCAGCAAGAGAGAAAAAATTTCATCACATAGAAGAGAACCTCAGTGAGATTATTAGCAGATTTCTCATTAGAAATTTTTGGGACCAGAAGGCAGTGAGCTTGTATACTCAAAGTTCTGGAAAAAATTGTCAACAAAGAATCCTATATCCTAGAAAATTGTCATTGAAAAGTAAGGGAGAAATTAAGACATTCCCAAATAAAAGCTAAGAAGTGTCCATTACCACTAGATTTGCCTGGCAAGAAAAGCTAAAGGGAGCCCTTCAGATTGAAATAAAAGGACCTTAGACATAACTTAAAATTGTAAGATGAAATAAAAATCTCAATACAGGACAATTTGAAAAGCTAGTACTATTGTAATAATGATTTGTAACTCCATTTTTTGTTTTGTCTGTAATTTAAGAGACTGATGCATTAAAAACAATTATTAGTGTATGTTTTTGAACACACATAAATAAAGATGTAATTTTGTGACATCAAAACAGGTAGGGGTGGAGATGGAGCTATAAAAATGTAGAGTTGTGTGTGTTATTGAAGTTCAATTGGTATAAACTCAAATTAGTGGGTTATAACTATAGGATGTTAAATGAAATACCCCTGATAACCACACAGAAAATAGTTATAGAACATACACTAAAGGAAATGAGAAGGGAATTAAAATGTTTCACTACAAAAAATCAACTAAACAGAAAAGAAGACAGTAATTCAGAAAATGAGGAATAACAAAAGGCTGAAAAGCATATAGAAAACAAATAGCAAAATGACATAATTAAATTCCTCCTTTTCAGTACAATCATCCATTGTTATTTGTAGGAAATTGGTTCCAGGACCCCTTGCAGATACCAAATTCAGCAAATGCTCAAGTTCCTTCTATAAAATGGCACAGTATTTACATATAGCTATGCACACTTCCTTTATACTTTATATCATCTCTAGATTACTTATAATACCTAATAAAATGCCTATACATAACTTCATTTACATAGATGCAATGTAGTATTTAGTATATGGCAACTCTATTTTCACTCTTTGGAATTTTTTTCTGAATATTTTTGATCTATGGTTGATTGAATCTATAGATTCAGAACCCATGGACATGGAGGGCCACTGTTATTATTTTAAATGTAAATGGATTAAACTTTCCAAACATGACAGTGATTAACAACATAGATAAAAACATGATCCAACTATATACAAGAAACTTACTTTAGATCTAAAGACACAAATAGGTTAAAAGTACAAGGATAAAAATTATATTTCATTTGATTACTACCAAAAGAGAGCAGATATGGCTATACTAATATTGGACAAATGTATTTTAAATAAAAAAAAAGTCACAAGAGTCAAAGAAGGGCATTATATATTAATAAAAGGTTCAATACAGCAAGAAGATATAACAATTAGAAACATTTATTTATCTAATAATAGTCTATTAAAATATATGCAACAAAACCCAACAGAATTGAAGAGAGAAATAGGCAGTTCTATAATAGTAATTGGAAACTTCAATACCCACTTCTCAACAATGGATAGAACAACCAGAGAGATGATAAGTAAGGAAATAGACAACTTAAACAACACAATAAACCAGCTAGATTTAACTGACATATACATATTATATTATAGTTTCTAACACCCTTTTTTTTCTAATTTCAGAATATTAAGGGGGTACAAAAATTTTGGTTATATGAATTGCTTTTGTATAGTTGGAGTTAAGGTTATAAGTGTGTCCATCACTTATATAACAATGCACAGTTAGTGTGCATTGTGCCTGTTAGGTGTGAATTTACCCATCCCCTCCTCCACTTTTCCACCTGCTTGATTTCCATTGAATTTTATAACCATATGTGCACATGAGTGTTGACCTATAAGTTTCATTTTAGTAGCGAGTTCATATGGTTTTTGTTCTTCCATTCTTATGATACTTCACTTAAAAGGATGGTCTCTAGTTCTATCCATGTTGTTACAAATGGTATTAGTTCCTCATTTTTATGGCTGAGTAATACTCCATGATATACATATACCACATTTTATTGATACACTCATGTATCGATAGACACTTGAGTTGTTTCCACATATTTGAGATTATGAATTGTGCTACTATAAACATTCACGTGCAAGTGTCTTTTTTCCTTTGAGTAAATACCCAGTAGTGGGACTGCTGGATCAAATAGTAGGTCTGCTTTTAGTTCTTTGATGTATATCTATACTACTTTTAACAGAGGTTGTACTAGTTTGTAGTCCCACCAACAATGTATAAGTCTTCCTTTCTCTCTGCATCCAGCATCTATTGTTTAGGGACTTTTTGATAAAAGCCATTGTCACTGGAGTTAGGTGATATCTCATTGTGGTTTTGATTTGCATTTCCCTGATGATTAGATATGTTGAGCATTTCTTCATATGCTAATTGGCCATTAGTCTATCTTCTTTTGAAAAGCTTCTGTTCATATCTTTTGCCTACCTTTTAATGAGGTTATTTGATGTTTTCTTGCTTATTTGCTTGAGTTATTTGTAGATTCTGGTTATTAGCCTTTCTTCAGATGTATAGCATGCAAATATTTTCTCCTATTCTGTAGGTTGTCAATTCATTCTATTGATTGTTTCCTTGGCTATGCAGAAGCTTTTAATTTAATCAGGTCCCATTTATTTATTTTTGTTGTTGCTGTGATTGCCTTTGGGGTCTTCTTCATAAATTCTTTGCCTATGTCGATATATATGAGTTTTTCCAACTGCTTGTTCTAGAATTCTTATAGTTTCACATCTTAGGTTTGCCTGTTATCCATTGTGAATTAATTTTTGTGAGTGGTGAGAGGTGTAGATGCTGTTTTAGTCTTGTATATGTGGCTATCCAATTTTCCCAGCACCATTTATTAAATACAGATTTTCTACCCCAGTGTATGTTTTTGTATGCTTGTCAAAGATCAGATGGCAATGTAATGATGATTTTATATCTGGGTTCTCTGTTGTGATCCATTGGTCTAGGTCTCTGTTTTTGTGCCAATGGCATGCTGTTTTAGTTACTATAGCCTTGTAGTACAGCTTGAAGTCTAGAAAAGTGATGCCTCCTGATTTGTTCTTTTTTCTTAAAGTTACTTTGGCTAATTGGGGTCTTTTCTGGTTCTATACCAAGTGTAGAATTATTTTTTTTAGATCTGAAAAAAATAATGTTGGTACTTTAATGGGGATTGCATTTAAGAATATCTGAATCAATGTATCTATCAACTGCCTGCCTTTATATCTTTCCAATCAAGATACTGGAATAGTTTTCTGAGAAAGATTGAAAGATCTTATTTTCATTCTGATACTTGAGTTACCACAATAAAAAATGGCTTGCTTCTTGATCACACAGGAGGTACCATCAGTCAATAGTTTCATCTGTACCTCAAATTCTTCCAATCCTTTCTTGAGTATAAACAGAATGCCAAGGATCTGCAAACATTCTAAGTAAGACTTCAACAGAAAATAGAAACCACAGAGAGATACAGAGAAAACACAGACAATGCAGAGACCTGAAGATAACTTTAACTTTTTTTAAAAAAAGCTATAATTAATATCATTAGTAAGATAGAATAAAATTTCATTCATAAAACAATAATAGTAAAAAAGATAAAATACAAAAGAATGTGAATTATATTTGTGATGCATCACAGAGATTAGAATGTAGTAGAACTGTGCTTTCCAAATTATGAGGGAAAATATTTTTCATCCTAGAATTCTATGCCAAATCAAATTTTCAATCAAGTGTGAAAATGGGATAAAGATGCGTTTAAATATACAACAAATTCTTTTTCAAGAAGTTCCTGAAAAATATACTCTAGTAAAAGAACTCTACAAACTAAGAAAGCAAAAGTCCACTCAGCCAGGTGTCAGGGTGGACAATGTAAGAAAATGGTGCAGAGATGTCTCAGAAAGTACCTCACTCAATGACTTCATGTCCAGATTGGAATAGAATGAATGGGCACTGTGGGAAACAGATCTCTAGTGAAAAACAACAAAGTTGCTAAATTTTATGATGATTAATATTTCTAGTTTTGATGGATTTGAAAAAGAATTTTAAAATGTGAGTGAGAGGTACATCAAAGCTAAGCAAATTGAAGAAAAGGTAAATTATGAACTACATAATATTAACAGTTGTACAAGAAGGAAACACACCCCAGTACACTAATTGGATCAATATTTATGTAATCACAAAAGGTAGTTTTTTATTTAATTAGAATTCCTTATATATTAAAATTAGAAATTGAGGAGGAGGAAAAATGAAGCTTTGGTGGTATAAAAAACATAAGACTTTAAACACCTTAGCAGGGAATCAATAAATATTGTGTAAGCTTAATCAATTAAGAAATAGCAATATACAATTATTATTTTAAAATATAGATGCAAAAACACGATGAAGTAACAAAAGGAAATGAAAGTAGTTATGCCTGGGGACCAACAATGGGAATTGGGGAAGGGTGAGGAAGGGAAGTGCTGTTATTCAATAGAATAATGTAAATAAGATTTTGATATTTTAGGTATGTAGATTATTAATTAAAGATAAAAATCAAGACATTATGGATGTGGATATGAAAGTGATACACTTATTTAGATCATATATCTTCAGGGCAGGGGCTATGATTGCCTTGTCTCTGTGTCCTGCAGAGCCTATATAGGCAGTGTCTAATTGTCTTTGCTCAGGCTGCCATAACAAAATACCACAGACCAGATGGCTAATAGAACCAAAATTTATTTTCTCATAATTCTGGAGACTGCAAATCTGAAAATTGAGTGCCAGCATAATTGGGTTCTGGTGAGGGCTCTGTTCCTAGCTTGCATATTGCTACCTTTTCATTGTGTCTTCACCCAGGATAAAAGGGGGGGGGCATGCACACACTTGTGCACACTTTTATAAGGGCACTAATCCCATCATTATAGCTCCACTCCCACAACTTCATCTAATCCTAATATATCCCAAAAGGTCTTATTTTCAAATAATATCACATTGGGAGTTAGGGCTTCAGTATGTGAATTGGTAGGGGAGGGCACAAATGTTTATTCCATAACACTAATAAACAGTAGGAGTTCAATGAATGGATCTTGATGCATGCAGGACTTACTTCACTCAAGCATTGGCTTCCCAACAAGATGTAGAATAATTCCTATTACCCTAGCTCATGTGCTAATTCTGTGCCTGCATCTCCAGGTTTTCTAGTAATTCTTTGAGCTAATTGATATTCAACTCAAAATTCTCATTTTTCTTCAACAGTCAGTTTCTATTGCGACCCATTACTCTGAATGATATACTTCATAAAGTACAAGTCAAACCAGAAAATGTCAATATAAATTACTGTTATTCAGTAGTCATTACTTTTCAGGAGATTTCCTAAAGATCAAATAACCAAATGGAAGTGACAGTTATTTACTTTCCCACATTGCTCCTTCAGCTCATGCTGTCTCTCCACTGGGCATACACTTGGCTTCCAAAGCTCCATATGCCCATATTCTTCCCTCCTCCACAGATGAATTAAAATGCTCACTTCTCCACAAGGCTGTTTCTGAGCATTTCTGTCATGTTTTGAACTTTCATGACTTTTCAAAATAACATGTATATGAAACATCTTACATGCTGTTTTGTGGAGCAATTATTTGTGCATATACTTCTTGAGGATAGACGTTATCAAGTATACATGTGAACATTTTAAAACACACCTATGGGACACTTCACAATTGTTAACATGAAGTGATTATGTTCTCTTTCATTAATCTGTACACGGAAATCATTAGATTTACTATTAATCACAAAAGCTGTCGTGGCCCGTTTGCAGGACAAGGGATGAACACAAAATACAAAAGAAAGACACAGACACACAAAAGACGGTACAAGACAGCAGTGCCGAATGCACCAGTCGTTTTATTTTTATACCCTAAAAAATCAAAGTTACTTCCTTATACGTGACCACCCAGGCATTGCAGCAATGGCCATAAATTCCAGAACACGTAGCCTAAGGACACAGATGTCCCCTGACTCAAGGTTTCCAGGCGGTTGCTCAAAGCATAGGTCAGAGGCTGAGATAAGCAAAGGTTAAGCAAGGCAGCCACAGGGGGCACTTTCCGTCCCCAGTTCCTCCTGGCTGGCCCCCCAGCGGCTGTGCCTGTCTTAGGTTGTTCCTCCTTGAGGAATCTTACCCGTCATTGACTATCCAGCCATCTTACAGGGCCAAGCAACAATAATAGGAACAATGTGCTTATCATGTGGCCTCCAGGCCCCTATTAACGTGGGGCTGGGAAGCTCTTGCCTATTTGCAGAAACTCAGACCCTTTGTTATGCCTCTAAGCAGCAATTTTGTTTGTTACATGGACCTTGTTTGTTACACATTACTCTTAAACGTTCTGGGCAGGGCACGTACGCGATTTACTAAATTTAACTCTAAGCTGGATAAGTATTTTGTTAGTACCCAACAAAAGCCATCCTTAAACAGATTGCAAAATACCAGTATGTAGATTGTATCTTGCGTTCTCTCAGGTTGCATGACAGGGTAAAAGGGAATAAAAGGCTTATAATCAAATATGTGGGTTCAACTTTTAATTTATCACTTACTCATGAAAACCACTGAGTATTAGATTTTACCCCTGAAAATTGGATAATACATGTTGTTTTATCATCATTTTGTTTGAAAGCATAAATAAAAAGTGTAAAGTCCTAGAATATAGTATAGAGTACATGTTGGCTAATTTCCTTCATTCTTTTTTTTAATAATTGAAAGAAGTTTATTCTGAGCCCAATTTGAGGACCATGACCCAGAGCCATGCCCAAGAAGTCTTGAGCAAGTGGACTCGCTGTGGTTGGGTGACAGTTTGGTTTTATACATTTCAGGGAGACAGAGATTACAGGTAAAGTCATAAATCAATATGTGGAAGGCATATATTAATTTGGCCCGAAAAGGTGGGGAATCTTAAATTGGGGTCTTACAGGTTATAGGTGGGTTTAAAGACTCTTTGGCTTGAAACTGGTTAAAGAAATGAAGCTTTGTCTAAAGGCTTGGGATGTTTTAAGTTAAGATGAGGAAGTCTGTTAATCAGAGACAAGCAAAACAAAAATATGTATAAAGAAATCAATTTGGTCAAATTAAAAACCCCAAGTTGTAGCAGTATAGCGGGACTTAGATATTATTTGGCCTCATGCTGTATTAGTTAGGACTTCCTGGGTTGTTGTAACATAACCAATTGAAACAAACCATATAAAAAGAAAATAAAGGTATGATTGATTTACTCCTTCAACAAACATTCACCGAGCATCTCTATAAGCCAAGCACTGTACAAGGCCCCGGAGTACCACAATAACAAGACAGACATGTTCTTTGTGTTAAGGTAATTCATAGGCCAAATCTCAAAGGAAATCAAGGACAGAGTACAGGCAGGCCTCAGCAAAGGCTTAGAATCAGCATTTAAAAAACATCTGGAACCCTGGTGACATGTCCTGTTTCTCATCTGTTCTTCTCCTTGTGCATCTTCTTCATTCTTAAATCTGCAAATAAATTTCTCCTTTTTCCAGTACATATCATAGAATTTAACTATTCCATAGTTTATGAACTGATACCCATGGATGCCCTCTCTCAAGTTCCCTTTGTGGCAAAAGTAGGATTGGCCAAGCTTGAGTCAGGAATGTGTTATTCCAATCATCCATGAAAGAAGAAGACAGAATTATGGTCCACAACTTAGTGCAGACTCATTCCTATGGATTTTGGATGGAGAGTCTGAAAGAGAAGGGAGCTGTTTGTGGAGCAGGAATGACCACATCATTATTGAACAGAGTATTTGATATCCAAAATGGCAATTCACTTTCTGAAAGTCATACAATTTGATAGTGGTGGAGCCCAGGAAGGCAGTCAGATTCTTTAATTCTTTAATTCAGATTCTTTAATTTGGTATTCTTTCACATTTTTTTAATTTCATCATATTATGGGGGTACAAATATTAAGGTTACATAGATTGTCCTTGCCACCCCTCCCCCCACCAAGTCAGAGCTTCTAGCGCGTCCATCCTCCAGGTGCTGCGCGTCACACTCATACACCCATCCCCTCCTCCCCCTCCCACCTGCCCAACACCCATTAATTTTTTTTTGACATTTTGGTTATATTTTATATCTTTGCCTCTCCCTAGGAAGGGTTAGAGGTATGCCCTTCCCCCCGACAATGCTCACCAAATCCCTAAGATGTGGGTCTACCCACCCACCCCCAATCCCTGGTGAACACTACCACCATTTGAGCACCATAGTTTTAATCAATCAGTACCAATTTGATGGCGAGTAGATGTGGAGCCCATTTTCCTGATCATGTGTCGCCTCACTTTGGATAATGGGCTTAAGCTTAATCCAGGATAGTATAAGTGGTGCTAGCTCACTGTCGTTTCTTAGAATTGAGTAATATTCCATTGTGAACATATACCAAATTTTAATTATCTACTCATGAATTGACGGGTATTTGGGTTGTTTCCATGTCCTTGCAATACTGAATTGTGCTGCAATAAACATTCGGGTGCAGATGTCTTTATATAGAATGTCTTACA
This sequence comes from Cheirogaleus medius, assembly GCA_008086735.1. NCBI lineage: Eukaryota > Metazoa > Chordata > Mammalia > Primates > Cheirogaleidae > Cheirogaleus > Cheirogaleus medius. Next base: position 61,418,808 of record VBSM01002608.1, read on the forward strand.
CTCTTTTGGGTAGATGCCTAACAATGCTATTGCTGGATTGAATGGTATTTCTATTTTTAGCTGCTTGAGGTATCTCCAAATTCTTTTCCACAAAGGCTGCACTAATTTGCAGTCCCGCCAGCAGTGAAAGAGTGTTCCTGTCTCTCCACATCCTCGCCAGCATTTGTTGTTTTGGCATTTCTTGATACAGGCCATTCTCACTGGGGTTAGGTGGTATCTCATTGTGGTTTTGATTTGCATTTCTCTAATGATTTGAGATGTTGAGCATTTTTTTATATGTTTGCAGGCCATTTCTCTGTCTTCTTCAGAGAAGCTTCTGTTCATTTCTGTTGCCCATTTCTTGATGGGGTTGTTTGATTTTTTTCTTGTTAATTCTTTTAAGTTCTAGATAGATTCTTGTTATTAGACCTTTATCAGAAGTGTAGAGAGCAAATATTTTCTCCCATTCTGTGGGTTGTCTATTTGCTCTAATGATAGTTTCCTTGGCTGTGCAGAAGCTTTTTGATTTGATCAGGTTCCATTTGTTTATTTTTGATGCTGCAGTGATTGCCTTGGGGGGTCTTCCTAAGAATTCTTTGCCTAGGCCAATGTCTGATAGGGTTTCCCAACATCTTCTTCTAGGATTCTTAAGGTTTAATGCCTTAGGGTTAAATCTGTTATCCATCTTGAGTGGATTTTTGTGAGAGGAGAGAGGTAGGGAATCCTCATTCAATCTTCTGCATGTAACTATCCAGTTTTCCCAGCACCATTTATTGAAGAGAGATTCTTTTCCCCATCGTATATTTTTGTCTGCTTTATCAAAGAGTAGGTTACCATATGCAGATAGTTTCATCTCTGGAATCTGTTCTATTCCAAATATGGATGCTTCTGTTCTTGTGCCATTCCAAGGCTGATTCAACTATTATTGCTTTATAGTACAGCTTGAAGTCAGGAAATATTCTTTCAAATTTGTTAGTGTTAGAACAAGAAATGCCATCTCTGTTAGACATTTTCAGCTACCAATTAACACTATCCTAACCTGATAGTAGGTGCTAAGTGAGATACTAAAGAATTATAAAGCATAGTATACATTCAGACATGACTAATGTTTGCCAGGGTTGACTTTCACATACATTTTGTCTAGGACCTTACAATACCCTTGGTGGTATTCAGGGCCAAATTACATAAACACAAGAGATAATGTAATTAAAAGTTAATATTTATAGTGCTTTCTCTACTACTAGAAGAACACTATAAAAGGAAAAATCACCAGGAACCAGAATAATTGCAATAAGAGTTAGGGAGCAGGTAAAATTTGATCTGAGTTTTAAAGAGTAGATACATTTATTATAGCAATAGAGGAGAATGAGGGCATTCTGGGCAAGGGAATATTCTTGAGCAATGGTGCAGAGATGAAAATGGTTGTATTTTGGTGCTATGGTGGAGAGAAATTTGGGGGATTTTTAACTGAACAAAGCAGAGAGATTCTGATGGAAAATTTTGACTTAAGGGTTCCAGAATTTAAAATTATAAAACAGGTCTCACACACACACTTTAGAATTTTTGGTGTTTAGCTAAGTCATATCACACTCAAGTTATGCCTGTATGTGCTTTTACCAGTTCCTTGTGGTTTTCCAAAGTTTTGTACAGACTAAAAGCTTAAAATTTTCTGAAAGCTCCAAGATGTTATTAGAAACATGCAGCAGTATAAATGGCTGGAACTGCAAAGCGTGTTACCCTTTTCAACCTATTTATGGGTTAAAAATAGCAGAAACTGATTTTCAGACAAAGCAATAATCCTTACCATGAAAGTAAGGAGGAGTAAGCATATCCTTATATACCAGCTGTGTAAATTATTGCTAAGACAGATCTTCAGTCTTAGACAAGAGGGAAAAAATCAATATTAATCCACTCTTACTTGTAATGGAAGGATGTGGTCATATAAAGTATTACTGGCTAGCACAGGATCACAGTCTGAATTTGAAGACAGATGCTATATGTTTGCTATGGAAACAATAGACCGTAACATTGTATTTGATATGGAAAAATCAATCACAGCATTACCAGCTAGAAACTGCTCCACTTTGAGGCAAGAATACAAAGTACCTCAAGCAGTTGTTAAACAGAAGAGGTTTCATGATTATTTAATCACTTGAGAGGCCAAACCAATTAAAACATCATCTGTCAATACCTTCTTTAGGATTTGTTTTCAGGAATAATAAATGCTTTCTCAAATCTGTTGTCTTGACCTAAATGACGACAATAGAGAAATAAATACCATCAGGAGAAGATTTACATTTTCTAGCGGGAAGTGGTTTCAGATTTTATTTGGAACTGAAAAAGGCCAAAGTTCCTTCAGGCATTTTTTCTGGAATTTATCAGATAAAACTCCAGGCTTACAAAGGTTTGACAGTGTGTATCTGAATCAAATAACAACCAGAGTGCACAAAGCCTGCAGGCTTCAGGAATCTGGTATGAATTCATCTCTGGCTGTGCCCACACACACGTTGTGAAATGGTGCCCACTGCAAGCATTCAGATGTTTAATTCCCAGCAGCTTGTGTAGAAGCCATGGAGCAGTTTCAGTGCACCTGGGAAATAGGCAGTTAAGCCTGGAGCAGTGAGAGCTTAGGCTGGAAAGATAGACTGAGGCTTTCAGTACCTTCCCAAGGAGTCTGAACTTAAAAATCTAAGGAAGCAAAGAAGAGATTCCTAAGATATTAAAGTAAGAAAATGATACAATCAAATGAGTATTTTAGAAAAATAACCATGGAGGCAATATAGATGATGGATTATAGGGGAAAGATTCTAGAAACAAGAACCGTGTAGGAGTCTACAGCAGTTTGCAAAGAGTTTGATTTTAAGCAAGGGTGGTTATTTATGAAGAGGAGAAGGCAAAGGTCAGAGTTTGGAAGAAAGTGGACTACAAAGAATTCATGTAGGTTAGAGAGGAAGGAATTGAAAATGACATTCAGGTTTTTCCTTGTGAACCTCATTAGATATCAAGCTCTCTAATAGATTTGGGAAGACACAATAATGAGAATCATTGAAAATAACACTTACATTTTAGAGATTCAAAGTTAATTCTAATAATGCACATAGTGAGCATTGAGGGAGGAAAGAGAGTGTTTGGTTTATTTAAACTTTGCTTTAAATTCCTGTTCACCGTTTTACTAGCCTTTTAATCTTGGGAATATTACTTAATATGACCGAGCTCCATTCCTTCATCAATTTTAAAAATTGGGAAATAATAACTGGCATTGTTATTGTGAAAACCAAATGACATCATTTAGTCATATGACTGCCTTGCATTAAAATAGCTGTTGAATAAATACTAGAATTACTACTAGTATTTTAAAAACTTCCAATTTTAAAAAATGAATAATATATTGAATACAACTTTTTAAAAAATTATATGTGACATCAAATCCTCTAAATATGAATAATTTATTTTAAAGAGAATGATTTTGACCACTTAATTAAAGATAAAGAATATTTTTCACTGAGTTGTATAAATATAAAAAGTACCCAAAGTAAATAAACTCACAGTGGCTATTTTCAGCAGGATATAGTTTGAAAATAGAACCATCTTTCTGAGTATTTACAATTTGTAATATGAGGTTCAGTTGTTCCATCACCCTTAAAAGGCTTCCATTGTCCAGATGCTTATGAGGTCTTATGGAAACAATTAGGCCCTCAAATTCAAGACTGTTCAGTTATCTCAGAATATAGTTTCTCATATCATTTCTCTTATTTCTTATTCAGGACTTACAGTTTGCAGAAAATCAAATTATAAAGAAAAGATAAATTGGTCTATTCATTTACTTCCCCTGCTTTTGTAACTATGACCAAGAAACTTCTTTGACCACAAATAAGCAGTCTTTCTAATATTATTTATTGTTCAGAGTTGTCAGTTTCCACAGGTGGCCTAAGAAAATATATTTAACAACTGTACTTCACACACTCTTTCTCTTCTCCATTTCCTGATTCTGATTTTTATCCTAACTTGACTTGGCTGAGAAGTGTTCTATACTCCATAAAATTCCTCCAGCTCTGTAGAAAATGTGAAGGTCATCTATTAATAAGTCTCTAACTACTGCCTTATTCTCTTCTGTGTCAAACATGTAGAGGCTTCAACACTTACACTTGAAAAAAGTGTTCATTTTAAATTAAATATTATTTGTCAATTTCTTACATGAAATATTTCCCCCTTCAACATTTTCAAACATACGGATTCATTTAATACATTAACTGTAGTATGAGTTGTATTTAACTCACACTAGTTTTGAGCCTGGGGCTTGTGAAGCATATGGAACTCACGTCTCTTCACCCTGGGAGCTGCAAGAACTGTTTTACAAGTTGCATATAACTCACACAGAGAAAACAGTAAAAAATAACAAATTTTTCATTAAATTAGAAACGATCATTTTGTTTTCAAAGTTTTTATTCTATTTATGTAATAAAAAACCATGGCCCCATGGAAAATTTGTTTTCTAGTGTGGCAGTCAATGTGTTAAGCCTTTTATTGCCACAGAATATACTAGGAAATTTCTGTGAGCACTTTAATGCTTTCTTTCCTAAGTCTAATATACCCAATTGAATGGAGTATGCAAAAATTAATTTGGCAGTCTTCAATCTCCCAAACCCATCTAGAGTTGTGCTAGCATACATCACAGAGTAATTAATTACAGTGCATTGCCCATGCATAGTACTCTGTCCTACACATAGCATTATGTAGACACTCAAAAATAATTAATTGTTGAAAGAGGAGTGAAATATGATGTAGTTACATAATCTTAGGTAAATTGCTTACTTCTCTTGCATAAATTTCCTTGTCTATTAAACAGAAGTAACAGTAACACCTTTCTCAATGGTAATTGTGATATTAAATGAGATAATACCTATAAAGTGCTTGGTATAGCATGTGTCACAAAGTAAATGCTTAATAAATATTAACGTCTACTATTGTCTAGATCAGTACTATCTGATAGAAAGATAATGTAAGCCACATACGGAATTTTAAATCCTTCTATTAGCAATATTTAAAACGTTAAAAAATGTCAACATGTAATTAATATAAAAAGTTATTAATGAGATATTTTACATTCTCTTTCCTACTATATCTACAAAATCCAATGTGTATTTTACACTTACAGTGCATCCCAATTCAGTCTGGCCACATTTAAGTACTCAGTTGCTACTTGTGGCTAATGGCTACTGATTTAGACAGCACAGACCTAAATGCTTATTAAGTTTGAACATGAGGAACATGCAACTCTGAGAGAGTCATTTCTTTAAAATGGTAGCAAAAACTTCAAAAAGGAGAAAAAAGAAAGCTTTAAGGAATGTATCAGTACCAGGGTCCCGATGATCTTACTATTTTCTTATTAAGTGACCTTAGTAAATACTGCTTCAAGTAAGTGAATAGTAAGAATAATACTATTTGAATTACAAAAATAATTATTACTATACATTTTAGAAAAGGGTGAAGTCTGCTATTATTTTAGGAAAAGCATATTCTGAAATTGGTAAACATACATGCAATTCTGGAGTAAGCTTGGTTCTCGTGGAGTTAAAAAGACCCACACAGTGTTCAAAATGTTCTTAAAATATTTTGAAAAAAAATGTCTCACTGTGCTAAAGTACAAAAGCTCTCCTGGGGTACACCCTGGGTTTGCTAGCTAAATGCACCCTCATAGGCAGTTTAAAAAAAAGAAGAAAATCTCTCTACTTTCTCCTCCTCCCTACACAAGCTGATTTCACAAGCTCTTTACATGCTTTATTTACTACTCAGTTTCATCCTTGGGAGAGAAACTTGAAATATTTATTCACTGAATATTATTCTTTTAAAATGCTTCTTAAGCCAAGGATTTGGTAAATAGCAGGAAAAAAGTGTCTGCAACAGTCAGTGTAATTATTATCCCTGAAATTGCATTTTAAAATATTTTACTAATTAAAGAAGTTTTCTGCAAAACCAGGCAAAGAACTAAGAGAATAAAGAGGCTCAAAAATCCGAGCAAAGTAAGCCTGTCCAGCTGTATGTATGTACACATGCTTAATTCTTACATAAAGCCCAACAACATTAATCATGTCTGTAAAATGATAACCACAACGACAGCTCTCGCTCCGCTCTGCAGTCAGCCATAAAAGGAAGCAGTTTCTAGCCATAACCCTCCACTACAAGCAAATAACTGACGGGCAGCGGTCTTTTTGTCAGATTCTGACAACTGAATCAATAAAAAGACACAGCAAAAGTTCAATCAGAACAGACACCACTAATACGGCTGGCCTTTTGGGACCCACAGAAGCGTGGAACTGCTTTTCCATGTTAATTTCTCTTCACTACCCCTTGGGGTTATCACCTTCTCTGGCCCCTGTTAATTAAAAACTGCCTCCTACTAAAGTTCTTTGGCAAGCATTTCCCTCGTGTCAGCCTATTCTGCTGACTGCTAAGAGAAGAAATGGACGAAGGAGTACTGTGAAGCCAAGAATGCCATGATGCCAAAACCCTGCTCTTATTCTTCCAAAACATAGTCTGTACAATCAATAGATTTTTTTCCCCACAGATTCCTTTATAGTATAATTGTGGACTAACAAAACACAAGTAAGAACAATTAAAGATATAATAATAATGTATCAAAGTCAAGCATGGTGAAATTAGTTAATAGCTATGTAGGCAAATCAATAAGTAGGTAGACTGGTATGGGCATGGTATTTTTTGGTCTAGCCTTATTTTGGAATTTGTTGAATATAGAAATGTTAACTATATACACATTTCTATTTGTTAATTCAGCCTAGCACCCAGATTTTTCACTCTTTCTTTTCCTATAATAGAGAAACAGTTACTCCTACCTATTTGCCAATCCCCAATTAGTATCAGGATTGATCATAAAGACCAGGTTACTTTGCATCTGTGCAAAGCCTGTAAGAAGAAATGTTTATACTTTAAAAATGGTAGCTAGGTCTTTTCAGCCATGTTAATGACAAACATGAATTACCTATATAGCTAGTGGGTCAGCCTGTTGCAAATTTGTTGTTTGATTAAACATGCTTTTATATATTTTACATCCAAAATAAAGTAATACATTTAAACAATGCTGAACCACATATTATAAAAAGTAAAAGTCTTCTCATTCACTAATACTCTTCCCATCTCCTTGCCATCATTAATTATTACTATCTTTTAGAAATTTCTATGCATTTATAAACACACATGCACAAATATATGGCATCGTCTTGTTATTTATATAGTATGATCATAATGTATACCTTTTTTACTACTTGCTTTTTTACTTAATAGTGTGTCCTGGAGCTGTTTCCATTTTTCCAAATGTGGAATTATTAGGCAGACATTTGACATATATTAAAATTTGATAAATACTGCAAAATTGTACACCAGAAAGGCTTTAAAAGTTCCTCTTCCACTAACAATGTAAAGTTCACCCATTTCATCATACCTTCTCCAACACTGGCTATTGTCATTCATTTTAATATTCTGCTGGTTGTGATTTGCAGGACTTGACTTAGGATCTGTGCTATTTAATCTCAGTTATATAATTTCAGTCAAATAATCTATTCCAGATAAACTTATATGTTGCTGTTAATACCTAAAGTAAATCACTTTCTCCAGTCTCTGCCCAATTACACAAGAATATAGCAAGCCATCACTTCTTTATGTTTCTCCAGTCTTGCTTGCAATAAGCCACTATTCTAGGTTATCTTGGATTTTTATTCCAAACTGTTATGCTTTTCATTACTTATCAATATTTTAAGAACATATTGATATGTTTTCTGTTTTTTAATTCACTTCTGTTCTTTGATTTCTCTTCCCTAATAATAATGATAGTTATTATTATTATATTTTGTTGCAGTATTTTCCATAATGTTTTCCAGGGAGATTATGACTCAGTAAATTTACTGAGTCTTTGGATGCTCAAAAGACTTTATTTTAATTCCATGATTAAGTGTTTATTAGATTAAATGTAAAGTATAGATTAAAATATCTTTCTTGGAGTAATGTCAATAAGACGGCAGACTTGGAAACTTTAGGCTCTCATTCCCTCATTGAAATATCAAGTAAATAACTACAGACTGACTGAAATAGCTCTGTGAGAGCTTAGGAAGCTAGTCAAAGATCTGCAGCAATTAAGCAACACCAAATTAAGAAAAGCCACACTCAAAATGGGAGGAAATTTTGGGATGGTTTTAGTCACCCATATCCTACTCCCTCCCTGGAGACACATTGCACAGTCAGGAGGAAATGTCTCAGTTCTCTGTTTTGGGAAGAGAAGGAAAGGATAGAACTTGTTTGAAATATTCTGACAAATCTGTGGATTACCTAAGGGACTGATTTCTTTATGACCTGACTCAGAGTTCAGACAGGATGGTGGCATAGTTTGGATCTCAGGTTGGAATCCAAAGAATACTGTCGCTGGTACTGCATGGGAAAACTGCAGAGAGACTCCAGACCCACAGATGTCTGGAGGCACGAGATTATAGGAAGAAGAATACAACAGAATATCTAAGGCTTCAAACAGTAGGGTGAGATTTTTAGGGAAATTAAGACATGTAAAAGCAGTCCTCCATTTAGGACAATTAAGAAAAGGAAAAACACACAGTCCTGGGGAAGATATTCCCAGAAACAATCTGAGACGAAGTTCAGCCTTCATGATAGGCTGATTAGTTAAGGTCTTCCCCCACACAGAGCCAGTGTGCAAAAGCTGGAAGAATTCCCCTCCCTCTAAGGACCAATTTTCAGCAAAAGATCACAGGCATACAAAGAAACAGGGAAACATAGTGCATTAAAAGAAACAAACAAAAAAAAATTCTCCAAACACTACCCTAAGGAAACACAGGCCTGACTGATTTGACAAAGAATTTAAAATGACTGTCTTAAATATAATCATTGAACTAAAAGAGATCATGACCTAAACAAAATTAGGGGAAAAAATTATGAACAAAATAAGAATATCAACGAATAAATAGAAATTATGAAAAAGAACCAAACAAATTTTGAAGCTAAAAAGTATAACAGCTAAATTTAAAAATTCACTAAAGGGTTTTGACAGTAGAGTTAATTAGGCAGAAGGATCAATGATCTTAAATACAGGTCATTTGAAAGTATTGAATCCAGAAAGCAAAAAGCAAAAAAGAATGTGAACAGAGTCTAAGGGGATTTGGGGAGACCATCAAGAAGCCAAACAGATGCATTATGGAAGTCCAAGAAGGACGAGAGAGAGAAGGAGCAGAGAACTTATTTAAAAAAATAATGCCTAAACAAGAGCGGGGACGGGATGAGGCTGCGGTTGATCCCGGGACGGTGAGCTGCAGCCGCTGAGGCGCCAATCTGGCCGCACTGACCCTGAGCGCAGCCCGACAGTCTCCGCACGCACGTGCATCCGACCCTGAGCGCAGCCTGACGGTCTCGATTGTAGTGGTAGTCTAACTCCTCCATTCTGTTGAGAAAATACATCGTTTTCACTTCAGTGGCTTTTAATCCTGCTTATGAATTTTAGATTTTTTGTTTGTTCTCTCTTTTTGCCAAAATTTAACTGTTTGGTGAAGCCCTCAAAACCTCCTTGCTTTGCATGCATGAATGTGCCAAGCCAGTGTAGGAGAGCTAGAAGCCACTTCATAACAAACTGCAATTGTTTGGTGTTTGTTGCCTGTACATAGTGACCAGTGTGCGTAAGGAAACCGAGGCGTGGTGCAGAGAGGTTCTGGTTGTCAAGGCTGGTTCTGCAGTGACAGGTCCAAGGGCTGCCCGCTCGCTCGGGGCTCACCAGTGTGCTGGGCAGACATCGGCCTCAGACAGGGGTCCTCTTTCCCCAGAGCCCCACTGGACCATTCTCCTCCGTTTTATTTTGTTAACGAAATTCTTTCCAAATTGGATTATTCTAGGATTTCTTCCATGGTGGAGTTTTGTTTCTGATCTTGTTTTCCATATGGATATTGGAAGAGAGAGAGGTTGTTTTCTGATATTAAAAACCTTTCATTCTGACAGCAGGTAAACTTGAAAAATTACTTGGACTCCTTGAAGCAAAGGAAAGTGATTCATTTGTATAATTAAATTATCTGTTCTTCTACTTTACTCTTCTTGCGGAAAAACTGTGTGATGTTTTTAAAATTGTTGTTTAAGAGGAAAGTTTGTAGCTACTCTCACGCCCAAGAAAGCACAGCATTCAAATGTGAAGGGTGTCTGAATCGTCCTCCCCTGCGCCCCACTGCCTGTCGGCCTCCTCTTCCCCGTGTCAGGAATGGCAGCCATGGCTAGCAGCACGGGAGAGAGGCGGCTCTGGACGCTACTGGGCCAGGGCACATGTGCCTTTTCTATTTTAATCTTAGAAAATTTGTTCAGCAAAGTGATGAGAGATTGTGGTCCCAAGTTTCAGTATTTGCCTAGCTTCCCTTTTCATTTTTACAGAATTAAAATGACCTCAAATACCTCAAACTCTGCATTCCAAACCAAGACGTATAGCAGTTAAAGT
>VBSM01002608.1:61429372-61487876 GCA_008086735.1 Cheirogaleus medius
GGGTTTCCTGACAACCAAAGAGGAGGGCTGCACTTCAAGTTCTGTGTTAAAATGATATTAGTTTGGGTGCCTTTCTTGTTGACTTTTACACTTGTGGTTTAGGAGCTCAAATCTACTTTGCCAGGTTTCTTTTGTCTTTCTTTGGAATTGGCAGTTCTAGAAGATGTTGGGAATTTAATTCCTTCATTCTGCCTTGATTTCCTGCACTTTGAGATGAGGCAGTTAGGGAGGGTGGCCTCTGGCACCCTGTGCCTGCCTGTGTAGCCCTGTCCTTCCCCTTGGTGGCCCCAGCATGGGCAGGTACTTTCCTGCTGACACCACGGAAAGCCCTTTTGCCCAGGTCAGGCCTAACCTGTGGGCCCAGAAAGGGAATTCTAAGGGCTCTCGGTTGAGGAAAACAAAAAGAATTGATGTGTGTTTGCTAACCATCGTGTGAGGATTTTTCTTTTGCCTATTTCATTGCCACAAGCACTTCCTCTGTGCTTGAACCAGTCGGAGTGTGGCCTGCTGGCCTTGGGCATGAGGGAGCGACAGGGAGACAGGAGAGAGAGAGAAGCCGTGAGGGTGTCACTAGGACTCTTACTGCCATGCCAGGAGCCGAGACGAGAAGGGACTCTGAACCAGACAACACATGTACTGATTTGCTGAACTCCAAACTATACACCAATATTAATTTTTTAATTATATATTTTTCCAAACTTCGAGAAAGGTCATGGGGGTGGGAGATAGGAAACAAAACCTGGAAATTTATCAAATGGGCTCTGGATCAGGACCAAACCTTTTTGTAGTTTCTAAAACGATGAAACCAAAAGCTGGATTGAAGCTGGAGTGAAAAAGAACTGAATTCAGTGGGGTGTGGTGACATGTGCGTGTCGTCCCAGCTGCGCAGGGGCTGTGGAGGAGCCTCCCTTCTCCCTGGAGGAGTTCAAGGCCAGCCTGGGCAATGTGGCAAGACCCCGTCTCTTAAAAAAGAAAAACAAAAACCTGAATTCAATCCCTGTTTCTGCCACTGATAGCCGTGAGCAGCTGGTTACCTGGGGACCGCGGTTCTCTGGACTGTTGAGTGGGAATCGTCCCCACTTCACAGGGTTGTTGTGAGGTTATAACGTGAGCGTCTGTCCTGCAGTGCCCAGCTCAGGGCCTGGCCGGTCCAATAAATGCTAAAACAGAAAAAATAAAATAAAATAACGACTGAAAATGTCCCAAATTTGAGGAAAGAAATGAATATATATAAAACAAGAAGTTCAACAAACTCCAAATCAGATAAACCTAAGGAGACATACAATGAGACACATTATATTCAAATCGTTGACGGTCAAGCACAAAGAGAACCTTGAAAGCAGCAAGAGAAAAGAAACTCATCACACAGAAGAGAGCCTCTGTAAGATTATGTGTATTTATTAAGTAGAAACATTTTAGGCCAGAAGGCAGTGGAAAGATATACTTAATGTGCTAAAAGAAAAATTTAAAAACTTAACTGAGAACACTATATCTGATAAAATTATCATTCAAAAATGTGAATGAGTACACAATATGTAAAGATGTAACTTGTGACATCAGTACTACAAAGGGAGCAGAGCTGTAAAGGAGTAGAGTTTTTGCATGAAATTGAAGTTAAGTTGTTATCAGTTTAAGTAGTTATAACTTTAACTCTTTTATGTAATTGCCATGATAACCACAAAGAAAACATCTATAGAATATACACAAAAGGAAATGAGAAAGAAATCAAAGTGTATCACTATTAAAAAAAAAAACTAAACTAAACACAAAAAAGGCAGAAGGGAGGAAATGAGGGACAAAAAAGATAGAAAACATACAGAAAACAATTAACAAACTGTAAGTAGTAAGTCTTTCCCTATCAGTAATTATGTTAAATTTAAATTGACCAAACTCCCACAATCAAAATACATAGATTGGCTGAATGGGTTAAAAGAACAGGATCCTACTATGTGCTGCCTACAAGAGACTCACTTTAGATCTAAGGACACACATAGGTTGAAATCGAAAGGATGGAAAAAGGTATTCTATGCAAATAGTAACCAAAACAAAACATTGGGTGACTAATATCAGACAAAATAAACTTCAGCTCAAAGCCTATTAGACAGAAAAGGGCATTATATATTGAATGATAAAAGGATCAATTTTCCAAGAATATACAACAATTATAAACATAGATGCACCACATACAAGAACTCCTAAATATTTTATATACAGCAAACATTACAGAATTGATGGGAAAAACAGGGAGATCTACAATAATAGTAGGAGACTTCAATACTCCACTTTTAACAATGGATAGTACAACAAAACAGAAGATTAGTAAGGAAACAGAAGACTTGAACAACACTGTAAAATAATTGAACCTAACAGACACACAATGAACATTCCACCCATCAACAACAGAATACACATTTTCTCAAGCACACATAGAACATTCTCCCAGTAGACTGTATTTCATGCTACAAAACAAGTGTTAAGAAATTTTAAAATATTATAATCATACAAAGTATTTTTTCTGATTATAAGGAAATGAAAATGGAAATCAATAGAAGAACGTGAATTAGAAGATCCACAAATTATATAACATATTTTTTTAATAACCAATAGTAAGTCAAATAAAAAAAACATAAGGGAAATTTTAAAATATCTTGAAAAAATGAAAATGAAATCACAATATACCAAAACTCATGGGCTTCAGTGAAATCAGCATGAAGAGGGAAATTTATAGCTATAAATGCTACTTTAAAAGACAAAAGTAAGGAGACCTCAAAAAATTAACAACTTTATACCTTAAGAAACTAGAAAATTAGAATCTATGTCCCAATTGTTTTCTTTCTATTTTTATAAAGACAGGGTCTCGCTCTGTCACCCAGGCTGGCGTGCAGTGGCGAGATCATAGCTCACTGCGACCTTGAACTCTGGGGCTCAAAAGATTGTCCCACCTCAGCCTCCTGAGTAGCTAGGACTACAGGCACATGCCACCATGCCCTGCTATTTTTTTTTATTTTCTTGTAGAGACAGAGTTTCTATGTTGCCCAAGCTGGTCTCAAACTCCTGGCCTCAAGCAATCCTCCTGCCTTAGCCTCCCAAAGTGCTGGGGTTATAGGCATGAGCCACTATGTCTGGCCCAAAATCTAAAATGAAGAAACTAAACCCAAAGCTAGTAGAAGAAAAGAAATAATAAAGACGAGGGTACAGATAAACAAAAACGTCTTTCTTGAACGTATTCTATAATACTTCTCACTATTTTCTGTATATACTATTCCATAAGAATCATCTGATGTCATGTTGAATCCTTTTTCTTTGGGAATAAACTTTATTTCCCTTTCCAATTTTTCTGAAAGCATCTGGAATGCTTTGGTGTTTCTCTTCTATGCTTTTGACTTTCCTCAAATACCTTGGTTGTCTATTCGTAGATGTAAAATAAGTTTAAGGGTGATTTGTATATATGGCGAATGTGATTTTCTCTGCAGTTAAGTTTTATTTCCCAGTATGCCTCTGTTGTGACTGGGGTGGCTGACTCAAAATGTTTTCAAAGTGTTGTGGCTTACTGATCACTACAATTTACTTTAAAGTTTGGAGGCCTTAAACAAGCGGATAGTTTTCTCCTCGCTAGCTGCCAAAATAAGGAGAGATTCCTCCTGGCAGTGGAGAAACTGAGTTCATTGTGCCTTTCAAACAAACTGCTGTCTTTTTCCCCTTCGGATTTGCATTGATGGTTGTTACTAATAGTTACCTTAAACGCTGCTCTGTTTCTCTTGTGGGCTTTCACACTGATACTAGCACTCTCCCCAGCCAGAGAGAGCATATCCCGTAGAGTGTGGTTCTCAGGTTTCAGCTTGGAATCAAATGTCCAATGTAGGATTGGTTATGTGAACCAGGCATGGTTTTCCCCAATGCCTTGAAGACATTTAAATAATTAATTTTTCTGACAATTGTTCTGGAAGCACCTTCTGCTACCTTTGCTAATCACTTTTGCCCTTAATCATTCCCTGAATCTCCCCTGTAGTTTACTTCTGAGGATATTTTAAACTATAGTTTCCTTAGCATTTGGATCTTATTTGTTTAATGGACCTGGTACACCAATATCATTAGAAAATACTTTCAAGTACTAATGAGAATGTGTGCTTTATTTTGTGCCATTTTCAGGTATTTGGAGGTAATAGTGGAGGTAAATGCACGAGCTAAGTTCAAAATCCTGGTCAAGTCTGGAAATTTGCTGTTTCGGAATATCCTATGAATTGGGAGAGAAAAACTAGTTAGAGGATTCAAACTCGCACGTAGCTGTAAACATGAAGCACCTGGCCAATGACTTACAAGCTTCACTGAAACAGAATACTTTATGTGGTGTAGGCATGTGACTATGATCTAGTTAAAATGCCAAAAATTGTTTTCTTCATCGTGAGTAAATGTTTCCAAACATTTCTGCAAATTAAACTATAATTTTCTGATAAGATACCAGTGGAAACAGATCTTAGTGCAAATTAATAATTTATCAGTACTAACAATATAAATGTAAATGACTTAAAATTTATAGTCACAATTTATATATGCAAATCAACTTTCTTTATTTTTCTATAAGTCAGCTTACATATGAGCCTCAAGTTTTGGTCTGTAGAGGGAAAGTAGAGGTATGTATGATTGTATGTTGGAATGTGGGTAGACTATTAATCTTATCCGTTAAAAGCAACATGCTCACTTCTGATTAATCATTTAACTATTTTGGCAATTACCCAGCCTTTCAAGATTTCCACCCACTCTTGTTCCTTTCATCTAGGAGATGTCTTTTTGCAAGGGAAATCCATTTATTCATTTATGTATTCAATCGACTAATATTAATTGAAAGTCTGTTGTATGCTAGACACTAGAGATATATACATGAAGGAGACCGACAATGCTTTTGCCCTCACAGATTTACATTCTAGTGGGGAGATTGGGAGATATGCACACACACAAAAAATATGCACATAAATACACTATATAATTTTATAAATACACAGTATTAAGCACTGTGAAGAAAATACAACAGGATAAAGGCACAGAGAGGAGGCTATTTAGAAAGAATGCTTTGGGAAAATCTCTAAGAAGAGAACTTTCATACAGAGATTTGAATACAGTGAGAGGATGTATTTGTGAGATCTGAAGGAAGAGCATTTTCAGCAGTGGAAACAGCCTGCAAAGGCCCTGGTAGAATGACCATCTCATCCCAGTAGGAATGTTTGAAGCAGAACAAGAGAACTCCGGGACTAGAGTAGACTCAGGAGAGTAGGAGCAGATGGGGCTAGAGAGACCAGTAGGGGCCAAATCACGTTCAGCCGGAAGGAATATCGAGTGTTAGGGACAAGTGTCTGGTTTCAGGCTGTCCTGGCCTTCCCAGCTGCCAGAGAGACAGCTTGTCCCTATGCCCTCAGCTCCTCTCTCTCTCTGGAATACCTCAGCACAGACGGCACCCTGTGGCAGGCTCCAACATCAGCTCCCACCTGCATTGCCAGTCACCTGAGATTCGCCTGTGTCTGCCATGTGTTCATAGCCTCTGGTCTGGGAGATCTGTGCTTCAGATCTTGGAGACCAACCAGGGATTTCTTCCTCCCTCCTCTCTGGTAGCCGGAGGTGGTTTTGTTATTTACTGTAAACCTTGCTGAAACAAAGGAAGACTTGAAGTCATCTCAGGTCCCTCCTAAAGCCTCCATGGTACTGCCAGTGCTAGGTGAGGTTGAGTCCTAGTGGGGTTATGGTCAGAAAGCAGACCTTGAGTCCCTTCTGTCTCAGAGTCTCAAATATCATGGTTTGAGACCACTTTTGCTCACATCATTGCCGTCCCTACTGCCTGCCATGATTTCCACTGCAAAGAGGCAGAGTTAGGACCTGTCAAAGGCTCTCACCCCTGCTGGATCCCGATGCTCTCCCCTCTAGCTCTACCTCTTAACATCTCATCGAATTCTTACTTCATTCTGGGAGGGAGAAGAATGCCTCTCATGCCTCATGTCTGTTTTTTTTCACTAATTTATGTTTAGTTTTCATAAACTCCATGTTTTTAATACACCAGACCTCAGTCCTTGATATCAAATATTATTTTTATGTTTTATTTTGGAATTCAGAAAGTTTCTCTCAAGTTCCTGGCTCTTAGCGCTCAAAAGTATAGGTTTTAATACTTTTTGTGGTTATTTTTTTAACCTTATATATTAATACCAAAAAAAATCTGAAATTCAAAGCTGAACAAGAGCAACGATTGATTTGTTTTCAACTGTGCTAGGCCTTATTCTGAGGACAATGTGTAGAGAAAGCTCTCACTGATCCGTGACTGCCTGGAGAGAAGGTTCCAGGGGCAGACCACACAGTATGAACATTAGCCAGCTACACCTGGAAACTTTCTAGGGAACGTTTCCCCTTCAGTAAATAGATAGATGGATGGATAGATAGAAATAGTAGACAGATACTAAGGAAAAAGAGCCAGTCAGATCATAAGAGAAATGGCAAAGGGAAGAAAGGGGGATAAAACTCACATTTCTAAAGCATTTATACCCACAAAATACAAGTGGATAATTATCATTATCCTTATGTCTCAGTTGAAAAGTTGAGGTTCAAACATGTTCAACAGTTGGCCAAGGTTACACAGGAAATAGATGATAGAACTAAGGTCAAAGCCTTTGTCACTGTGAGTTTGTCATATCATAGGATATATCAAATTAAACCACATTTATTAAATACTCAAGAGAATATGATAGGTAGATAGACATATATAAATATTTTAGGTACTGAAAGGACTTTTAAAGAAAATACAAGTACTTTTTTCCTATAAAATTTATTAATAGGAAGATATCTGTGAATAATATTAATATTTGTCTATTGATATTAGCCAAAATTAGGTACTTGGCCTCAACATACATTAATCATTATCATCAGATTCTTGCATGCCTACGTAGGTTAGCTTCCCATGCTTAATGAATTAGAAAGCTCTCCTGAAGCCTTCCTCTCAGCCCTTTGCTTGATATCCAAATGATGCTTTACTGGATACCAGTGTGGGTTTAGGAGGTCTTAGTGGCCAAGCCAAGGAAGCAGAATGGAGCCCAGAGTCTTCCCCAAGTTTAGAAGACGGAAGTCCTTTAAGGCAGAGAATAAGTTGACCAAATACAAAGTCCAAATACAAAGGGCAGGAGCAATGCTGGAAATAGAAGTTAGATCTGAGATCAGTTGCATTAATCCAGAGGATGGGCTCTGGGTAGGGCAACTGTAGGCACTAATTTTTCTGGATTCTAATTTCACATTTTTTGCCAATTATCCCAGCATGATTATTAATTGCACCTCTTTTACCCTCAAAAGTGTCCTGGTTTAGGGGAACTTTAGTGGCATCTGGTTTAAGGGAAAATTATGTGGTCACTTTATCCCTTGTTGATGACCAAAATCCATGTTGGAGCATCTGAAAATATTCTAATTGGTTGGAGTTACAAGTTAAGTAGGCAAGCTCAGGCATGACTTGAAGTGCATAGCCATGTTGGACTCTCTCCCAGATAATATTAAAATTGACTACTGGGATAGTAGTGAAAACAGCAAACAACAAAATAACAATAACACAATTATTTGCATTTGAAATATAAAAGTTAGGCTGTTCCATACTCAGCTCCTCCTCAGTATCTCTCATTTATTAAATTATGTATGTGCACAGCTGTTTGTACCACTAAGTTAAATGATTCTTGAGGTTAGTGACTCTGGCTTATTCACCTTTGTATCTCTCAATTTCTAGCATAAAATATGAACATTATAGATATTCAATAACAGGTACAAAAATTTATCTTAATTTTTCAGGCTGAAGAAAGTCCTCAGAGGTAGTGCTTGCTCTATTCCTCTGTATTCTTATGTAACTATGATAGACAGATAATAAGTTGCCCATAGATAATGTTTGGGAGATTGCATCATTGCCTTTATTTTATAAATAAGGAAACTGAGGCACAGAGATATTATTTAATTTTGCTCATGATAACCCAGGTATTTACTGATAGATATGAGATATGAACTCCAAATATTGTTGTAAAGTTAATCTTTTATCTAATGCACTCCCAATAAATATTGGGATATTTGTATATGAGACTCTTTTTTTTTTTCTGTCTTGGGATGTCTGATGATGACTTTCATAGTTTCTCAATCCACTAGGTCCAGTTTCCATACTGTTCCTACCCATGAAATTTCTGCTAGGCTCTCTTTTTAAAGCACTTGTCTTCAAAAGCCCATCTTAGAATTACTACAATGATTAATGATACATTCATGATCCTGTGATATTTTACAAGTTAAAACCAAACATTTGTTGATTTGACTATTTTACACCAACATATTACAAAACTCTCCCCAGATATTTCTAGGATATCAACCTCTTGAAGTTCTTATAAACACATCGCTTAATTCTTACAGATTCCTTGATATTTATGTGCTGTTAAAACCTTATATACTGAATGATTTATTACCTTTTTATACTGAGATTTATATACCTAGTGAACCACTCAGTAATAATAACAAAACAACAACAGAAACCATAGGCTAGCTCATTATTAAAGAATACCTTGAAGACTTACTTTTATAAAGAATTATACTATATATTTGATTCTAAAACATTCAAGTATATAAAATAAAAATAATGAACTTGTATAGTTATAACCATCATTGAATGTGGATTTTATTTAATTGGTATAATGTTATCCTCACTAGTTTTTGGTCAGAGAATAAATAAATATCTAAATAAATCCTCACATAGTTAAGGCTATGAAAACTGGAAAAATATATTGTCCCTAGTACCTTCTTTCTAAAAATTAGTATCCCATAATAAATGACCTCATTAGATTACGAAGTCTTAGAGGCCTTTCGTTGTGTTTGTAGACCTATATATGTATGTACTGGGTATCTAGCATGGGTCACTCAAGGATCCTTGTTGATTAACTCAATGATCTTTGTTTTTAAAAACATATATTCAATTCAATTTAAATAACATTGAATCAGACAGCCAATCCAGTGTCTATTAACAAGTGTCCGGTCAATTTAATAAAATTAAGCAATCAGTGAAATGCCAGTCGATACAGACAGTAGGTTATCTATGGATAAGCTCCCTACCCTACCCTGTTTCTGGATCCCTGATAGACACAAAATTCAGCTAAACTATTAATGTAGTTGGAAAGCTTCTCAGGAAACTTACCTTTCTAGAAAACTTATTTTCAAGTACATCTTCAATGCAATTGTATTTAATACTTCTAGACCAGTTGGCATTAAAAATTCAACATCCCAATTTTATTTAGAAAATCATATCGCAGATTTCTCTTTGTTTTAAATATGAATTTCTAATTTCTTAAGTGTTTAATGAAGATCTGAAAATCAAAGATTAAAAGGAAACACTTTCAGAAACAACATATCAGAAAGACCAACTCAAACCTTTGATGTTACACTTCGTTTCACCCCAAGAACAGTAAATTTTTTTTGACATGAACAAATGTATAAAAGACTATTTTTTATCAGGAAACTTTAACCTGTAAAAAAGTAAAGCATATTGTTTAAGCTTTATGTGTTTACAATTATTATAATACCAAATAGGAATGTATTGTCTTTGCTAAGGTTTCATATTTTTAGGCAGGATGGGAAAACAAAATTCATTTGTCCTTCTATGACAACAAGCTTCTTTGTCTAATTTTCGTGTGTTTCTTTGGCAGCTAAAACACCTTGAAATTACCTTCTCCAGCATAGAAGAATGATTTTTTTTCCTACTTCTAGCTGTCAGAGTGATTAGAATTTTAATTAGCAAAGTAGAGTGCAGAGAGGAAAACAACTGCAAAAAAAGGACAAAAGATTCTCAACTGGTGGAGAAACAAAGGGACGACTGCAGCTGCCTCACAGCGTGGTTGTTACCCCGTGATTCCTCACCATCCTGGATTTCCAGCACCTTAGCACACTGCTGTCCTTTAGCCCCACGCCAGCACAAGGTGGCCAGGGCCCTGAGGGATGTTTTCTCTAGTTGTCACTCAAAGTAAAGCAAGCCTCTTAAAGCACCCAAGCTCTAAGCAGCTCTGTTTCAATGCCGCCATCAACCTCTTTGCTCTACTCTCAGTGACCTACTATGTATCGTACGTCTAACCACAAAATACAGAATCGACCAAATACTCAAATAAACACTCTTGGATTGGTGATAATACCCTGGAGTTTTGGAGACATTCCTTCATATGCAGTGTGAAACACAGCAGACATCTTTAGTCAAGTAGATAGTCAAGAAATATGGAAAATCTATTAGTTGTTAAATACACTACTAATGGGCAAGGAGTCAGTATATTTCTGAAAAATCTAAGACACATCAGAGTACCCTAAATTTAATTATAATAGTTACAACTCCTACTTATTTATCATCTGTAATATTGCAAAGGTACAACGTGTGTGTTTGTGTGTGTGTGCGTGCGTGTGTGTGTATGTGAGGCAGATATTTATATATCTCCCAATTCTGTTTTGGAAGTAGCTATGAAAAGCCATAAAATATCAGGGTCCTTTGGCTTCAAAGTTACCTGATCAAGGTTTGACCCTGGCTTTGTCAGTGCTGGCTGTGTTACCTTAGGAAGCTTTTTTTTCCTTAAACTCTCTAAGCCTCCTTCTATCATCTGTTAAGAGTGGGAAACATAAAATATATGCCATGAAGATATTGTAGAGAGTGACTGATACGATGGCATACAAATAACTACCAGTGGATTATAAGTAATGTGATAATTGATGTGCAAGAACATAGGAGTATGCATTTAAATTGAGCTGTGAAATATGGGAAATATTTCAATGAGCAAAAATGGGAGCTGATGATTTCAGAAATATGCCAAAGCACAAAAGGACAGGCCATAATTTGCGGGTGGGGAGTAATCTAAGAAATGTAGAAGTCATGAGAACCAACAGTTGGAAGAGAAATTTGGTATATAGTAGGCTGGGATGAGAATGTGACCTACTCTGAATTCTATGCCAGGGTGCTTGGGACTCCAGCTTGGGGGCACTAGAATGTTTCTGAGGAAGGACACAACATGAATAATCAAATGTCTCAGAAATATAATCCGATATCGACGTGTATTATGGACAGACACGGGAAAAAGCAGTTAATAGTCAAAGTGAGAGGAAATGGATCTCTGATGTTGGTAACTGGCACATAAAGGAAAATAATGGTGAGAAAGCTGTGACTAGAAAGGCAGGATTTGACATCACGATGGGTGATAGGCAAGGCAGAAGGGGAGTCAATGATAACCATAACATTTCAAGCCTAGGAGAATTAAAGAATGTGATGCTATTTGTAGCCATAGGTGTTACTATAGTTTTCAAAACAGAAGAAGAAAATTTTAAGGGAAGGACCAAAAGTCTTTGAGTTCATAGTTGCAGAATGGAGTAATGTCAGAATGGTGTGATGAATATTGTTCCAACCAAGCTGCTGCCAGAAAGGATATAGGTTCCCCTTTGAAACTTAATTACTCATTCCTGCCCTTGAATCCCATTTATTGAGTTTATTTTTAATTAATTACTAAGGATCACTCAAGACACTAGGAGAATCCAACTTAATTTTGAAGTTGCATAATGTGTACTATTTCATTATTTTGAAGATACAGCTAAGCTATTAGCATTTCTTTTACTAAACCTATAATTTCATATGATGGAATTAGTTTGTATATTGACAGTGGAATTAATTTAAAATTGATGCATTTAGGATGTTGCAAAATATCATGTATTTATTCTATATCACAGAAAATGAAATTAAAATAGATATGTTATATATACAACTCCCAATCCAAAATTGTGCTATTTTCTAATTATTATGAGTAACAAGTGATCCAAATTACATTTTACATACAATTTCTATTTCAGTTGAAATCTGGGCTAAAGAGTTAAAACCAAAAGGCTTTCAACAAATGGATCATTGTCCAAGCTCTAGTAAATGTGCTACTGGTGTAACAAATTGGTTTGCTGACCTTTTGTCTGGTAACATAACGCATGACATATTTGTAATTTATGGAAATCAACCCACAGAGAATTTTTAGTTTCATGTAATTATAGACCACTGTGAGATCTAAATAAAGGTGAAGAAAAGGTCTTTGGGAAAGTAATGGTACACTGTTGATAAAAACCAAAAAGCAAAGTTCAAAGCACTGATCCATGCAATGCATCTTTAAATACTGGTAAGAGGCCAATAATTATAGTTAAAGTCAGTTACCAGCTGTGTTTTATTGCATACACTTTAAGGCACCATTGAAACTTCAACCCTATACTCAAGAATGTAGGGGAAAAATCACAAGACTGAATCTATCACCTAGTTACAAGTTGTGATAGTTCTTGGCAATTTCCAACTGCTTTGCTTAAGCGCTATTTTTAACAGGTAGTTACCAACCCAATCAGACTATCTCTTTTTAGCAGTCAGCCCAGCCTTCACCTGACTGAACTGTGTGAGTCAGCTCTGCTTTCAGCAGATCTTGGTTCAAAGCCTTATTCTGTCACATAATAAAAGTGCCACACTGGGCAAACTACACATATTCTCTGCATATACATTAGGGTTTTGAGGTGCTTTGAGGATTAAATGTGGTAATAGGTTTAAAGTGCTTTGAATGGTGTCTGATACATACTGAGCTCTGAATAAATGTTAGCATTTTTATCATTATTATTATCATTTCAGAGGAAGGAATAAAGAGGAAATTTATCTGGCCATGTCTTTCTCTCCTCTTTCCTGTCCCCCATTGCATAGAGTTTGCATCAAGGGAAATTAACTGCCCTGCACTTCTGTGTTGGTTACTTCATCCCTTAGGAAAATCTTTAGAAAAGCCAGATGTTCTGCCCTGCAGAGTGGCTAAAATAGCCATGTTACATTTTTTTATAGTTCCTAAGAAATATCAGGCTGTCTCTCACTCGTGGACCATCACATCCAAGTCTAGACAGCTCCTTCTTTTTGCTTGCATTACTCTTATTTGTTCTCTGTGTCCCAGCCTAGATATTCCCTCTTCCAGGAATCTTTCCCTGGTGCCCTGATAGGGATCAAACACTCTTCTACCTGCTACCGGACCTCTGCTCTTTCCTTTTTCCTCACACCAACCATTCTTCAGTGCAAGTGCTTACTCTCTGTCCTGTATGCTCCCGGGTCATTTCTCTGAGTGTAGGGACTTTATTTATTTTGCTTACTGCTATATCCCTAGCATCTAGCACAATTCCTAGCACACAGAA
The DNA here is from genome assembly GCA_008086735.1 of Cheirogaleus medius. NCBI lineage: Eukaryota > Metazoa > Chordata > Mammalia > Primates > Cheirogaleidae > Cheirogaleus > Cheirogaleus medius. The sequence continues at coordinate 61,442,570 of VBSM01002608.1, forward strand.
GCTGCTCACTAGATATTTGTAGAATAGATATTTATATTGACTGTTCTGCAGGATTGCTGTGATTATGAAATATTATTAAAATGCCTGTCACAGTTTAACATATTAATAAAGATAGCAGAACTTAGTATGTGCTTAGGCACAAAGTATCCTCATTTCTAATGCTCACTGTCAATAATTTTTCTCTGCCCCCAATTTGGTGTCTATTTGAGCAACATGCTTCCACATGCAATTCTTTTATCTTACTAGCTTTAACTTTGTCCTCTTCTTCTCCTACTCAATGAACTGTGTGAAAATATAATTAAATAAGAGTAATTCCATTATTAGGGATAATATAACTTGCATAAGGTAATATATCATAGTATATATCAATTACATTAGCTTTAAACAAAAAAATTCTCACTCCCACTCTGTAAAATCAACATTGTTCTAAGCTCCATTCCAAGGCTGGAGTTGATGGAGCAGGCACTGTATGCAACATTTCTGATCATTTTATAAACTGAAAAATAACTCTGGAGTATCCTATATAAACATTAAATGCTCCAGCCCAAAAACAACATAGGTCACTTCCATTCATAAACTATTGACCAGGAATAGTCACATGACCCCATCCAACCAAATGGAAGTCAAGAAGTACAATCTTACTATGTGCTTGGGAAGTGGATGAATTAAAATAGTCAGCAATCAAAACTAATGGCTGCTACATGATCAAACTTCAATATTTTAAGTATTATAGTAAATATCACCATTCTCAAAAAAAAACACCCAGTGATATGTGGATATGTCATGATCCTGAAAATGCTCTCTATATTTCCTTTCTCTAAATTTTTATCTCTAGACCAAACCTAGCTGTGAATAGCAAATTTGTCTGAGAAAAATAGCAAATAAAAGCAGACAGGCAGAAAAGAAAAATGAAAGAGGAAGGAAGGAAGGAAGGAAGGAAGGAAGGAAGGAAGGAAGGAAGGAAGGAAGGAAGGAAGGAAGGAAAAAGTAATTAGTAAAGTAGCCCTAAGAAATAACCAACCTTCTGACCTAGAGTTTAAGATCACTGCTTCCCAAGAAAACTATCAGGGACATCTAAATTTAAAGATGCCATGGTACTTAGGATTTATCCAAGGAAATTAAAACTCCATGTTTCAATTTCTAAGGTTATCTTTTGCAGATGGCACACCCAAGCTGGATGGTTGTAGACAGTTTAATAAAGAAACTATTAACAAAGGTCTGGGCAGCTTTGAGAGAAATCAAAGAATTATTCAGATTCCTGTGGCCAAGAAGAATGAAGAGTAATTTACCACCCTTAGGCATGACTGGGCAAGAAGGCGGAATGGCTAAACATACCTGGAATGAATAGCCATATAGAGAGGCCTGTCTGATGAAAAATGTGACCCCTGGTGAAGAAATGCTGCCAATTTCTATTGACCCAGGAAGGAGGAAGCTGGAAAAAGAAATACCCTTGTTTTATTCTCATCCTACCAGCAAATCACCATTCAATAGTTCCACTGGCCAACTTGTAGCCCAAGACAAGTGAACCTGCTGATGCAGTCTGTCCAGCTCAGCCTTCCAAAGCAAAAAATGGGAGGGAAAAATGATGGCAAACAGATCAGGAGATACAACCAGAAGACATGCAGCTTGTAAAGGTTAGCTATATCTCAGTTTACCAAAAACAGAGTATTGTCTTCACCTACTGTCCAAGCTCAGTGCAGATCATCCAGTTTGAGAACTTGATGTCACATGGATATCCAAAATATTTCTCTTGAGAACAATAGGCTTCTTCTCACGTAATATCTACCTTGATTTGATAGCATGACCTCTCAAGACCGACTGCAGTTTTCTAGGAATATTTGACACTTGATAATGTTGTCACCATTTTCAGTGATGTTTGCCAATAAATATAATTGCTGAAGAAAGGCAAATGTGCCACTGGCTCCTCATTTTGCCAAAAACGGGAAGAGAAGTTTGTTACCAACCAGCAGAGAAGCTGGATCTGTGTAAATCTGGCTCACTGAATTGTGCTGGTGGGCTGAAACCCATAGCCAGGCTGGGGAGATCAGTTAGGCCAAAACTAACTCAATAGCAAATAGGTAACAGTGGGCAGCAGGGCTTCAGTGCCAGCATGTTGCTGCAAAAATAAACATGGAATATGAGTCCTTGAGCAGGTTTGTGTGCCTTTCCCCACAGCCCCAATAAAGAATGGTTAAGTTGCTGTGGCAGGTAGATCCAGTCCTTTGAATGACAAGACAACTCCCTTAAGTTTCTTGGGAAAAAGACAGAAAAATTTAAGACAAAGTGGCATAAGCCTTACTTTCGTTTATTTTGAGTTGCCTACCATATTGCCAGTTCTAACTCACATGTGTTAACACAGGGAATAGATGCAGACTCCAATGCATCCTCCATGCATACCAATTAGGAAGATTGGTGTGCTGATAAGCTCATAAAGATACCACTGGTATACATATACCACATTTTCTTCAGCTACTCATGAATTGATGGGCACTTGGGTTGATTACACATCTTTGCAATTGTAAATTCTGCTGCAATAAACATTCAAGTATGTGTCTTTTTGATGAAAAGTCTTCTTTTCCTTTGGGTAGATACCCAATAGTGGGGTTGCTGGATCGAACAGTAGATCTACTTTTAGTTCTTTAAGGAATATTCATACTGTTTTCTATAGGGGTTGTACTAATTTGTAGTCACACCAACAGTACATAAGTGTTCCTTTCTCTCTGCATCCATGCCAACATCTATTGTTTCTGGACTTTTTAACAAAGCCATTCTAACTGGGGTAAGGTGATATCTCACACATACTCACTATTAAATCGGAACAAACCAATGAGCACATGTGTGCACAGAGGGAAGTAAAACTCAGTGGCCATCAACCAGGGAAGAGGGGAGAGGAGGGGAGGGGCAAAAACCTACCTAATGGGTACAATGAACACTATTTGGGTGATGCACACACCTATAGCTAGGACTCAAGCATTACAAAAGCAATCCATGTAACCTAAAACATTGGTACCCCCTTAATATTTTGAAATAAAAAAGAAAAAGAAAAAAAAATACCACTGGTCTGCTTTTCCGAGAAGATGGAAAATCTTTACCATTTTTTAGTATAGCTGAGAAAGAACTAGAGTCTATGCATTTTATGTCACTACATAGCACATATTTTGAACCCTGGCTGCATATTAGAATCACCAGGAGAACCTTTAAAAATGACCATGGTCTGGCTCAACCTCCAGAGATCCTGATGTGAATGGTCTGATGTATGATCAGCCACTGGTATTTTTAAAAAGCTTTCTAGGTGAGTTTAATGACTTTCAGGATTGCAAACCACTATATACAGGAATAGGATTCTATCAAGTTTATTAGATTGTTATTTAGGTAATTGTTTAAAAGGCAAAGGAGAAGACTGAGCTGTTTAGTAAGAAAGAGTCTTGTCAAGATTTGAAAAGATTCTTTGAAGACAGAAATTCTGAGAAAGTTTCACAATGATTTGTAGAAGGTAATAGAAGATAATATTTAACAGCATGAACCTTGGAATGAGTATGACTTTGAGTTTTAACTCTGCTATTTACTGGCTTTGTAGTTTGGGAAAGTATTCTCCTCTGTAAAAATGGTATGATAATATCTACCTTGGGGAAGATCTGTGAGATTATGTGTGAGTGTTAGGTAGAATGATGTATGTAAATCACCTACCATATAGCCATTGTTCAGTAGTTGACAGATTTCTTTTTCAGATGCAACCACGCTGCAAGCAAAGTACCTTTATAGATATATGCCTGTGTTCCTGATAGCCAACTAAAAACAAACAAACAAAAAATCTTAAAATAAGCAAAGGATGTTATCAACAGAACTGAGAAGAACATTTGTGATCAGAAGAGAAAGTTATAGCAGAAATCAAGCTATCGTTTTCATGATGCAGTCCTTTATTCAAAAGCAAGTTTAGTCATCAGCTTATACATTCCTAAAATGGTCTATACTGAATTGTATATGGAGAAAAGATATTAAGGAATTGTACTTCAGAAGAAATTAAATGATTTTATTTCAATCCTGAAATGTTAAAATGAGGCCACCCTGAAAGAAATCCAAGAGAAACATAAACCTCATAATGTATTGAAAGATTATCCCTGATCTGATTTTCACAACTTGAGAAGTACTTCAAAAAACCCTAAAGAGCAACATTTTCCAAAGAAAAACACCCATGTTATAACCCTCCTTCCACAAACTAAATCCAAAAAGGCTGGGTCAAACTTTATTAAAACTCTCAGCCACATGGAGATAGTTGCCTAGACCCTGAGCTCTGCACATTATACAAACAGTTTTAGTTAAGTTCATAAAAGATCTCCTAGGCCACAGGCTTTTAAAAGTTACAGCCGGAGTGGGAGGTGCACTACCCATTTTTCCAGCCTCTAAAAATATTTCCTGGTAGAACGGTCTCTCTGTAAGACAGATCTGTTTGCTTCAGTCTCCCCCTGCTCTATGCCTCATGTGGGAGTACTTGCAAATAGAGCGCCTGGAGGGATCAACACAGTTTTCTAAAGCAAACACAACACAAGTGCTATTCATGGGTTGCACACTCCACAGCTGTAATACTAAATGTGTAGGAGCAGCCCCTAATGGCATTCAAATCATGTACTAACAGTTCTCAAGTGTCAGGTGTTTTTCATTTTCTGGCTGGGGGAAGAGATATTCACGGGCTGATTTCCTACACTGAACAGCTTTGTAACCCCTGCAGAGTGAAGGCGCACTGTGTTTCTGAGTCTCTATTATGTCAGATGAATGCCACAGTTAGAGGCCTGAAAGGACATGTGATCCTAGTTGAGATGCTGTTTTTTTATTGTTGTTTTTTTTTCCAGCCATCTCTAAGCATTTCAGTGGCACGGATTTTGTGTGTATGCATGAAACTGAATTGATATATAGAGCATGTATCAATGTTAAATTTCACAAAACAGACTGAGGACACACATTTTTCTATCTGGGTATAATTTAATACTTCTGTACACACTTTGATCTTATTGAAAGTTTGTGTTTTCAAAATGGCCTCTTGCAGTGCCCCAGATGGCGGCCTGTCAGCCCAGCGTCAGGCTGGCTATAAATAGCCTGGGTTCCCACTGGAACCATGAGGTTCGCCTTACACACGCTGAGGGAATTAAGAGCCGTCGTATTAAATCTTTTTTTTTAACTTTAAATGTGACTTGGTCATAGAATATAAAAAATAATATTAAAACATACTTTAGAAACACCAAAAGGGACATTTATTACATATTTTATATCAGTAATTTCAACTTAACATTAAAGAGTGTATGAAACTGTGTGTTTGGGGTCGGACATTCACTACTGTAATATTATCTAAATACATGGGGTTCAGTAAAATCTAAAACATCGGTGCCAATCACTTTTTCCATTAAATTTTAAGTTGTGTATTCCAAGGCTATTCAGTCCATTTGTTCCAAATTCATACATATTAACCTCATTAGGACAGTGCTTTGTAAACCAAAATCTTGACACGCAGTAAGGCTTATGGTCTCTTTAAAGCCATTTATCTCAATTTCAGAAGATGGTTGGAACTTCAGGTGAAAAATAAGTTTCATTCAATGTTGAACTTTAAACATCTCCCCTTTAAGGAAAAATGAACAAAATAATTTGTTGTCTGAACACAACATATAGGTATATATGTTCTACTGTATATTCAATTAAACACGTATAAAAGAAAGCATTTCACAGGATTTGAAAAATTGCTGAGTCAGTTATGTGAAAAGTAGCTATATAAAGGTACTGTGCCCATCCATAATTTTAGTTAAAAATTATTAATTCCGATAGCAGTAAGGACATACTTTCCAGGGTAAATGAAGACCTTTGCTAGTGATTTTTTTTCCATAATAATGTCTTTGTCTTTCAGTCCTTGTTCTCTAGGCCCAAGCAAGCTGGGTCCTTGAGGAGAAGCCTGGAGATACAAGCACTAAATAACCCACAGCTCTGTTGGCAAACAGCAGCTACATAATACCTGCATCTTATAAACAGCTTCAGTCAAAAGGCAGTAAAAATGTGAACCAGAGGAGAAGATCATATGTAATCTTGCTTAACTGCCTTCACATAACTAAAATCTATATTCTGCGAAGAGAGAAATAGTGAATTTGGTAAGGACCGGTAGGGAATGCATCTGACATTTAAATAACAACGCGAATGCCAGCATGAGGCCACTGCCCTGTCCCCACCCCAGATCTACTCGCCCCTGGCCTTCAGGCAGGGAGAGGTTCAGGGTGCAGTAGAATCTCCCATGCCTACCCCCTCTAGCTTGGAAATCTTGAGTAGGTTAACTAACCTCCCAGAACTGTTTCCTCACACCTAAGGATGACTAAGGTGTATAAGGCACATACCTACATTTGCCATCTGGTCATAAGGAATTGACAGTGTGTGCATAATGTGCCCGATCACCAAATAGATGAAAAAAATAAATGAATATTCTTATTTTGAATTAACTAAGTTTGCCCTCTGGCAGTTATGCTGTAATCTATCACAAAATAGATCAGAGAAGAGATAGAGTCACCCCAAAGATATACTTGGCAGTAACTTTATTAAAGGCAGTGATATATTGAATAAAATAATGTCCTAATCATGAGGGAGACTGGTCAGAAGTGAACAACTGTTCCAAGGAGATGAATTTTATTCAGTAGAAATCCTTCGTGAGGAAACCAGGTTAGGAAAGCAGTAACAGAGCACACAGTTCCTTCTCTTAGAGCAAGCGGGAGAGGGAGGGGGGTTCAGTGGACCTGTTGGGTCTTCAGATCATCACAGAGTTCAAGTCAAGATCTGTTTAGCCTATGTGCGTTGCTATGCACATTGCCATTTATCCATGTATAGTCATACACCCCATAACATCTCAATCAACAGCGGATCACATAAGCAATGGTGGTCCCATAAGATTATAATGGAGCTGAAAAATCCCTATTGCCTAGAGACATGTTGATAATCCTGACCCTGTGTAAGCCCAGGCTAAGGTGCGTGTGTCTTAGTTTTAAACAAAAACTTAAAATATTAAAAAAAAGTAATAGAGTAAAAGCTTATAGAATAAGGATATAAAGAAAGAAAATATTTTTGTGCAGCTGTACAATGTGTTTTAAGCTATGCGCTATTAGAAAAGACACAAAAAGTTAAAAAATATATAAAGTTAACAAAGTAAAAAGGTTACAGTAAGCTAAAGTTAATTTATTATTTAAGAAAGAAAAATTGTTAATAAATTTAGTATGGCTTAAGTGTACAGTGTTTATAAAGTCTATGATAGTGTGCAGTAGTGTCCTTGGCCTTCACATTCACTCACCACTCACTTCCAGTCCTGCAAGCTCCATTCATGGTCAGTGCCCTACACAGGTGTACCATTTTTTATCTTTCATATCATAGTTTTACTGTTCCTTTCCTACATTTCAATATGTTTAGATACACAAATACTTATCATTGCATTACAAATGCCTACGGTGTTCAGTACAGTGACATGCTGTACAGGTGCAGCCCAGGAGCAGTAGCCGCACCATGTAGCCTAGGTGTGTAATAGACTGTGCCATCCAGGTTTGCGTAAGTGCACTCTATGATGTTCGCACAATGATGAAATCACCTAACACATTTCTCAGAACATACCCCCATTGTTAAGTGATTCATGACTGTACTACATTTTAAACCAGTATGCAGTCCTTTCCATTACCACCACCACCAGCACCAAAATTCTCAAAGTGCTTTCCAAAGAGAACTGCTGATTCAATAAGCCTTACTAGGACTGTTAAGTATAGAACTAGGTAGCATATTAGACATAATCAAACTGGATTCAAAGAAAACACACAAGGGGCTGATTAGGGAAAAAGAAGTCATCTAAATTAAGGGGGTGGGAGGTCCTTGACTTCATACTCCAGTTAATGAGAGTGGTATTATTTATATAAATTGAAACTTGCGTGGTAATGCATTTGATACATTGGTTCTTTTGTTTAAAAAAGGCATTTAAAACCATCAATCTAGTCCCCTTCTCATGTACAGTTGTACAAATTCATAAACTGATCCTAGAAGTTAGGCAGTATCCCCCAATTCCGGGTGACAGTTACTGGAAGGCATGATACAATCTTGGTCTCACGTTCTGGGTTCAATCATTCTTCGTGTATGCCAGTGTCTCCTCACCTCTTCATTTTATGTTAGAGCAAATTATTATTCCAGGTATCCAGACTTAAAGCCTGAACTTCAACCCACTAATCAAAGTTTCCTAACATTTCTTAGCGGTAGCTTATTTTTGTCTTATGGGTAAGATATGGATAAAACGAAAAGTAAAGAAAGACTATATCTGTGACTCTCTATGAGGCATTATCGCTTCTGCCTCCTCTTTCTAGAGAGATGAGAATAGTAAGAGTATTCAAGAAGCAAGATGATACTTGCTGAGTTCTCTACTGGCTTACCTGATGCTAGTTGAGGAAGGAATGCCTTACAGAAGGAGAAGCAGCCCAAGAAACTTGGAGCTCACAATTCAAAGGTGCTCTCACAAAAAGCATTTATCCACTTAAGCAGAAGGTTCATGAAAGAGGTAAGATAGGCAGAAGCTTAGACTATTTGTCCTGGATGTCAAACCCTCTACATAGGGTGAGGATCTTATTCCATATATGTCTACTGAGATCCCTCCCACCTGTTATCTCTGTTCTGTATTATTATTATTATTTTTTGCCTTAAAAGATAGTTGTTAGATACACTGTGGGTTTTCTCTGGGAACCATCTCAGTCTCCAATCCCTGTTTCAAACTAACACCGTATTTAACTAATGCTCTAGCTACCTGCCTTAAGTAGTTCAGAGATAAACTTATTTTTATTTTATTTTGTTATTTTTTAAATTATTTATTTTTAAGAGAGGACAAGTATTTCTAATATACAGACATCATGTATAATTCTTAAGTCAGGGATTTTGGTGTGCCCATCACCAGATCAGTGCTCATCGTACACATAGGTAAGTTTTTATCACACACCAACCCTCCCACCCTCCCCTCCTTGGTTTCTCATGTCCTTGATATCGCTGTGTGGCCGTGTGTGCCCGTCTATTATCCCCCTTATTAGTGAGAACATGTGATGCTTGGTTTCCCATTCCTGAGGTATTTCACTCAGGATAATGGTCTCCAGTTCCCTCCATGTTGCTGCAAATGATATTATTCCATTCCTTTTTATGGCTGAATAGTACTCCATGGTATATATACACCACATTTTCTTAATCCACTCATGAATTGAAAGGCACTTAGTCTGATTCCACATCTTTGCAATTGTGAATTGTGCTGCGATAAACATTCAAGTGCAAGTGTCTTGAAGGGATGACATCATTTCCTTTGGGTGGACACCCAGCAGTGGGAATACTGGATAAAATGGTGGATCTACATTTATTTCTTCGAGGAATTTTCATACTGTTTTCCACAGAGGTTTAAATAATTTTCAGTGCCACCAACAGTGTATAAGCATTCCTTCCTCTCTTCATGCCAGCATCTTTTGTTTTCTGACTTTTTAATGGCCATTCTGATAGCGGTAAGGTTATATCTCATTACAGTTTTAATTTGCATTTCCTTGATGTTTAGTGATATTCAGCATTTTTCATATGTCTGTTGGCCTTTTGTCTACCTTCTTTTGAAAAACTTCTATTCATGTCTTTTGCCCACTTTTTAATGGGGTTGTTTTTTCTTGCTGATTTGTCTGAGTTCTTTATAGATTCTGGATATCAGTTCTTTGTCAGATGTATAGTTTGCAAATATTATCTCCCATTCTATAGGCTCTCTATTCACTCTGTTGACTATTCCCTTTTCCGTGCAGAAGCTTTTTAATTTATTTCACATTTATTTATTTTGTTGTTGCTATAATTGCCTTTGGAGTCTTAGCCATAAATTTTTGCCTAGGCTGATATTTCAAAGAGTTTTCCCTACATTTTCTTCTAGAATTTTTAGGGTTTCATGCCTTACATTTAAGCTTTTATTCCATCTTGAATTAATTCTTGTGCAGGGATCCTGTTTCATTCTTCTGTGTGTGGCTATCCAATTTTCCCAGCACGATTTATTGAACAGGATTTCGTTTCCCTAGTGTATATTGTTGTCTGCTTTGTTGAAGTTCAGTTGGTTTCAGGCAGATGGTTTAATATCTGGGTTTCTAACTCTGTTCCATTGATCTATGTCTCAACTTTTATAACAGTACCATGATACTTTAGTTACTATAGCCTTGTCGTTAATTTGAAGTCCAGTAATGTGACGCCTCCAGATTTGGTTTTTTACTTAGGATTGCTTTGGCTATTTGGGCTCTTTTTTGGTTCCAAATGAAGCTTAGGAATATTTTTTTTCTAGATCTGTGAAATATGATACTGATATTTTAATGGGGATTGCATTGCATCTGTAAATCACTTTGGGAAGTATGAACATTTTAACAATGTTGATTCTACCAATCCATGAGCAGGGGATGTTTTTCCATTTGTTTGTGTCATCTGTGAATTCTTTCATCAGTGTTTCATAGTTCTCCTTGTAGAGATATTTGACCTCTAACTATTTAAAGTATTTCTTTAACTATTTTATTTTATTTTTAGCTATTATGAATGATACTGAGTCTTTGATGACTATTGATATATAGAAATGCTACTGATTTGTGTACATTGATTTTATAACCTGAGACTTTGCTGAATTTATTTATCAATTCCAGGAGTCTTTTGGGAAAGTCTTTAGGGTTTTCTAGATAGAAGATCATATCATCAGTAAACAGGGATAGTTTGACCTCCTCTTTCCCAATTTGTATCCCTTTTATTTACTTCTCTTTCCTGATTGGTCTTTCTAGGACTTTCAATACTATGCTGAATAGAAGTGGTGATGATGGGCACCTTGCCTTATTCTAGTTCTTAGGAAGGATGCTTTCAATTTTCCCCATTCAGTATTGATGTTGGCTGTGGATTTGTCATGTATGGATTTTATAACTTTGAGGTATGTTCCTTCTATGACTAAGTTTGTTGAGGGTTTTTATCATGAAAGAGTGCTGGAATTTATTGAATGCTTTTTCTGTATCTATTGAGACAATCATGCCATCATTGTTTTTGTTTCTGCTTATGTGGTGAATCATGTTTATTGATGTACATATGTTAAACCATCCTTACATCCCTGCGATGAAACCCACTTGGTCATAATGTGTTATCTTTTTTGATATGCTGTTGAATCTGGTTTGCTAGTATTTTCTTGAGGATTTTTGCATCTATGTTCATAAGGGACATTGGTCTGTAATTTTATTTTTTTGAGTGTCCTTTCCTGGACATACTGCCAGTAGTTCAGGATGAAGCAAGCACATCCACACACCAACTGCCCACCTAAAGCCCATTGCCAGAGGCCCAGAAGAAACAGGAACTCACAGCCACTCTGACAACTTACTTTCAAGAGGAAGAAGGGAAGTTGGGCCCACATGCCAAATTTTTCTCCCCCAATTCATCAATAAGATGAGTCATCCCACTCTAAAAATGGAGTGTGGTGGGAGTAGGTCCTCCTTCTAGAAACTGGAAGTGGGCCTTGTAAGGAAATAATCATTAAACTTTTTAAAAGCACATAAGATCAAATAAGCAGCATGTACAAAAGAGCTATCTAAAAGGAGACTGATGAGGGTTATTTCTTTTTCTCATTTGGTGGGGAAATTTATAGATTAGATGGCCAAGATTCTTCCACAGACAAATTGTAAGAAAAAAAGCAATGGATTCAGGATGAGACTATACATTAAAAGAAACTTCAAAGTTGCCTAAATAAAAAGAAGAAAACAAAATTAAACTATAGGGTCTAGGGGTGCATACTTGAGTAATACAATTATAAAGAAAAGCAAAAAATAAGGTTTGGATCATGATTTTTTTAATTTTGTGTCGAGATAAATGGTTGTAATTGGGTGAGTATTCTGGGGTGGACGCAGAGCTCTTTTCCTCATTCCTTTCACAGATAAGTCCTCCCTCTTCAGCATTTAAATTCAGACTGGCACCTTCCCAGATAAGTCCATCCTGGCCTTTATCTGAAGTAGATATTTATTGTTAATTTGGGTCTCAGCCCTTTCTTTCCCTCATAATGCTTGTTATAACTTAGAGCTCGTTTTTACACATCTGTTTTATTTTTGTCACTCTTGCCCTCTACATTGAAGACAGAGATTGTTGTTGTGTCACTGATGTCTGCCACAGAGCCGGGCACATGATTAGAACTTGGTAACTCTTAATTCAATGAGTGAATGACATTCACTCTTCGAAACCGTCTCACTCCAAAGTCTTTGTTTTTAACCACTATATTGTGCCATTCTCTTCAGCCTCATCTATTGTCACTTCTTGCCCCATTCCCTGGACTCACAATTCTAACACACATGCCTTGCTATTTTTTATTGGTCTAGTTGCCTTTCTTTCCCCTCTATCTTCACATTACCTTTTTCTTTCACCTGGCTAGCCTTTATCAATGTTGAAGATTCAGCTTAGGCATCACTTTTTCCAGAAAACCTTCCCTGATATTTCCTCTTCCCACAGGGTAGATTAGGTAGTACCTGTCTTTCATGTTTCATAATATCCTGAATATAATCTCTCTCACCGCACTTGCCACAATTTTCTGTGTCCACCTGTCTCACTATGCACTGTTTATTGAGAGTACATACATAAAAAGAACTATTGCTCAGTACCAACCAATTAACAGAAAGAATTATTTGAAATTATCTCTACACCTGAAATTTTTTCAGAGATTAAAACAGGCTTAATAGAAACAGTTAACTCTAAATGGAACCCATACATCAGGACTACTCTAATTTTTCTGAACTAAAATGGATTCAGTTATTTGTTATCAGGCTCATTAGCCATTTTAATTCTTATTGATAAGATAGTTGCACACTGTAGTCTCTTCACATCAAAGAAAAATATGAGAATATGAAAAACAATTAATGTTCAATTAATTTCTAATGATGACAGATAACATCAGTTAGGCTGCAACATAGAGAGAACTGCATCTCAAACCAGCCTAAAATAAAAGAATTTATCTTACGTAAATCTAACTCAAAGATAAGGTGCTGTCCAGGCTTATTTGAACACAGTTTCATGAAGAAATCAGATTGTTTCATTTCTCGGTTCTGCATCCTTTTTAAGTCAGTTAGGCTGACTTCCCTCAGGTCTGCAAGAGGGCTCTAGCAGTTCCCTGAATCACTGTATAAAATTCAGAAAAGAAAGAATGACATCATTTCTTCTGGGTCTTCTTTTTAAGTAGATGTTCCTTTACAGAAGTCCCTTCCAGACTTCCTCTTATCTATCATTGGTTAGCACTGGGTGACTTGTCTACTCCTAAAACACTCACTGGCAAAGGGAATGGGACACCAACATTTGGTCCACTCTAATTGTTAGGGATGAAAAGGATTAGAAGAATTGATTATTGTTGTCAGTATATGCCTAAAAACCATGTTATATTGGAAGAAGAAGGAAATAGTAAATTAATGAAATAAATTTTGAAATGCAGTTTCTGGCCATTTCATAATGTTATAAAATCCATAAAAGCCAAAGTTGAGAAGAGATATGTAACTATTACCTACATCACAGTACTTCTTAGGTTTCACAAACACTAACCCATCTGCAGAAAAAAACATGGATCAAAATAAGGGAAGCATATTCAGCTACCTGGTCCTGAGTCACGGCACATTCCAAAAATATGATTAATTGACTTTATTGCAAATTAGTTATAATTTATTTTTTTATCTAACTCCAATTTTAGAATATTTCTATCACTAAGAGAAAAAGATAAATAAAAAGTCTTCCTACGCCCAGAAGGTTTTTCATTTAAGACTGTGGATGAAAGATACGTTATGAATAATATTGACTTTTTTGACCTCAGTCAAGTGACATGAAAGCTTAACCTACATCCATCTTCTCCTCACATTTGTCATAAATCTCCAACATGCCAATATTCCATATTTGAATGCTTTGTGCACATTAGCAATATTGTAAAATCATATTGTATTTTGACAAGGCACTAAATTTATTTCAGAGAGGGTCCATTTTAGCACTATATGCAGTATGAATAATAAAGCAGTTATTGATTCTAATAACAGATTATTGCAACATTAATAATTTAGTCAAAGCAAGGCCTTTTTTCATTTGAAATTGGAAAGGAGTTGCTAAAGAGAAAAAAGGCAGCACCCCAATTAGCTTTCTCTGTAATGATATTGTTCATCATAATTATATGGCATCATATACATTAATATATATATGCATACATGTATTATATTGAGTTCAGAAACAGTAATATAGTCTGTACTTAGTCATGGCTGTTTAAATCTTTAATTCTCATTAATGATAATAGGGGCAAAGCTTGTATATTATCTATCTATGCTCAAATAAAAATTGTTATGTATTCCTTTTTACCTCTGGCAAGATCTAATATCAAAAGTGATAGCAATGGTATCACAGTGAAAACAAAATCAGGTGACTTGTCAAAAGAATCAGATTTATTTAAATGAAATAAAGTGTATAGCTGGAAATGTAGTTTAAGGCAGCTGATTATCCTTAATTGAACTTATTTGAAACCCTAAGTGGCTGTGAAATTTTGACCACAGGGCAGCATATATGAGTAGCCAAGTCACTAACAATCTTTGGAGGTATTAGAGTATAATACATGATATATATTATATTTTCAATTGTAGTGAAATTTCTAATATTAAAACAAGTTTATTCTCCATGTGGAGCTATTTGACATTATTTTATCAAATTAGACAAAGATTTGTCTTTAAACTCAAACATGCCATGCCCCTTTTGTCATTCACTGTATAATATATCTATATACACCTAAATGAGTAATATGCCTACTGCCAGAGAGATGACTTGTCCATTTTTACTCTCAGTGTAGTAGATTCTAGTTAAGAAAAGAATATTCAAGGCTTCCAGTCTAAAATGGAGAGGTGAAATTATCTTTGATTCAATATTCAATCACCCTTCCCTCTGAAGCCAATCCCAATTATAAGAGATGGAGAAACAGATAATGGAAATCAATCTCTAAGGAAATTAGGAAACCACCTATAACCCCAAAACACAATATAAGAAGAGAATATGTGAGTGATTGGGTTAGGCATAGACAATACTGAGTGTATAGCTGTCTCTATAGGTTTTCTACAGAGTTCCTTAAATTTAAAGGCATACTCTATAAGGACAAAGCTGCAACCCCATGCTTAGAACAATAATGTTCAGGTATGAGGAGTTGAATTGGGAGCCTCCCTCCCTAAACCCTGATGAATAAAATGGAATTACAAGGAAGTTGGAGTTGAGGAAAGTAGTACACAAATGCCATAGAGCAAAGAACTACTGCAGGTAGTACAAGAAGGAGAAAGTGGTGACAGGTAGCCCTGAGGATGCTTAAAGGATGAGTAATGGCTAAAGCAAGATGCCCAAACATAAACCCACACAAATGCAACACACACTTTTATTTTAACAGCAACTTTCCTGTGAGTCTTATGGATCTCTCCTTACTGAATGAAATCTATAACCTTGGGGAAAATGTTGATAAGAAAATTTCTGAAGGTAACAAACTGACACTGCCTGCTATTCAAGTCGGAACTCCTACTTAACACGATGCCGTTGAAAATAGTTGTGCCAGAAAGCACTCTTCTTATTCAGAGATAATTGGACCCCCTCCCCCAGAATATGTACTGCAAGAAAAGGAAAGGAAAAAATATGGAATTCAAAAAGGCAGAATAAGAATAGGATTATGTCATTACCAGGGTAAAGCCTGGGGACAAAGTTTTTTTCATGAAATAAAAGAAATTAAAGAAAACATGCCCTCAGGAATGAAAAAGTAAACAAATAAATGATACAGAGATTAAAGGAAGATATAATGAGTTATAAGATGGGGAAGAAAAATTGAACTAAAATATTTCATTAAAAAATAAAGTCATAAAAATATTAAATAATTGAACACTAATTACAACAGATAAGTAGGGATATACAGGACACAAATATTATAATTAAGACATTGATTCCAATTAATATGCTTACAATATTGCCCCCAAAGAAATAATATAAAGTTATTCAAGTGCCCGTGTAACATTTTAAAAAATGACAGTGTATTAGATCAGAAATAAAACCATAATCAAATTTAAAAACTGCACATACACACACATATATAAAACTGGAAATTTGGTTTTTAATTAATAAAAGACTTCTGGTTAAATGGAAAAACAGCTAGGAATTCTTATCTGGGAAATAATGATTATGAGATCTATCCATATCTTTATAAGGCCTTTAGTTAATTCAGTGATCAGAGTAAAATTCATCAACTCAAATTTTTATATTATTAAAATTTAAAAGAATTATAATTAATGAATGAGCACTTAGCAAACATAGAAAAAAGCAACTAATTAAAGATAAGGGGCACATAGGCAGAAAATAATATTAATGTAGTCAGAAGTGAATAGGTTAGAAAACAGAAAAAGAGTGTAACTAATGAATAGCTCCAAAGTTAGTTCTTTACAAAAATTAATACCTTAAACAAGAAAAGAAAGAAAAAAAATTTATATGAGAGTAAATCTGAGTAGAAAATAGTCTCTGATACTGGGGAGATTAGAAGTATGCAATAGACACTTATGTGCTATGCCTAATGTCTGTTGTTTCTTTCTTTTTAATAGAATTCCAAAATTTTAGCTAGCTACATGAACACCCACAAAGGTTTACTGTCCAGCCTTTCTTACTAGTGGTGTTACAGAAGTGTCACGTTGTAGTCATTTGGAGCTATTTTTTAAAGCAGCTGGTGGGTGTCTGTTCTCCAATTATTTTTTTTCCCATCCTGTTGCCTGGTGTTCAGGTCAGAAACTTGAGCTTTAGCTTCTATTAATATGTTGGTCCATGAGGACAAGAGCCACACCAAGAAATGGTAAAATTGTGTGATAGAGTAAATCTGGTTCACCTAAAAAATTGTGGAATCACATCATAAACTTCAGACTGTACTCCTCCAAACTTTATTTAAGTAAGAAAATAATAAAATTTAACCTTATTTGAATATGTTTATGATATTTTAATCTGCAATGCTCTATCTTATTTAAGCTAATGTTTTTGTATTCTTTTGTATATGTCCTGGAACTTCATTTTAACTGATACAATAAATGAAAAAATATTTTGTGCAAACAAAATTGATTTAGAGGATTAAATGGATTATTTTTTCAGAAACAGAAGACATGAAAATCTCAAAGCTACCAATCACCACATTAAATAAAAGTTGTCAAAGAGAGTTAACCTCTCCTATGGTTTTTATGGTAGTTTGAATTATTGTCCTCAATTATTCTCTCTCTTCTTCTCCAATCCTGTTAACATAAGACTTGAGAATGTGACTTGCTCAGGTCCATGAAATCAGAATAGAAGTAAAATCCACCATTTTTTAGTAGAAGTTTTAAGAACCATAGCATAATTTTGCTTTTCTATATTTTCTTGTACTATGAAAATTTGGTATTCCAAATCAAGGAATGTAGAAAACACATAGAAAAGTTCCAGGACTTAGAAACTGACACATAGCCAACATGAATTGTGAGCAAGAAATAAAACTCAGTTTTTGTAAGTTACTGATATTTTGGGGTTATTTGTTACTGCAGCATAATCTACTGCAATAGTTCTTAACGTGTCATCCTAAAACCAGCAGCATCATCAGCTTGTTAGAAATGCAAATTCTGGGTGCTATCCTAGACTTCCTGAAAAAACAAACAAGCAAAAAAAATTGCACTCAGCAAGCCTGTGAGTGACACTGAGGCATGCCAAAGTTTGAGAACTGCTCTACTAGGGAAAGCTAATTCATATGGTTTCTGGCTGAATTCTATAAAAACTTTAATGTGCAGACAACTCCAAAACTATTCTGGATCATTGAGAGAGAAATCAAGTGTCATTTATTTGTGAAATAAAGGTTTATTTTTATAAAATACCACAATATCATTATTAAACTGGAAGAAAAGGAAAAATTAAAGAAAATTCCATAATAAACTTGTATCAGGTAGGGGTACAAATGTACAATAAATAAAATATGAATAGTACTCAGCAGCACATTAATGTTCCTTGGCAAAATGAAGTCGATAAGAGAGGGGAAAATGTGGCTGAGTATTCCAGATTATATTAATCAATCACCATGTTAATAGGAACAAGAGAAACATATAATTCTTTCCATAGATGTAAAAATCATTGATCAAAGATAAAAATTCTTTGATTTTAAAGCTCTCAACAAAACAAATATTAATAGCTGGATACTTTAAAAATAACATAAAAGATAAAAAATATATTTCTCAAGTCAAAAACCAGCAAAATGCCAATTTGTCAGGAGACATATTTCTCCATTCAAATCAGTGAGAAAAAGATGTTTTTAAAATACAGATTCTTAAAAACATTTTGGTTGAAATAATAAAATCTTTAAAAATGATTTTTCACCTTCTACAGTAAATTAAAATAAATTTCAGACTACTAAAGATTTTTTTAAAAATGTACCATAAAAGAAAGCATAGAACAAAATTTTTCGAGTCAGATTGTAGAAGTAACAAAACTTAGAAATCATAAAGGAAACATTACTAAATTTGAATGGGTAACAAATTCAAAACTTTTACACTTAAAAAAATCTTTAATAAAATCAATAATGAATGACAAATTTGGAATAATGATTTTGTATTACACATAATATTGATAATGCTAATTTCCTCAACATAACAGCAAGAATTAATAATTCATTTAAAAATTGGCAAAGGGCATCCAAAGGCAATTGACAGAAAAAAACATAAATTCATTTGAAATGTAAAAAAATGTTCATTGTTACTCATAATTAGATAAATAAATATAAAAATAAGGTAACATTTTTCACCTAATTTCTCAAATTTGCCAAAATCAAAATGTCTGATGTGTTAGTCTGTTTTCTGTTGCTATAACAGAATATCTGAGACTGGGTAATTTATAATGAAAAGCAATTTATTCCTCACAGTTCTGGAGGCTGGGAAGTCCAAGAGCATGGTTCCTGCATCTGGCAAGGGTCATCCCATGCGAATAAACAGAAGGCAGAAGCCAGTGCATGAGGCAGAGAGAAAGGCACCAGGGGCCGGACTCACTTTACAACAACCTACCCTCATGATAACTAACAGGCTTCCGAGATAAGGACATTAATCCGTTAGTGAGGGCTCAATCTTATAACCAGTCACCTCTTATGAGGCCCCACCTCCTAATACTGTTGCCCTGGGGATTACGTTTTCAACATGTGAGCTGTCGGAGGACACGTTCAAACCACAGCGTCTAGCAATGGTCTTCCCTCACTATGAAAAGATTTAAAGTCTTCCACGCCCTATTAAGTCCTATCTGATTTGCTGCTGCCTGTCTCTGAAAAACCCTTTTCTCCCATCCTCTACCCCCTTGCCTCTTTGCTCTAGCCAAGGTAGCCTTGGAGTCTAGACCTTTCTACTTATTTTTCTTCTACTGGGATGGCCCATTCGCAGGCCTTTGTGTCTCCTCACTTCATTCAGCCTTTGCTGGCATGTCGCCATCTCAGAAGGCCTTCCTTGACCATCCGCTCTAGGATGCCCCTTGCCTCGCCACTCTCCTTGCACGGCTTTATTTTGATAGTATTTTTGCTGCCTAAAAATATGTTATCAATGTTATTGTTGACTTGTTTTTAATCACATAATATGAAGAATGTATAGACACCACGTTGTTAGGGACAGTGTCTCTATCATGCCCCCCTAGCTCCAGCACCTAACCACAGGCCTGGCCGGAGCAGGCTCTCTGCATTCCCTGAATAAGTGCATAATCCCCAGACGGGACTGAGAGTGGGACAAACGGCTCTCTCATTCACTGTTGGAAGGAATATGAATTCGTCCAACCTAATTATGTAGTAAATTGTTAACATTTACCAAATGATCTCTCATCAGAGAGGAAACTTTCAATTTTTATAAAAATAAATAATATCCATAAACTCAACGATTCTGCAACTCTACATCTAAGGCTTTATCATGTGAACTTATTTCTACATATGGATTTGACATAGTTACATGGATTTATTGCAGTGCTGTTTGTAAGGACAATACATTGAAAACAAATGCTTGTCAAAGAAGACTGGCTAAATATTAAATAGCAGTACATACACAGAGGATATATTATGCAGATATTTTTAAATCAGCTATATCTATTTATATGAGTCTATCTGTGTGCGCATGCATACATACATGTGCTGCTCTAGAACAATCTCCTAGATATATTATTTATTTTAAAAATCCAGGTGTGAGCAGTCATATATTACTCTTTAATGTTGGAAAAATGCATATGTTTGTATATGCACATAATACATATTTGTAAATGTAAAAATAAGAGGTGACACTACTTGATTATAACGAGGTAGACTGAGTACCTGGGGGACAGGTGTGAGAAAGAGAATTACCTCTCACTGTAAGCCCTTCTGTACTATAACTGTTTTTTTAACTATATTGATATTACATATTTAGTAAATTTTAATAATTACTTTAAAAAAGAAATCAGTTTGCCTTTATTTTTAGTTTTTCTTTTTTTTTGTTTCTCTTGTATGCACAAATGCAATTTTGCCTTCTTTAATTGTATTTTACCTATAATACCTAAAGAAAAGCAGTACTATTTTAGTCATATGAATCATTAGAGATACATTTTTTAAATTTTTAGCCTAAGTGGTAAATTTTTTGTGAAGAAGCAATGCTGAAGAAAATTCATCTACCTTTATGTAACATAATGTATTTCTCTTTCTATACTATAAAGTATGTTGAAACAATGTAAAATGGCTTTACACTTATTGCATTGATGATAATGGAAACACATGCTTTCTAAACCATGAAACTGTCTTTGCAGTGCTTTGAAATAGCCAATTAACTTACACTCCATTTTGGCTTAAGTGATTTGATAAAACACAAAATCACTCTATCAATCCTTAGTCATGAACCCTTACTCTCTAAAGGTTAATGCTCCATCCTACTTCATTGAATTGAATGGGTTTGTCTGTTTATATATTAAAGCAAAATATATATTTTAACTAGTATTTATTTAGTTCTCATTTATATAAAAGGCAATGAGAACAAGGATGTTATGAAAATAGAATGGTGTAATAAATAGCTTCATTATGAGATTATTCTGCCCTTTCTCCCTAAAACGATAAGAAAGTATTCTATGAAAGGAAATTATAGATATAAAACACAGCATTCTGTTTCCATTACATTATTCCTAATGTTCAACAAGATTTAGCATGCAATATTTTAAAACTCTCAATCCAAGCTTTGTAAGTCACAGAACACCACAGGGAAGACATAGCAAGAACATTAATTTATTTTTTTCTTGGCTATTATAATAGAGCCCTTATGTGGCTACAGAAACTATTCCTCATTTTCTAATCTTATTTCAGTGTGGACTAGAATTTTCTTCTTAAGTATGGTTAGTGGAACTAGGGCTTCAGTGAGTAGATGTAATGCTCTTAGAGAGATTTTATGTACATTAATTTCATCTCCAAAGCCACTACCCTACTCAGCTGCTGCTGTTCACATGGAGGTTGGACAAGGGCCCAAGGGCATGGGCACCAGGCAGGAATGCTTCAGCTGTGACAGTTTGCACAGCACAGCCACCATCATCTCGTTAGCAGGCGTAAGCATTTTGGCCACATGCTGATTAATACAGTCACATTTGCTCTCGCCATGTCCTCTTAAAGATCAGAGTTGGACTTTGTATTCCTCCAGGCTGCCAGCCATTTAATTTCATGACATCACAGGACAACAAAGTCAGCTCAAGAGGTAACCTGGTCCAGTCTCCTGCTTCCAGGCATACCAATAGTTAACCATGGAAGATGAATGGGTTTCTGTTACATTAAATATATCCAGTGGGATGGTGATGCACTATTTGTAGCCAGCTTCAGTGTTAGTCAGCCCTGTAATCATAGTGGAGTGGGATGCCTAATAAAGAGGAAATTACATCTTTTTTTTTTCAGTTGAAAGGCAGAAAACTTGTCTTTCAAGAGTTGCCAGTCTTGTCTACTTCCATCCTTAGAGACAACTGCAGACAGCTTAGAGGATTTCCTGGTACCAGGAACAGTAACTCGAATGGTTCCTTTACTTGTGTAAATGGAGAGCGCTGACTGTCCTGGAGCCTTCAGCCCCATTTCCCAGATTGCGGGGAAGGCAATAGGAAAGCCTGCACAGGGAGCCCCAGTCGCCAGTCAAAAAGGGAAACACATGCTACCTCATTTTTGGTAGTGATT
The DNA here is from genome assembly GCA_008086735.1 of Cheirogaleus medius. Taxonomy (NCBI): domain Eukaryota; kingdom Metazoa; phylum Chordata; class Mammalia; order Primates; family Cheirogaleidae; genus Cheirogaleus; species Cheirogaleus medius. Next base: position 61,464,789 of record VBSM01002608.1, read on the forward strand.
AGAATATTCCTGATTAATTCAGATCTTCCCAAGTGAGATCAGCTGACTGGAATGAACAGTCCTTCCCCCTCATCCCCCAAATTACCATGGGCAGAGACAGCGTGTTATGGGCTGAGTTGTGTCCCCCCAAAATTTATATGTTAAAGTCTTCAGAATGTGACCATATTTGGAGACATGGTCTTTAAAAGGTAATTAAATTAAAATGAGGCCACTAGGGTAGGCCTTAATCCAATGTGATCAGGGAATTTATAAGAGGAACTTTGAACACAGTCATACAGGGAAGATCATGTGATGACACAGGAGGAAGATGACCTTCAACGAGCTAAGGACAGAAGCCTCAGAAGAAACCAATCCTGCTGACACTTTGATGTTGGATTTTCCAGTCTCCCAAACTGTGAGAAAATAAATTTCTGCTGTTTAAGCCACCCGGTCTTTGTTATGACAGACCTAGAAAACTCACACAGAGCCTAAACGGGTCAATGCAGTTAGCTAGACATGACACTGAGCTGTTCAAACACACATTATACACAGGTGCTGGAGGCCTACTCTGACTCAGCCACACTAGGCTGCTGGGCATCTCTGGAAAGAGTCACTGCTTGAGAATGAAAATAAGGGCCTGTGTTGGCCGTAGGCAGCCATGCCTGAGCATATCACTGGGGACAGAACACCTCTTCCTCGCCAACTAAATCAAGAGAAACTGCTTTCAGACCTTTGGTGAAGGTGTGGCTCTGCCTCAAAGGGGTAACATCAGCCTGGACAGGTTTGCCTGCTTTAGCAGAGTAGGAAGGCGAGGAAGGATGAAGATGAGCAGGACTCTCAGTCTCACTCCACTGCGATTACTAGGCTCTCAGCATTTACTTCCCCCCCAGTGCTGTTCTAAGCACTACGTATAATGTCCCATCTAATGTCCATATGCAAAGTAGGAATTAAAAAAGTGTTTTCATATGAAGAAATTAAACACAGATAGTATCCTTAAATTGGGATAATTTTAGTTTGTTGTTGTTTTCAACTTTCTTTTGCTCTGTGACATAAGACCAATGTATCAGGGTTCTTAACTGCAAGTAACAGAATTCATGTTTTAAACAGAAATGTTTTCTTAAAGGCTAATATGAAGCTCATCGAAACTTTGGTGGGACTGAAGAAGCAGCAGAAGGTTGAATCTGTGGGAACAATGTCCGGAACACAGAAGTGATTTGGTGAGTTAGCCACTGCCCTGAACAGGACTTAGCACTGCATCATGCTTCTGACCCAGGAACCATCCTCCTGACACTGCTACAACCACCACGCCCAGAGAGGAGTCGCCCCTGTGCACGCTTCCACATGAAAGTCCAAAATGTGCACCTCTGATGTGTGGATCCTGGGTCCCTTGCCAATACTGCAAAGGATCCCATGAAATTGGATTTCTACCGTTTTCAGATCCTACAATGAGTGGCAGTCACCGCCAAGTTTTATGAAAAGTGTAACTCCTCATATATTGCAATGAGCAGATGGGTTCATAATCCAGGTCATCTAAAGTAATGACAAATATCCACCACACTATGGAAACGACGCAAAGGGAAAAGGAAAAGTTCTGTGGTGGTACGTGGGGGCAACACTGAGATGGCTCCCACAGACTTGAGTCTTAGCTCTAAGTTCCTCCAAGAAGCTTCTCTGACCACTGTCCCTAGAGAGGACCCCTCCTCCTTCTCTGTACCTGCACCCTGTTTATTTTCAACATATCACAAATAGCAAGTTAGCATTTTCTTTAAAGATTCACATGTTTTCCTGTGTTTTTGTGATGAAAATGCACACTCCATGAGTACAACTTGCTTGCTTTGCTCGATTCTGTTGAATCCCCAGCACCTAGCACAATTCCTCCCACACAGTGGTTTGCCTAATGGGATTTCCACTATAAAGCTCCACAAAATGGAAGAGATCAAAGAAGAGCAAAATCACCATAAAAAAATATTTCCTGCACTGTAAAACTGCTGATAATATCAACAAGCCAAAGCAAGAATGAAGAAATCAGAAGTTGTCCAGGAATCATTCAAAAGAGATACTCTTCAGAAATTAGCATATTTTGATGGCAAGAAGTGGAATCCTCAACTCAAAGGAAGAGGAGTTGGTTGGGAAAGGGTTGGTTGATTCAGTGATGTCACCAGAGACCCAGGTTCATTCCATTTATAAGCTTTGTCCTGCATAATATCAGCATATTTTTTGGCTGTTACCATGAGCAGCAAAGGTAACATGCTTCCTTGTATACGTTCAATGGGAGAGAGCAAAGAATACATTGCTTCAGTGCTTGTCTTTGGCTGGGCTGGCCTAACTTTGGCAGGTGCTCACTTTTCCAGGGAGGCTGGTAAGGAACCATATGTGGATTGACTTCAGACTGGATTATTGAACCAATTACTGAAGAGAGAAAAGGCATGGTTATGATTGGCTTGGACTAAGTTAGATCCAGCCTGGCACTGCGGTAGGCCCAGACCCCCAAACAAAATCAGAAAGGAGAAAAAGATGAATGGTGGCTGGATAGGAAGCCAATGGAGGTAGAAAACCTTCATTGACACATATTGTACCCCTGAAAGACTGGTCAAAGAAAAAGGTAACATAGTCTAAGGATTTCGTTTGACTGGTCCTGCCATGGCACATGAGTTGAGTGCATTCCGTGGGCATGGTAACTTGACGCCTCGAACCCTGTCATCCTGCTGCTTGTTACACTAGCTATGAGTTTATGCCCACTGTGCAATTTGGTGATTAGGGTAGGCTTCCCAAATGGTGTGATTGTTCAGAAAGAACGTGTTGGCCAGAGGACAAAAGTGTGTGATCTCATCCAGAGTTTAGTAAGCACTGTAAATTAATGAATCAACATTTCGGCTTTATGCCTTAGTTTCTTCTGTTGTTTTTGTAAAATGTGGGTCAGTATCTCTGAGTCTGAATATGTAGAAATCCTGAAAAAATGTAGTTCCTGATCCTGCATGGATGAGGACTGTATATTTCACTAGGGCAAACACAGACTGGGTGGCTTACGTAATAGAAATTTATGGGTTCACAGTTTTGGAGGGCAGAAGTCTGAAATCAAAATGGCTGCCGGTCTAGCCCCTTTGAGTGATGTGAGGCTGTTCCAGGTTTCTCTCTTCGGACTGTAGACGGCAGTCTTCTCCCCTTTTTTTTTTTTAACATAATCTGTGCACTATGCACCCAGCTACACTATAAAAAACAATTAAGAATTTTATTTAAAAAATCTTTACATTCTAGAGAATAATTGAGAAATTTATAACTAAAACCTTTACCAGGTATAAGTTTGTTTTGCCATTTCCAGTTTGGGGCTATCGTGACAAATCCATGGGTTTCTAGCTTGATGAGAGAGAGTAGAGAATGAACATCAGCTTCTAGAATTATCTTTTTCTACTTCAGTCTTGGTTAAAATCATCACACCAAGCACATACACCTGTGAGCTCCAGGAAATCCATTATCACATTTCTTTAATCATTTCAAGGTACTGGTAGTCTTTTCTGTTTCAGTTGTAATTCAAAGAGTGCTTTTAACTTCAAATGGTTTCCAAGATTATTTTTGAAATAAAGGAATTTTTAATTAAAATGTTGAAAGTTTTGTGGTGAAATATAAGTTTCTAAAGTTTTACAAATATATAGTAAATCATTGAGGAATAGTAGCAAGTTGTGTCAATTTACTAATTATTATAATAGAGCCCCTCTGTAGTTAGCGTGCTCAAGTAGACTTTCTGTATAAATCCCTAAAATTAATTTTTAAAATGTTTTACTTTTAAATAAATAATGCAGGCACAATGTACAACAACCAAAAAGATACAGAAGGGAGTATCACTTCAACTCAACCTTCCAACCACTCTGTTTTCCTACCTAGAGACAACTCACTATCTCCAATGTCTCACAGAGCTTCCTGAGGGATCTATGCATGGAAACTACACATGCACACACAGTCATTTAAACACAAACAGTAGCAATCTTCTGTATATTTCATATTTTATTTCACAATATGCATTGAGAGTTACTCCAGAACAAATAGAGATGTCTTGTTCTGCCCAACAGCTGTAAAGTATATATTGCATAGGTGTGTGTCATGACTCACGTAATTAGTCATTCATTATTGTTAATGTAGGTTATTTCTCATCATCTGCTAGCACTATCATTATTTCCATTAATATTCTTATACATTTCACACATGTATATTTGTAAGATAAACTCCAACACATGAAATTGCCGGTTTAAGGATATATTCATTATTAATTTAATAGGCATTGTGAAAGAGCTTTTTTTGTTTTGAGATGGAGTCTCGCTCTGTCACCTGGGCTAGAGTGCCATGGTGTCAGCCTATCTCACAGCAACCTCTAACTCATGGGCTCAAGTGATCCTCCTGCCTCAGCCTCCCGAGTAGCTGGGACTACAGGCGAGCACCACCACCCCCGGCTAATTTTTCTATTTTTAGTAGAGACGTAGTCTGGCTCTTGCTCAGGCTGGTCTCTAACTCCTGAGCTCCAGCAATCCTCCGGCCTCAGCGTCCCAGAGTGCTAGGATTATAGGCGTGAGCCACCGCGCCTGTCCTGAAAGAGCTTTCATGTAGCTGTAGAGAATATATCAAGTTTGACTCATAAGATTAGTATGTAAGAGGGCTCAGTTCTCTCAGACTCTCACAGATGTATTTTCAAACATATTGCCCTTTGTTGCTCTAAAAGTTGAAAATATTTATCTCTTTTTAATTTTAACTTCAATTTTTCTTTTTCTTCTGCATATAAAATACATATTGTTTCCAGTGCCTACTCCTTTTACTCTTCACTTACATGAACCATCCCTCCACAGACTCAAAGAGATCTTGCCAAAACTCTCTATGTTCTTTCTTTTCATCATCTTTCTATAATCTTATACAGAAATATATATACAACCTGAACATATGCCTGTGTTTGTATGTATTTATATATATATATATGGTCATTTTTATTTTTACAATATGTAATTATATTGTTTATTCCCGTCTATGTCTTACTTTCTTACTCATTCATAACTCTAAGATAATTGGCCTAGCTTTCACTTATATTTTTTACTTGTTATATAACATGATAAGAATATAAATTATTCAATCATTCGTTTGTTGTAGAGCATTCATTTTTTTCCCAGATTTTTACTTTTATATATAATGACACTACTATGCTAGTTCATATATTTTTACATACTAAAATAGTTTTATTCATTATGACCTTATAATGTATTAATTTTCTTATATTGGGATCTATGCCTTAATTCTCAATTATTTTTGATAAATTATTTATCTATTCCTTTCCTATACCACATTTATGTTAATATCAGATGCCTGTTATTGGAATAGAGCATATATTCTAACGTGGGAAGACAAGTCCTTTCTTTTATTTTTTTATACATGTCTTGCCTTTTCTTGGACATACATTATTTCATATATATTTTATAACTGCATCCAGTGACAAAAAAAAATCCCTATTGAAATTCTAGTAAGAATTATCTTAAATTTACTTACTAATTTGGGGAGAGTTAAATGTTATGTTGTATCTTTGCATCAAAAATTATGATACAAGTTTTCATTTGCACAGAATTTATGCTCTTCAAAATACATTATAGTCTTAATTATAAAGGCCCTATGACCTCTTAAAAACTCATTATAATCAATTTCATATTATGACATTATTGGGGTATAGTATTTTAAATTTATATTTCTGTGTATTCATTGCAAGAATAAAACTATACTGTTGGCCTTTGTATGTTTATTTGAAGCTTGTAACTGTACTATATTTATTAGTGTTAAAATAAAAACACAAAAAATTCCACAGTTGCTTCAGTTTCTGAGATATAGCAACATGTTATCTTCATTTTATTTTCTTGTTGTATTCACTAGATTTCAGCTATATTAAAAACAATTATAATGGAAATTCTTTTGTACTTCCTGATTTTAATAAAATATATTTTTTGTTTTTTGCTATTTAGGATGATATGTTATTTGTTTAGTCAAATATATATCAGATCCTTTATAACTGTTTTACTGAGAGTTTTATTAGGAATGCAGCTCCATTTTATCCTATGCTTTTCAACATTCATTGTTTTTATTTAATTGTTCTTTTTAGTTAGTTGATATAATGGATAAGGTTGATTATTCCCTGATGTTAAACAAAATTGGCCCTTCTATTCCATTCATTACTTGAATTATTATAAAGTATTTTTCTTTTTAAAAACTGCTGCATTTGTTAATACTTCACTTAGAATTTTTCCTTAAGTGTCATAAGATTAGTTGTGAGTTTCTTTTTTGGTCTATTTTAATTGGCTTTGATGTCAATATTACACTAATTTCTTTTTAAAAAAATTGATTCTATCCTTTATTTTATGATCTGGGAAATTTTAAGTTTCTTTGAAGTTATATCGTTTTATGATTTTTTGCTAAGATTCCCATTATAAAAATTTCTGAGTCTTATAGTTTTTTGGATATTATATTTGAATAACATTCTCTATTCCTTTTATGTGATTGTTCACATTAGATTTCTCCCTTATGAGAATTGTTTTGATGTTACTCATTGTTGTTCGGTTCAGGCTTTTTGTTTCTTCTTGGATCAATGTTGGTAGGTTGTATGTATCCAAAAATTTATTGATTTCCTCTTGGTTCTTCAATTTCTTGGCATATAGTTATTCATAATCATCTATAACAATTCTTTGTATTTCTGTGGTCTCTGTTATGATACCAGTTAAAAGTCTGTGATTTTATTTATTTGGATTTTTTTCTTTGTTTTTTTTTTATTTTGTCTAGCTAATGGTTTATAGATTTTGTTTACTTTTTCAAAAAACCCACTATTTTTGTTGATCATTTATTTATTTATTTATTTTAGTATTTTTGATATTTTCTGATCTTTACTATTTCTTTCTAGTAATTTTGAATTTGGTTTGTTCTTGCTTTTCTAGTTTCTTAATGTGCATTGTTAGGTTGTCTATTTGAAATCTTTCTACTTTTCTGATATAAGCATTTATTGCTATAAACTTGCTTTTAATACTGCTTTTGCTGTATCCCATAGCTTTGGTATATTGTGTTTCTATTTGCATTTGCTACAAGGAATTTTTTAATTTCCTTCTTAATTTATTCCTTGACTCATTGATCATTCAGGAGCATGTCATTTAGTTTTCATGTATTTGTACAGTTTCAAATGTTCCTCTTGTTATTGATTTTTAGTTTTATTCCATTGTGGTCAAGGAAAATACTTGACATGATTTCAGTTTTTAAATGTTTTTTGATCCCTTTATTATTATATAATGGCCCTTTTGTCTTTTTTTATAGTTTTTGACTTAAAGTCTGTAATGTAAGTAAGTATGATGTAAATATAACTACTCCTGCTTACTTAGGGTTCCCATTTGCATGGAATATGTTTTCCATTCCCTCACTTTCAGACTGTGTGTCTTTATAAGTGAAGTCAGTTTTTTTTGTAGGCAGCATATAGTTGGGTCTTGTGCTTTTATCCATTTGGCCAGACTATATCTTTTAAATGGGTAATTTAATCTGCCTTCATTCAAGGTTATCATTGATAGGGAACAACTTACTTCTATCATTAATTATTTTCTGGTTGTTTTGTACATTCTTCATTCTTTCTTCCTCTTTTACTGTTTATTTTTGCAGTTTGGTGGTTTCTATGTAGTGACAATGTTTGATTCTTTTTCTTCTTTGTACATGTTCTACCAGTGAGTTTTACAATTCTGTGTGTTTTCACGATGATAGTTGTCATCTTTTTACATTCAGATGTAGGACTCCCTTAAGCATTTTTTGTAAGGCTGGTCTAGTGGTGATAAATTTCCTAAGTTTTTGCTTATCTGGGAAAGATTTTATTTCTACTTTATTTCTGAAGGATAGCTTTGCTGGGTATTGCATTCTTCACTGACAGATTTTTTTTCCTTTCTACACTTTAAATATATCATCCCACTTTCTCCTGGCCTATAAGGTTTCTGCTGAAAAATCTGCTGTTAGTCTAATAAGGATTCCTTATGTATGAGTTGACACTTTCCTGTTTTTAGAATTCTCTCTCTGGCATTTGACAATTTGACTGAAATGTGCCACGGAGAGGACCCGTTTGGACTGAATCTATTTGGGAGTCTTTTAACTTTCTGAATCTGGTTGTTCATCTTTCTCCCAAGACTTGGGAAGCTTTCAGCCATTATTTCATTAAATACGTCTTTTATACTTTTTCCCTTACTGTTCTTCTTCTGGTACTTCCAACATGTGAATATTTGTTCATTTAATGGTGCCCCATAAGTCTTATAGGCTGTCTTTATTCTTTTTTTATTCTTTTTGATGACTGGGTTATTTCAAACAAACCTGTTTTCAAGTTTAAAAATTCTTTCTTTTGCTTGATATAGTCTGTTGTTGAAGATATTGATTGTACTTTTTATTTCATTCATTGAATTCATCAGCTCTAATATTTCTGGGTTTTTTTTTTATGTTATCTCTTTGTTAAATTTCTTATTCAGATCTCAAATTGTTTTCCTGATTCCACTGAATTGTCTAGCTGTATTCTTTTGTATTTCCCTGAGTTTCCTTAAGGTTGTTATTTGAATTTCTTTACGGGTATTTCATATATTTCCATTTTTTGTGACATGTTATTGGAGATTTTTTGTGTTCCTTTGGAGGAGTCGTATTTTCTTGTTTTTCATGTTTTCAGTGTTACTACATTGATATCTGCACATCTAGTGGAACAGCTGACTCTTCCATTTTTATGGAGTATGTTTTTTTAAGTAAAGACTTAAATTTGGATTTTTTTCTTTGTTTTTTTTATTTTGTCTAGTTAATGGTTTATAGATTTTGTTTACCTTTTTCAAAAAACCCACTATTTTTGTTGATCTTTTATTTATTTATTTATTTTAGTATTTTTGATATTTTCTGATCTTTACTATTTCTTTCTAGATAGATAGGTAGGTTCCTATAGATAGGTAGGTTCTGAAGAATTCAATAGGTGAGATGTGTTGGCTTTGATTCTGGGTAGACACAATAATGTAGTGTCTGCACAGTTTCATCAGCTATAATTCATGTTAGTGATGTTTGCAAGTGCCTCCATATCCTAGGCTGTGACAGTTTGTGGTGGTGGTGACACAGCTTTTCCAAGGGTAGGCTCACCAGGCTGTTTCTCCAGCTGGGGGCACAAGCATTTAGTAATCCCATAGACCTGGGGTTGGTTGCTCCACCATGCAGGACCAGTCATGGCCACTGTTGGTCCTAGGCTCTGAGCACCCAGAATTTTAGCATTGCAGCAATCTATGTGGGCTTGGTGGAATGATAGCAGAGTCCCCAGGCTGGAGATGTGCAGTGACTATTGGCTCCCAGACCAGGATACAAATCCAGCTGTGGCTCTGTTTTAAGTTGGTGCCATGCTGCAGCCAATTGGGTCATGAGCAAGTGTGGAGAGTACACAATTTGTGCTCCTAATCTGGAGCAATACAGCCACATGAATTCTAGGGAGCTCCCCTAACTGGGGTCAGGGATTGCAAAGACTGTGGATTCTCCTATAATAAGGACTTCTGGTGTCTAAAGTGGCAGTGAGGGCTGGTGGAAGTCTTCTTATTACCTTTTCCCGACGTGGAGAAGTCACTCCTAACTGTAAGTCAATCCTGGTGGCAGAAACAGAGCAACGAAGGAGGATCACTCATTCCCCTCTCTATGCTGGATTTCTGGCCTCTGAGTACCACAGTGACCTTGCTGCACTCCAGCACTCTCCTTTTGAAACTCCAGTCAAATTTATTTGTTTATTCTTTACCTTAGTCTTCTTTTGTGAGGGGAATGAGTACCAGGTGCCTGTAGTCAGTTATCTTGCTTATGTTACTCTCTTTCTCTGTAATAATTTTGATATCCAACCCTAGACTTATCAAATATAATTTTTTTCTGTGGAGGAAAAAGAAGATTATATAATTAAAGTAGATTCTAAAAGTATTTTTAAAGTAGAAATTACCAATGATAATATGAACTGAGGAATATACAAATATAAGTACTTTTCATGACATGTAGCTATTTCATTGGACAGTGAACATATGTTTCTCTTTTCTCAGAGTATATTCACTTCATTTCCATGTCTTTTCTAACTCTCAATGCATATTAAAATAGTTTCAAATTTTAAAGTCAAGGTCATATTTTTTATCTCTGGAAACTTTTTCATTACTACTCTATATAAGCCTCAAAGTAGTCTTGATTTCTTAATATATGTTCATGTATTTCACATGGTATTAGAGTTATTCTTTAATTTCTTCATGGATTCAACAAATATTTTGAGTCTTTACTCTGTGCTTGGAATTGGGCTAGGACCTGGGGATAAAAAGTTGCATAGTAATGACCTTTAAGAGCTTACATCAAGTAGAATTTCTTAAGTCATTTTAATTTCCCTGCAAAAACCCCACTTTTAAAAATATGTGAAATTAAAGACAGTGAAAACATTTTAAAGAAGACACTTTTTCTGGTACTGCTAATACCATTACTTTTGCTACATTTCACATTAGGGAAAATAGGCAGCAAACATAAGAGAAATTCTTAAATTCTTTAAAATAAAAAAATCTGTATCTCCCATGCTGCTTTGAAAGCAAAAGCAATGAATATTTATATTCATTTCTCTTATTTTACTGAAGATAATTTAAAGTTTTCATATGTTCAGTGAAGGTGATGGGGCTTTTAACAACTGGATTCAGAGTGCAGCAGTAGTTGACCCTTTTCTCACTTCTCTCAAAAGCTGATTGAGTGGGTAGAAGGTGAGGGAGAGGGGCAGGACCTGTGTGCATGACAGATAATTGGTAGAAAGGGGTAATGTCACTGGCAAAGTCTTTGTTTTCATTCTTTCCTGGAGGGAGAGCGAGAGAAAGCAGTGATGAATGTGATAGTTTGGTTCTTTTGTACATTGGATGACCATATATTTAGAGTTGCCCTAAGTGGTTTCAGTTTATGTTTGTGGTCCCAGGACAATTATCAGTCATGTTCATTTTTTTCTCAAAAGTGTTCTGATTTCAATAACAAATTACACATCCACCTCATTGATAAAGGCATCTGTTAAGTTGATTAACAAGAATACAGAGATTTTGAAATTTTCTATTTGCTGCCTAAAAATTGAACAGCTTTTTAAAGAAACAATTTCTAAATCAAAATGAAAAATTCATAAAGATTAAATATGTCTGCCAAGTCCTACCAATTATTTATTGGAGAAATAGACAAAAGCCATGAAAATGCCAGCCCAATAATATGCCAGTCCAATCCTCTCTTACCTTATTAGGAAAAGTCTAGTCTTATGCAATCAACAGTGACAGCCCAGATAAAAGGTTGAGGAGGGAGGATGAGTATTACATAGGAAAATAAAAGTAAAGTCATCAGATCTATTTATTTACAATAATTCTGGCCATAACTAAAAATATTTGAGATGCACTCACATTTGATCACAGTCAGAAAAAATGGCTCTTGTTGACAATACTATCACAATGGAACCAACACTTCATTGTTGAATTATAGAAATAGATATCAAGATTGAAAACCAATTGCAGGTTCTATCAAATAAAGGTCAAATCTTTAAATTAAAGTCCTCATTGATTTATTTAACTTTGTGGTCCAATATAAACCCTCTTCTTCAGTCAGGACTTCTTATGGGATGTTCTCACATGCCATGATATTTACTGGCTTTCACTAGGCTGTGCTGCATAAGGAATGATCTCAAAATTTCAGTGACTTAAAACAACAAATGTTTATTTCTTGCTTGACTTTTATATGAATTGCAGTTTGTGGCTCTGCTCCAGGCCAGAGGTCAGGTATGTGATGCACCTGTTGTTTTTAGAGAGAAGTCAGAGGTCAAACTTAACTACAAAATCATATTTAAAACTTTTGCTCAGATGCGAGATGTCTTTGCTGTCATATTCCTCTAGCCATAATTAAGTCACACAGCCAAGCCCACCACCAGTGGGGCAGACAATTATAACCCTCCCTACCATAAGAGGAAGGACGAAGAATATTTCCCAACAATCATGAAATATATCACAGCCATGCTCAATCATTATTTCAGTACTTTTTAATGACATTCTGGTTCCCTGGAGTGGTCTGCCTATTCCTTTTATTGCCAAACTCTCCCACCTTTCAAGGTTAAACTTGAATCAAATGACTCTCAGTTAAGTCCTTTCCTAATGGTTCCTGTCTACCAGGTTTTCACTTTTTCTGCTCTTCTGTGCATTTATATTTATCACTTATTTTGACATAAAACTATAGCTGGTATCATATTTGTTTCATGTCTTTATGCTTTGTTTGAAGGACAAGGACTATAATTTCTTTTGCTTTATAGATATATACTATGGACATATAAAGTACACCATAAAAAATTGTTGGATAAATTATTTAGTAATATTTTGCCTCTTTTCACTGAGTATAGATTTTGAAGAATAAAAGACCAAGTATTGAAGCTATATTTATACTACTATTTTAATATTGTATATTAATAATCATTTACTTATCCAATAAACATTTATTTAAACATGTATTTGTAGCATGTATGACTCACATTTGAAGAGGCTGCTGCTGACTCAATAATATTACTCTATGAGCACTGAGATTTTACAGCTTGGTTTAATGGAAAAAGCATAGGATTTGGCAGGTTGGCTATGGAATATATGTTTGCCTTTGAGAAAGTAACGTAACTTCTTTGAGTCTTACATATAAAAGGTGAGTAATGCTTACACAGAAATCATTATATGCTATAGGTAATATGTCTAGGAACCTTACCCGTAATAGGTGCTCAAAACATAGTAGCTGTCATTATTTCCAATATTTATAGTGATTATTATGAACCATTATGCATTCTTCATTTGATGATTTATAAAATAATAATTGGGACTAGTTTCAGCCTACAGCTATGAAATAAAATCAGTTCATTCTCCAGCAAATAAAACTTGTGGTGACAGTCTCAAACAACAGGGCTCAAAACAACTAAGAAAGGTTCCATTTGCATAAAATCCTAGTAAAGTCATTATTATTAATAGTAAAAATGATCTAAGGAGGTAAGATTACAGCCAAGTAATAGGTTGGGCAAGGGCAAGAATTCACAGAATTGTATGCATAATGTGAAAATTATTATCAAACATTTTAAAGTAAATATTTCATATATTTAGAAAGATGCAACAAAAATCATTCATGTTCTTGAGGAGTTTTATTATGTCAACAAAAGAAGAAATATTTTCTGTCAAAACTGAGAGATCAAAAAAGCCTAGTCTAGAATTAATTATGGACAGTATATAGAAACAAAGCATACACTCGCACACTCCCTGGGCTGTGTGTTTCAGTATGGTTGTCCTCTGGGATCACTCTCTTTCTCTGGAAGATTTAGGGTCCCTGAAACTAACATTAGAACATTTTTAAGTTAATAAGTGTGTATTTCTCATCTACAAATAGCAATTTACCATGTCCAACTTATGCTTAGATCTGTAAGTCCACACGCAATTTTTATCATTTTGTGGGTATGAGTAACCATGATGTAAATAAAGAAAAATATGTAAACCAACTATTAACAATGTCAGCACTATTAACCACTTCGATACCAGCTTCGACTATAGTCGACAAGCCACAGATGAACACGAGCGTGGACTTTAGCCGACAGCCGTGATATGAAGGCGCACAGCCGAGCGTCGACTGTAGCCGACAGCCAAAAGCTTTTACTTTTGCAGCTTTTCTCTCTGCAGTTGCGGTGTGCACGTTCAGCTAATAAGTGACTACGAATCTGTGACCTTTTAACAAGTCCTTAGTAGGAGCTATTCTAGTTATTTTCCTAAAGCTGCCTGTAAAGGAGCAAAACGGATCCGTCGTCGATGCGCAGCACACACTGCCGTGCGCACTGTGAGCGCCGCTGCGGGCGAGGCTTCGCGGCCGGGGAGCGCCGCGCCGCAGTGGTTAAAAAATCTTTCTTTCCTACCCTTACCTCATCTCTGCATTTCCTCTGTCTTGCCTTCTCTGGTAATGGAGGAAACGTTTGAAAGTAGTTTAATTATATGGGGAGTGTGTGTGTGTGTGTGTGTATGTATAATGCTTTTCACAGGCTAATAGAGATTCTTGGACAAAAATTCTTTCCCCTCAATAAAGGTTAAAGATGTAGTGTTACATCTATAAAACATTTACTTTAAGTCTTTTTCCCTTTATAAATCGTGCTCACATGCTTTTTATACTTTATAAAAGACCAGGACTCCCCGTCTCTAAGTTAGTAAAAGAATTTTGATTTAATACCATCATGATCTCACAATTTTGCCTTCAGCTAAGAGGTTGAAAGTTAGATGACTTTCCTAAAAGGTTTTCAAGATTTAATTAATGCTCACATTTTCATCTATAGCAGATTACTACAGCCATGGCAGCAACTCTAAAAAAGCACCATGGCCAAAAATGTGTACAAAATATTGAATAGGCTTGAATGTGTATGTTCTTCAACTTGTAAGAGTTTTGTAGTCATCAAATTCAGAAATTACCACGGCAGCCGGGCGCGGTGGCTCACGCCTGTAATCCTAGCACTCTGGGAGGCCGAGGCGGGTGGATAGCTCAAGGTCAGGAGTTCGAAACCAGCCTGACCAAGAGCGAGACCCCGTCTCTAAAAAAAAAAAAAAAAAAAAAAGAAATTACCACGGCAGAATTGTGGCTATTCTTCATTTCATTATTAGTAAGACACTCACATGAAACCAAATTAATTAATTAAAAGTCAACAATTCTGAAGGTAATAGAAAAATTAAAAGCAATAATAACATGATAAAAGGTTTATAACAGGTTTATAAAGCAAGAAGTATAAGGAAGATTAAGCCCCCTTTAATGAGTGACCAGGACTTATGCCACCTTTAATTTTTCTTTAGAGCTGCTTGGAGGTGTCTTAGTAGACATACTGGTATTTCTAGGTTATATACACAAAAATAAAAATACGATTTAAACAGAACTACAAGTCATTTTAGAACAACTGGAGATAGTGTAACTTATCTAGCATAATGGTAGGGTGCAAGGTGGTATGTTACCCTGGCGCTACTAGGGGTATAGCTAAGAAAAACTTTATTCCTTTCATATTTTTTCTTTTGACAGTTTCTTCATCTTTCAGTTTATATCAATGAGATTGAAGAAAATTGTTCATAGGGTTAGTTCCCATATGAAATTAGCATTGTTGCTGATTTTTAAAACACTATGGATGGTCCTAGAGCGTCCACTGGTACCGTGTCCAGATGTGTGTCTTGGGTGTTTTCTGTTTAGCGTCTTCATTTTCTCTTCAATGATACTGGACTTGTCACATAGGAGGTTCATTCCACTAAAGCCCACACAAGTATCAAAGCATTTCTAAATTTTATTGTTCACCACCCCCTATTTAGCAGTGGAGACAGAAGTCCCCTATTATCTGTGGTTAAATTATACCCATTCATTCTATCTGTTGGAAGTCTGTTTTCACATAAAAATTCAAAATAAAATTCTGTTACACCAAAGCTGAATGACAAGGTTAAGAACTTAAGCATCATAATTAATTGAAAGTAAATGTGGTAATAAGTAATAAATTATATCGGTAAATGAAAATATTCTTAAAGATCCTATAACATTCTAGTTAAGTTTCCAATATCAATATTAAATCTATAATTAATTAATTTTGGGAGTTCATTAAAATCATTTTTTTATCAAAATAGATTTTATTAATATATATTTTTCTAATCAAATTTGAAACCCATTTCAAATCCCATAACTCTATGGGACTCACATAGGCTTATGAAAGCAACCTTTTTCATTTATTATTCATTCATCCAACATATCCTCATTGAATACTTATATATATCAAGTATATATACACACACACACATATATATATACACACACATACATATATACACACACACATATATATATATAGCCATTGTAAAACAAATTACTAAGTTAGTGGCTCAAAACAACATAAATGTACAGATCATGGTTCCTGACTTACCATGGATCAACTTAATAATGCTTTGACTTTACAAAGATGCAACACCAATACACATTCAGTAGAAACTGTTCTTTACCTATACAACCATTCTGTTTTTCATTTTCAGTATAGTATTCAATAAATTACATGAGATATTCAAATATTATTTACGATTTATTATAAAATCTATAAAATCTAACATAAATCATGTAACATAAATCTAAGCTTTATGTTAGATGATTTTGCCCAACTATAGGCTGATGTAAGTGTTCTGAGCATGTCTAAGGTAAGCTAGGCTAAGCTATGATGTTGGATAGGTTAGGTGTATTAAGTGCATTTTCGACTTATGAAATTTTCAACTTACAGTGGGTTTATCAGGATGTAACCTCATTGTAAATCAAGCAGCACCTGTATTCTCTCAAAGTTCTGCAAATCAGAAGTCCAAAATGAGTCTTAAGAGATAAAAATCAAACCTCAGCAAGCTGGTTCCTTCTGACAGCTTCCAGGGAGAACCCGTTCCTTGCCTTTTCCACCTACAGGGGCTCAGGGCATTCTTTGGCTTCTACTGTGTATCTGCAACCTGCGCTTCCTCAGTTCCCCTGCCTTCTGTACGACAGCACTTCTGTCTCAATCCTATATGAGTACCTGTGATTACATTTAGGGCCTCTGAAGAGATAGGACAAAGTAAAGTATTTTTTCTACTCTCATACACCCAACATGGAATACTTAATCTCTGGTCACCAAACGTGTGGAGATTGCTCCCTACTAGCAACTTGTAAAAAGCAAAGTCTCTCCCCTCCTTAAGGTTCACTGATAAATCACTGACATGAGACAGATTGATAGGAGGAAGAAGAAGATAAAATTTATTTCAGCCTGTCTACATGGAAACTCTTGGAATGAAGATTCAACTCCTCAGTGAGGTACACGGGCTTTTAAAGGAGAAAAATGGGTTTGGGGAGGGAGCGAGGAAGAGGCGTAACTAGCAAAGGTGGTCGTATTACATAAACGAAACCCTGCTTTACTTTACTTTTAGCAGCTCTCAGAGAGAATAGATGGTAAATGTTTCTTTTCAGACCTTTACAAGTGTCAGGCTCTCGGTTCATTTTTTCCTAGATCAGGTAAGGACAGACCTTGCCTGTATTAATGCAGATTCTCTACAGATGTAAATTTCCCCCCACAAAGCACAGCTCTGCAGGGTTCCTGCTATCTGTGAGATGCAGGGCAGCCGTCTCAAAATATGTCAAAGAAATACATTGTGCGGTAAAATATTTCTAATTTCTTTCGAACGAATCAATTCAATTCACCAGAAGAAACAAACTGAGAATCTTTTAACTGAATTCTGACACTATCTTCCTGGAGACAGCATCAGATCCCACAGGTGAAGGGCTCAGTCCCACAAGACTGCCCTTCACTTCAGATGCCAACTGCAAGCCCCAGCTTGTGACCTGCGCTTCCAACCAACCAGCTATAAATTGGAGCTGCCGTGACCCTCCTTTTTGGGTTTGATTAATTTGCTGGAGCAGCTCACAGAACTCAAGGAAACACTTTACTTAAGTTTGCCCATTCATTATAAAGAATATTACAGCTAGATGGAAGAGAGACTTAGGGCAAGGTGTGTGGAAGGGGTCTGGGAGCTCCTATGTCCTCTCTAGTCATGCCACCTTCAAGGAACCTCCGTGTGTTCACATATCTGGAAACCCCTCAAACCCTGCCCTTTGGGGGGTTTATGGAGACTCACTACTACATAGACATGATTGATTACGTCATTGGTAATTGGTGATCAACTCAACATTCAACCCCTCTTCCCTCCTCGAAATCAGGGGATGGGGCTGAAAGTTTCAACCCTTTAATCAGATTTTGGTCTTTCGGGTGGCCAACCTGCATATTGAAGCTATCTAGAAGCTGCCAGCCACCAGTCATCTCATTAGCAAACTCCAGAGATTCCAAGAGTCTATGTGCCAGGAATTGGGGGCAGAGACCACATATATTTTTTTTTTATTATATCACAAAATCACAGAGCCCACTCTGATAATCTGGGAAAGTCTCCCTATCTCAATATCTTTAATTTAATAACATATATAAACTCCCTGTGCCATGTAAGTAACCTATTCGCAGGTTCCAGGGATTACAGCATGGGTATATTGGGGGCCATTGTTCTGCCTACCACACTAAGTATTGATATTATTCTAGCTGCTTATAAAGAGCCAAGAACAAGATTAACTCTGCCCCCATTTATTTTCATTCTAATATTTTTACTTTTAAACAGTTATCTCTTGAGGTCACTCGGACAAAAAAGAATACCAAGCGCAGGTGAGGATGAGCCTAGGAGAAAAAGTAAATAAACCAAACTCAGGAATCATTCAGAAAGTAGACAAATTCAGCCTGGTATGGGAATCCACATCAGTAATCACAGCCCTGAAATAGCAAGGAGACTAAGGCATGAGTAAGGAAAGGAGTCAGAAGTTTAGACATAGGGACCAGAAACAAGGCCTTGAAAGGGAGGAAGCTGCCGTATCAGGCAGACAGTCTTCTCACTCTTCCCCCCGGGACAGACGTAAATCCTAGGAACAATGGAGGCAACCACTGGGTCAGCACAGTGAAATGGAGATTGAAATGTGGGAAATTAAAAAAATAAAAAAAACTATACTGATTCATGTGTAAACTTCTAGAATATCAAAGATCTATCAACTTTCCTTTCAAAAATTCTCTAAATTTACTCAAATTATCTTTCTGCTTGACTCAATACTAAAAGTCTATTTCTTTTTATAGACCTGTAGGAAGTATTATTCACCTGGTTTAATAATCTCTGAACAAAATTCTATTTATAACTTGGTAAAAATATATAACCCCCTTTCTCTTCTATCCCTCTGTGTTTGAAGAGCTTTTGATCCTTGCATTATATCTCATTGATTCCTATTTGACTTGAATTCTTAGCATTTTACGAGTATTCTATCTTGGCTTTCCATATATGAATACAGATAGGCCATATTGCTTCTCAGAACAGATATTTACTCTCTTAATGTGAGCATTTGCATCTGCCTAATAATTAGAGTACAATCTTCATGTGTGGGCCATAAAAGCTTCAAACTGATGGAAAGTATCTGTCTATTCAAAATAGACATTTTGCTACTTTTTCCCAAATCCCAAAGCACATGACTAAATAGATTTGTAGATAGTAACATTCTACATCCATGTAAGTAAACTTGTAGAATTTGGCACATCATTTTATTCATTCTATATTCTATTCTAATTTTGTAACTCAATCAGAATTAGCCAATATAGAGCCAGTCATTGTTCAAGTTATAGATTGTGCTCATTATTCAGCACAATTACCACGGAGCACCACGATAACTGAATTGCTTCAGCAGAGAGCAAGAACACAAAACTAGCTTCAGTGGGGGGAAACACGAGTGTGTGTATGTGTATGTGTATGTGTACATGTGAATGTGTGTGTGCATGTGTGTAAATATGTGTGTATGTATGTATATTTATAAAATTCAATTCTGGAGGTATTCATTGCTAGCATAAAAGAAATTGATTTCAAGTTATAAAATGTAAGATATACAAAAAGAAATTGATTGCTAAATAACCTTAGAAAATACCCCCAAAGGACCACTTTCTTGCTTTCTGGTTTCACTTTGGTTATCTCACCCTGAATTAGCATCCTCAAAACATAGGCAAAGTCAAAATCGCTAGGCCACTGGAAAGGTATAATTCCCATCTCATACTTTTCTTTTATCCACTGCACCACAGTCAGCTGAATAATATATATAACCTTTCATTTTTTATGAAAAGCAACAGCTGGCAAATTGTTAAACTGTTTGGAAAATTCTGGCAAGGTAATGTTAGTTTAAGACAATGCTAGCTGACATAAACTTGTCACATTAGACATATTGAAAAGACTACATGGAAATGTAAGAGCAGAAATAAAAACGGTCATTGCATCATAGCATGATCTCACCCTGGGCTTGGGCTGTAGACAATACACCTGAAATCACAACTGACTGATTCCATTAAAAAGACAGAAGAATCCATCTAAATGGACCCATATTAATGCTTTGCCCAAGCTGTCATTCTATGGAACACCAGCACATATAGTTGCAAAACACCAAAGGCAATTATTTCCTATTTACACTAGTCACAATTTGAAATGTCAATCTGCATGTACTGCAAAGCAAACATAGCTTAGATTATGTTTTTCAATGTATTTTCATCATTTCCTTTTTGAGTTTTTCCCATCAATAAATAACAAATAGCTTTTTCTTTCATTATATAGGTTTTTTGTGTGTGTGTATAATATAATACCTGATAACCAGAAAACACTAATGAATACCACTGGTGTTTTGAGACATACAAAGAAAAGGGGTTTGTGACATTTTCTTCATGTATACTATAAACATACTGCTTTTACACTAAAATATTAATATATCAGAATTTAATGAACTTAAAATCAATAGTAGCTTTAACTTAACCAGGAATTTCATAAAACATTAATTCCTTTAATACAGAACTCATATTTTTTAATTTACTCAAATAAAATTGATTGGAATAAAGTCATGTAGAAATTGGAAAATGAACTCAATATCTTAATACCAAACTGTAAATATCAAATTCTCAAATCTATGTTTACAATAAATAAACCTAAATTGCTCTTATTAAGTGGTCATTTAACTAAATGTTCATGCAAAAGTTATTTTTTACCTTCATGCAGAGTCTCTTTCTATCTCTTTGTCTTTTACTCTGTCTCTCTCTCTCTCCCCCACCCTCCCTCATGTTGTGTTTGTGCATGTGCACATGTGTGTGTTGTACACACTTGTGCTTTTTCCCACTTTCTGATTAAATGTGTTTAATTTTTTATTTAAACTGAGTCAATTCTAGATTACCTCCTTTCCCTGCCCCTTTATCGCGTCTACTTGGAGTCGATCTAAGATTTGGAGGTCTTGCTATTATCATTATTTTAAGAAAGGAGATCCAGCTTATCCTAGTTTCCCTCTCTTCCAACAACATATTTCAATCACCTGGGCCTCTGTGATAAGCCAGCAATAATGGCAGATGTCCAAAGTCCTGCCCTGTTCCACGGTGGCTAGCGTCACTATTCATCTTCTTTGTCCTACTCCAAACCACTTGCAATCCACTAGTCCTCTCACCGCTTCCACTCCCTCCTGTGGGATGTGTTTGAGGATGCAGAAATCTCTTCTGAATCTGCCCATTCTTTGGGCTTCATGAAGTTGTTCTTGGGCCCCTGTGGATTCATTTTTTCAAACTTGACTGCCTGAAATTTAAAACAACTTTATAGTTTCCAAAACTATTCTATAGCTTCAAATTTATAAACTATGCACTAATTATGGAAAACAAAAACTTGGCATGTTCAAAACTAAGTATGTATATGCGTGCACATGTAGGGAGCAAAGGCTCTTGCCCCACCTGGGTTTGCTGAAAAATCACTCACATGAGGCAGATTGATTAACAGGAGGAAGAAGATAGAAATTCATTTTAACCTGTATACACAGGAGCCCTCAGAATGAAGATTTCACTTCTCCAGGAGGTACAGAGGTTTTTAAAGAATGGGGCCTTGAAAACAGGAAAACAGGCTTTGAGAGGGAGAGAGGAAGAGGTCTGACTAGCTAGCAGAAGGCGGTCTTTTTATGTAAATGAAAAATTACTGGTAGCAACCCTCCAAAAGAATACATGATAAATGTTTCTTTTCAAATTTTTAAAGGTGTCAGACCCTCAGTTCATCTTTCGTAGCTCAGGTAAAAACAGACCTGGCTGTATTAATGCAGACTCCCTGCAGATGTACATCTCCCCCGACAAAGGGCAGCTTGGTAGTGTTGCTTCGATCTATGAGACTCTTGGTAGCCATATCAAAATAGTCATAGAAATACATTTTAGGGTAAAATATTTCTAATTTTTTTCACACATATACATATGTATAATTTTTATTTTTTGAATTATAGAAATAACATGTTCATATTAACAACAAAAGAGTACTGAAGGTTCTAAAATAAAATTAGCAGTCTCTCACACCTTACTTCAAAATTCCCTTTCCCATAAAGCCCATTTATATAATTTCTAGATTATTTTCCATATTTTTCTTGTATTATAGAAAACATAAAGTAAATATACACATATTTTTGTAAGATGAAAAAGAGGACATACTCTTGTATTATTCAGTATATTATTACTCTCAAATAATAATAAATTATTTATTTAAATTAATAATGACATATACAACACATCCTCAAAATCAATATGGATCTCCTTGTGGTTTTTAAATGACTGACTGCTCCAGCCTTCCTCCCTGTCTGCAAATGGCAACTTGTTTCTTCTGGTCATTTCAAGCTGTCATTGAAATGGTCCCCTAATGATTCTTCCTGCCTCCCTCTTTGGGCTCCAATAGTTTATTTTCAACATTAAAAACATAGTGATATTTTAAAAATATTACCAGCTTTAAATTTATTTTAAAAACTTAAATATATCAAATTTTTTTTAATGGGAAAACTAAAATAGGGTGCTTATAGGTGCATCCTTGCAAGGTAAAACCATGAAAAAGCACTAGAGAGTATCACTATACAGTTCAAGGTAGTGGTCACTTTTGTGGACTTGGATAGACATATTGGAGGACTTTTTAGTATAATACTTGACAAAGTTCCACTTCTTGATCTGAATGGTGGTTTCAAGGGTGTTTCCCTTATATTTCATGAAGTATATATTTGTTTGTGAGTTTGTTTCTGTGTTGAGTTTTTTTTTATTAGCATACTTTATTTTTTAGAGCAGTTTTAGATTTACAGAAAATTGAGCAGATAGTACAGAGCGTTCCCATATACCCCATCACTTTCAGCGCAGTTTCCCCTATTATTAATAGCTTGCATTAGTGTGGACATTTGTTACAATCGATGAACGAGTATTGATACATTATTATTAACAGAAGTTAATGGTTTACATTCGGGTTCACTCTGTATTGTACACTGTTATGGATTTTGACAAATGTATAATGTCTCCTCTCCACCATTATACTGTCACACAGAATAGTTTCACTGCTCCAAAAATCTCCTGTGCTTCACCTAGTCATCCCTCACCCTCTCTCCACCACTGGCAACCATTGCTCTTTGAACTCTAAAACTTGGCTTTTTCTCATTGTGGTTTTATTTTTTTTTTTTTGGTATTTG